>CM031242.1:118970219-119401591 GCA_018340775.1 Taxus wallichiana var. yunnanensis | reverse complement strand
TCTTTATTTACATCTTTTATCATGTATCTTTGCTTTTCTTTATTGAAAACGTGGTGACATCCGCGAAGGAAGCATATCGCTTCTCGGACCCTTCTCGGGCAGTCCACCCATATATCTTCTAACGCCATCTTTTACTGTCAAGCACGGTGTTTTGCGGGTTACTCGGATCTATTGTGCGAATTGCTCGTGTGCGCCCGTCTTATCTACATCGACTTCCTCATCCGTCTACATCTTCATCAGTGTATCTATTTCATTGAGGTTTTCGGGGTTTTGTGTTTAGTTTGGTGCATTAACTTGACAGGTAACAAGCACGAAATTCTTGATCTACATTCTCGCACGCGGTGGGACCGAACCAAAGTCCCTTATTGAAATTTTTCGTTTCGCCATTATCTGGATGTATCTTTCCGGATCTTGTTTGTTGTTTGCTTGATCCTTTCTTGCGGAGCACTTTGCTTGTTCGTAGGATTGTTCGAGGGAAGAGCTCAACAACGCGCTTTTTGAAGTCCACACACTCTTGGAGAGCTAAAACTACGGGTATTCCTCTTTTTTCGGTGTTTTCTCCTTTTTAGGTTTTCTTTGTTGGTTGTTTATCACATCCAAACACTTCGAGTTTTTGGTGCTTAAAAAGAACCTAATCGCATTTGGGAAAGAACTTGTTTGAATTGTCTTCATCGAAATCAAACATTTCGTTTTAAGTGCTTAAAAAGAACCCTTTCTTTTTCATTCTTTGCATGCTTTGTCATCTAGTGTTAATTAGGTTGGAAAATTGATCAAAATCGTAGTGACACTATTTGATTTTTATTTTTCACCCTTGCACACAAAGCCAAAATCACTAGGTATAAAGCATCTAAACAAAACTCCTTCCCTGGCCTCGCCTACTTGGAAGTGATATCCAAGAGGAAGAGCCTCACAGCGGTACTCGGGCGCGCCCATAAATTCACGAAAGATTTTGGTATATATTGGCAAAGCACCCGACTCCCTTATCGCAGCGGTGTGTGAAGTGCGGGGTAGGCCTCATATCAAGCCACGTCTTAGGTCTTTTCTTGAAGTGCCTTGGGACTCCTCACCAAACATTACCCAAACCATCCCTAGTTTGGCTATACGAGTAGTTCTGTTCTAAAAGCCTTCCCTAACATTTTCATTTCTTAAAAGCATCAAAATTTAAAGGAGATAATCACTTACTTGTTGCTTGAACTATTTGTGCATTAGTTAAGACAATCTTCTTTCTTGCTTGTTTATGGCGGCTATCACCCGTTCACAATCTAGGAAAATGGCCCAACGGGTTCCTTCTTCCTCCGAAATCACCACCAGCGTGGATGTTTGGCACCCCTCAATCTTCCTCGGGACCCTTTGTTAGTGGGTTCCCCCTCGTAGTCGTATAATCCTTTCCATCAAGCCAAAACAATCCCATCACGTCCGGCTTCTCCTAGTCCATCAGAAATATCTTCTGACTCGGAGTCTATTCCTCGCGGGGATCCTGAATTTCAGGCTCTCCTTGATCGCAATCCGGTAGCCCTCATGGACTATCTAGTACCACAAGTCGATCCAAATATCGGCCAAGACCCACCCGATCCGACAGTGTACAATTATCCTCGCGGATCATCCCAGGCCTCTTTAGAGCAGTTTGCACCATCTCTCTTGCCTCGAGCCACGGAGAAGGGTGAGGCCCCTATGCCTCCCTTTTCTCTTCCACCTACCATGTCGACTAATTCTCAATTAGTCTTACCTATCCCTAACACTGCAGCTACCTCGACTATTCCACAACCCATTTCTGAGAGGTCTTCTGCCCTTGCTATAGTAAATTCGTCTGCACATCCGCACATTGCCGTCAATTCGTCTATGCCCTCTATCGTTTCTCAAGGTCAATACCTCTTCATGAGCCAACCCCCTCCGAATAGGCAGTTGGCTCCTACTTCTCGTCCTCTAGGGGGTCTTTCTTCCAATATTCCAGCTACTGTGACATTCGCCCATCCTCTAGTATCGGCACCCTTGATACCTAATTCAGCAATAGAAGGCCCCTTTGAGGTCTTGTTCCCCAACATGACCAATCCAACCAACACTCATATTCCTCAATCTATCCCGATCGATCAACCAACATAGAGTCCACCCGATCACGGGCTCCATCCGTCGCTGACCTTTATTTGCTCGACCACTTATTATCTCGCGACTGCTATCACGCAAGCTGCCTCACAATGAAATACCCCACCGGTGTCACCCGAACACTGGTTATTCCTCTTATCATCTATCCAACAACAGATGAATCCCCCATCGACACCTCAACAACACCCACTACTTGCTTCTCATATAGGACAAACCAATGTACCTCCTCCCCGATCGGATGTGGTTCAATTTCTCTTGAAAATTGCAGGACTTGGAAGCCTCCACAAAGGAGCCCGCCCTTCATACTCCTTTGAAGAAGTATGCAATGAACCCATTCATCCTTCGGTGGCTTTTAAGCCTTATCCTCCCCAATGGGAACTTCCCAAATTCTCAAAATTTCATAGTCGGGAAGACCCCAACAACATCTGCGAGCATTGAAACATGCTTGCTACCTCATTGTCAAGATCGGGAGCTCATGCTCCGTACCTTTCCTATGTCTCTAGCGGGTCCTTTTGGGTAAGTACAATAATATTCCTCAACATTCATTATTTTCTTTCTCTCAATTGGCCCAAATGTTTGTTGAGAACTTCTCAATAAATATTGCCCATAAGATCTCAATCACGAGATCTTTCAACATTCGCCAATTTGTGATGAGTCTATTACGCAGAGACTTTGTCGCTCGTTGGAGAGGATAATCAACCAATTGTCCTTCTCTCTTCCTCAATCACAACAGATCGAGGCTGTTCACCCGATCTTGCGCTAGTCACATTTCTTCCACGTTAAGAATCCAAACTTTCCACACCTTGAAGAAGCCTTCACAATAGCACATGAACTCGAATCTCGTGCGGGTTGAACAAGAAAAACTAAAACTTCGCTCCAAATCTAAACCCGATTTCTCTCGGTTCACCAAACCAAATTCTTTTCCTCCTAAAGATAAGAATCAAGGGTCCACCAATGCTATCGTATTAAAAACATCGAGAACCGATAGTACTCCTAATCAACCACCACGAAGAGACCCTTCATCTGCTCGAAAAGGGGCTTCATCATCTCGATCCTTCGCTCCATTGGGGGAATCATATGCCTCCATCTTAGGAAAAATGTTGGAAGTTCGCATGATCGAACTTCCACCCATTAGAGATATTGATGAAAGTCGAGAACGTCCTTTGTGAGTACGGAGAAAGCGATTTTTGCCACTATCGTAGAACGAGGGTCATGACATCGAGCGATGTCGGACTTTGAAAAATCTTGTCCAAAATTCATTGATAAAGGCGAGCTTATTACGGATAACCCAAATGCTCCCCAAATCAAGCGTTTGGACGTTTTCAAACAACCCTTCCCCAATCATGCCCCAAATCATAATTCTTGAGAATCTCAAAACCAAACACCCACACTATCGACTTCATTTCTCTTGAAGAATCCAGCACGAAACCACATCATCTACAAACGCTTGACAATCGAATCGGAACCCTCTTCCACTTCACCAATCACTGGAATTCCTCCATCCTCAGATAACCCATCTTTGGATATTCCTACATTGCTAAACACGGAGTCATCTCTCTCCGCTCCTTTGTCCGATCTCCCATCCATACCCGAGACAGTGTCTTCCTCATCTGTCTCATCATCAGACATCCTTTCAATGCTCGAGGCAATTACATCCCTTCGAGTTTCCACTTGAGACACATCTACTTACATTGCTCCCATTCCACTACTGACTATGCCCTTGATAAACATCCCTATAATCGTCTTGAGACTTCGGCGAAAGTGTCCTCAACTTTGACTCTTCCTATCTCTTTTCCTATAGTAGTTCCACCCATGATCACTACACCAAAAGTGGTCCCTTATGCAGAACTTCTTCATCACTTACTTCTTCCATCACTAATACTACTTCACCTATTCGGGAAAAATCAAAAGAAGTAACACCAACACTGCACACTCGATTCCTCAACCTAAACCGCGACAACCAAATCTAACATTATACCATCAATATCTCCCCATTTGCTTCCTCCAAAAAGGTTCTGATCACCTTATGACGTTGAAGTTGTCACCATCCACGAAAAGGGGAAGCCCATATTTAGGACCATCAAAACTCTCGGTGTTCTTCCACAAAAATCTCTCTCACGCCTCATAAGCGATTAGATTTGCCCGCTGAGAAGGCATCTTCTTCTACACACCTATCAAAGTCATCATCTTCTTCTTCATCAACATCCCTAAAAGTAGACTTACCTACCAAAAAGATGCCACTTCTTCTATCAAAATCCTCATCTTTGTTACCAAAAATCAAGACACCTATCTTCCTCCAAATTCACCTATTTTGGGAGCTTCTTCCTCTTCCAAACCGACATTATCTAAATCATCCGTAAATCCGACTAAGCAACCCCCTTTGTCTCCAAAAACCGCAAAAATTATCGCATCTCCATCCTCCTCAAAATCTATCTTAGGGACTCCTCCTCCACCACGAAACAATCATGTCTCATTTACTCCCATCCCAAGCACCCAGAAAATTGCTCCTCCAGAATGTCCAAACAAATAAGAGGATCCCTAATAAAGCTGTTAAACCTAACATGCAAGTTCTTTTACCCGGCGATCGGTTAAGGTAAAAGAACCATCTCCATTATCTCTATCCTCATCTTCGTCTACCGGATTCTACACCGAAATCCTTCATCAACTTATCGATCTTCAGCCATAACCCTTCCTCCGATTAAGCCTTATAACCCCAAAGGAGTGAAACCTACGGTTTAACTCGATCACGATTTGTGCTTACCACCGTACTCCAGTCATGACAACTTTGAAGGATGTAAAGCTCTTGAAGCCGTTGTCGAGAACCTTACGGAAGAAAGTGACCTCTTGTTGGAGGAGGAACAAGTACCTCCTGTTACCCTAGCCTCATCCAGAACCTCAACCATCCATTCGGACCTCTAGTGGTTCCACTCCACTTGATCTCCCTCCTTCCCAAATTGACACAATCCATATCGCCACTAGAACCCAACATTATCATAACCCATCTTCATCTCCAACATCTAGACCACGGGTTGTCATTTACGCAGCCCCGAAGGCGTGTCTCCTTCCTCATCGGCCCCACGACCCAAGGTCTCCATTCGTCTTTGCACCTCGGACTCAAGTTCCCGTATCAGTTGAGGAGAGTGTCATGTGAAAGCAACTCACCCAAGCTCCGGTCAAAATGTCTCTTTTTGACCTCATCCAATCCTCTCCACAACATCGCCGAGGCTCTAATCGATGTCTGCGTCGCATCGCGATAAATTCCGATGAGCCCCACCCTTCAGTGGGTTGTTGGATTGAATGGTCCATCGGCCAGCCATTTCTTTTGAGGATTCAGAAATTCCTCATCTTTCTTGAGAGGATTTGGAGGCTCCTCTCTTCATCACGGTCCAAGTCAATAACTGCTTGCCTTAAAACGTGTTATGATCGATAGTGGAGCTGCTCTCAACGTCATCTCTTCCCACACATTCGAACAACTTAAGTTACCTAAGAATGTGGTGTCACCTCCGCCTTTAGCCCTTCGATCATTTAACGATCAGCTAGCGGTCACTCTAGGAGCGTGGTCTTACCCATCCGAGTAGGTAAAAATTGCTCCATGAACTCTTCTATATTGTCGAAGGAAAATTCCACTATAACATGATCCTTGGGCGCTCACGGTTCGCGCGATGCATTGTGTCCCATCCACCCTCCATCGATGCCTAAAATATCAATATGAGGCAAAATCTACACCCATCCGGGAGATCCTTTTCCTTACTGCGCGATGCGACATGACCACAAGTGCCCTTTAAAAGAAAATGCATCTTCTCCGGATGGGGCTTCATCTTCTTCCATACTGTGACCAAACTACCAGTTGCGAAATCTGGAAGAGACATTGCAGCGTTTCTCACTAGGAGAGCTTCCTCTCTTTTCTTTCGATGCCCATCTCAAACCTAATGAGTATGGTAGACCCGACAAAAGCAACTTTGAATATCAATCGGGTCTCGTCGCATCGTTACCATTGGTTTGCCCAATCAACGAGACCAATTTCATCTACGGTGGTCTTGATACACCTCATTATTGTCAGGATTCTCCTCCTAGAGCCAAACCTTACCTAACGGGGTTTGATTATCTCGAGAATCCCACGTTTGCAAAAACTTATCTATATCGATCGCGTGGAAAGGTTTTGGCCTTGGAAAATATGAACAAGGTATACATGACCTCAAATCCATTCCTACTCTCATGCCACACCAAAAGTTTGGTTTGGGATTTAAACCCATTTCAAAAGCCACATCACTATTCTTGATGAGCCTCTTCCTCTTTGAAGAACCATCTTCCCCCACCAAATCAAAGCATCACTTGATGTGGACGATGACATTTCCATCCCACCTAACTTTTTTTTTTGATCAATACCATTTCCTTGGGACCTTTAGTCTATGAGACTAACAATCGGTGCATACATACCATTAATCTTCCACTGAGATAGTTGGAGACGACTCTCCTACTATCAACACTATCCATTGTGCGGATGGCGACTCTGTCCTCACCTATCTAGGGGCGGAGAGGATTCATATCTTCCCAAAACCATTCCTTCTGACACGTCTACCCTTCTCAACGAGGCCACTATCGACCTTAATATAGGGACTCCTGAAGACCCTCGCATCATTAAGGTCGGCCAATCCCTTGATCCACAAGAATTAGGGGACTTTACTACTTTTCTTTCCAAACATCGTCAAGCCTTTGCTTGGTCATACGAGGATATGCCAGGACTCGATCCCGATATTGTAGTCCACAATATCGTTACCCTTCCCAACATCAAACCAGTCAAGCAAAAATTACGTAAAATGCACCCTAGAGTAGCCCTTAAATTAAAGAAGAATTACAGGTACGCTTGCTCTCGGCTAACTTCATCGACCCATCGATTATCCGCATGGGTGTCGATGTAATACCCGATAACTAAGGCTCTTTGGGAAGATTCGAATTTGTACCGACTTAGGGATCTTAATCGCTGTCGAAGGATGATTTTCCTCTTCCTAATATCGACCAACTCGTAGATTTAGCTGCGCGGGTCATGAAATGCTTTCTCTTATGGATGGTTTCTCTGGATATAATCAAATCCTCATCGCACCCGAGAAGACCAGCATAAGACTTCCTTCATAACTCCTTGGGGACCTTTTCTTTATCGTGTCATGCCCTTCGGTCTTAAGAAGGGAGCTTGACTTATCAGCAATGACCTACATCTTCCATGATCTTTTACACAAAGCGCAGAGGATTACGTTGGCGATCTCCTCGGCAAATCAAGCGTCGTCGGGAGCATCTTTTCATCCTTGCACCTCTCTTTGAGAGGCTTATCCGCTTTGTCTTCGTCTAAATCCATCTAAATGCGTGTTTGGCGTCCTCAGGTAAACTTTTAGGGTTTATCATTTCCATCGGGGTATTGAAGTGGACCCATTAAAAATAAAAGCCATCCTTGAGATGCCTCCCCGTCTAACTTAAAGCAACTCCATGAGTCTCGAGGGCGTCTTGATCGGTCGTCGTTTTATCTCCCAATTGTCGGACCGTTGTCGACCTTTTCACCATCTTCTCAGTAAGAATGTTCATTTCAAATGGGATGAGCATTGCCAAAAGGCCTTTGATGATCTCAAAGCTTATCTTCTTTCTCACCGTGCTTACACCTCCACGCGAGGAGGAGCCTTTCTATCTTTATATCTCTGTGGTGACCATGCTCACGGGAGCCATGATTTCGCATCGGGACACTTGTGGTAAAGAACAAGCATGCATATTACATCGATCGCACCCTCCATGAGTATGAGACACGTTACTCAGGGGCTGAAAAACTATGTTGCGCTCTCTTCTTTGCAACTTCTAAGCTTCGTCATTATCTTCTTAATCACAAAACTTACATCGTCACAAATGTCAATCCCCTCAGACAATTCATGCAAAGCCTTATCACAATGATCGCATCACTCGTTGGCTTATGCTCATGACAGAATTTGACCTCGAGTTTATCCCATGAAAGGCTATCAGGGTCGAGGTTATTGCGGATCAACTAGCTAGTGCTCCTCTTAGGACACTCAAGACCCCTTGCTCAATTCCCGATGAATTTATTCAACAAATCGATTTTGGTCTATCTCCATTTAAAGTAAAGCTCTTCTTTGATGGATCGAATGCCAGCGAGGGGAGGTGCGGGTTTCGTGATGATTCCTCCTTGGGAATACGCCTATCCCGATCGCACACAAATTGAACTTTGAGTGCACCAATAATATGGTGAGTCTGAAGCTCTTGTCTTAGGACTTCAAAATGCCATTAATCTCGGCGCTCGTCGTATTGACATCTTTGGTGATTACGAACTCATCGTTAATCGGGTCACGGGTGTCTATCGATGCAAGAATGATATCCTTCAAAATATCGCGACATTGTTCTTGCCCAACTCCAATCTTTCGATAAGTTCACCATCGATCCATTCCTCGTCTGCTGCAAATCGATTCGCGGATACCATGGCCTCATTAGCATCCCTTATCCGCCTTTTTCGAAGACTCGCGTCTTTATGTGGGCATGCTGACGATTAGATCAACCATCTTATCTTGACGGCTAACTTCCGATCAATCTTTGTCACAACCCATACTCGGGATGAGTGGTATCAACCAGATAGTTGATTATCTATCTCATTCGGTGCTTCCTCCGAGATCGACTTCCAATGGTAGAAGGTCTTTTGTCAGCAGCCTTGTCATTTATTCTATCTGGCGGGATTCTTTACAAGCGGCTTTGATGGTATTTTGCTTCGATGCCTCAAAACCCATGAATCATCTAAAGCTATTCGGGAGGTCCATGACGGTATCTGTGGTGGACATTTTAGTGGTTTAGGCGTGTGCTAAGCGCATCTTACGTTTGGGATATTATTGGCCTTCTCTTAATCAAGATTGTTGTGAATACACTAAGAAATGCGTCAGTGTCGGCAACATTCCAATCTCACGCACGTCCCTAGTCGGGCTTTGCGACTGCGGCGGATTTGTGGCCTTTTTCACAATGGGGCCTTGATCTTATTGGTCTCATCAATCCCCGTTCTTCACGAGCGTCATCATTCATCATTCACGCCAGTACTTTCTAAGTGGGTAGAAGCTATCCCTCTTTCTTGACAAAGGCTAAACCCATAGTTGATTTTGTCTATCAACACATCATTTGTCGCTTTGGCGTTCCACACAAGCTCATCACGAGATAATGGTAAATCCTTGAAGACGTCGATTTGCAAAATCTACTGCAATGCTTTCAAAATCAAGCTCGAGTTTTCTTCTCCATACTATCCTCAAGCTAATGGTGGGGCGAAGCTTCCAATAAAACTTTGCGTAATATCCTCATGAAGGTAACTAGTCAGTGGTAGGGATTGGCATCTACATATCCCTTTCGCTCTCTGGGCTTATCGGACTAGCATTCGTACTCCCTCTTTGGTGCTACTCCCTTCTCTCTCGTCTATGGAGTGCAGGCCGTCCTTCCTTTGGAGGTCCAAATCCCATCTCTCAGTGTTTCTCTCGGAGAATTTGTCTCTGATGAGGATTATCGTCAAAATCGTCTAGCTCAACTTGAATTATTAGATGAGCGGCGTCTCGAGCGCTCTTGAGCATCATCAAGTCTATCTCGGCGTGTCAGCGTGCTTCAACAAGCATGTGCAACATAGTGACTTCAAAATTGGTGACCTTGTTCTTAAGGAAAATCAAAATGTCACTACACTCGAAAGGAGTCAACGTGGTAAGTTTGCTCCCAGCTGGATGGGTCCCTACATTATCACTCATAAATATGGAGTGCAGGGCTTATCGTTTGTCTTCCATGGATGGTATCCACAGAAGAGAACCTCTTAATGCCTTGCATTTACGGCCCTTCTATTGTTAAAATCTCTCTTACACAAATCTAGTCATGACTCGGATCTTCCATCATCCTAATAACTTGATCATCTACTTTCGTGGTGATTTGAAATTGTGTGGTTCTCCGCCTATTGCCTCGTTTACCTTAAATATGAGTATCGCGGCTCTACTCATTGCGTTTCTTTTGGATATGTTCCTCCTCATGGTAGGAATACCTTAATCACCACTTCATCTGTCCCAGTACTTATCTTAATCGGATCTGCTCGGGGCATGAGTACATGTTCTTCCATGTTCTCCTCCCTTCATCCCGATCTATCTAGGTCTAAACTCAAACTTCTTCGAAAGAGTTTCAAAAAAAAAAAAAAAAAAAAAAAAAGATGCTATCGAAAAGATGGTGATCCCTCGAAGGACAATTTATCCATACATTGTCAAGTGAATCAAAAAGCAAATAGACCATACCCTCGAAGGATGGCTATCATACAAATTTCAAAATACGAGGCCGCTCCCTTGAAGGGGGTACATTTCTCAAAAAAATATTCAAGGCTTCTTGTAATCAATCAGCCTTCCCGAGTCGGTTTATACACTTGTTAGCATCAACGAAAGACTTCCCGCATCGATCGGTCTTTCCATATCAAGCAAACTTCCCACATTGATCGGTTTGCTTTTACATCCCAAATCATGAAGTGAGATTTTAGACCTTTTGTCGATCATATGGAGAATCCTATTTTCCTATCATGGACATGTATTACATCCCTTGTAGGTTCCGACAAGATACTTACTTTCTTTTCTTTCCATTTCTATCCTAGATGCGGTTTTGCGACTAGTTAGTGTCAGGTTTATTTTAATCTTATATAGGGCCTTGTATGCTTGGTCTTTCGGTTTCTTATCTGGATCTTCTCTATGGTCGGTTGGAAGTCCGACTTATCATTTCCCTTCTTTTCCGAGTGTCTTCTCTTCTAAGTCACGGTTATTTCTGCTTTCATCTTTTGCTCTTACAATAAGCATTCTCCATTTCTTTGTCTTGCATCCTGTTGAATTGACATTTCACATGTTAATTCAATCAAAATCTATCTTCTATCAACATTCCTCTTATCTATCAAAACATCTATCTTTATTCATTTCTCATTAAAATTACATCCATCTATACATCAAACGCATCTATCTATCTATCCATCAAAATATTTAAAAGCTATGTCCATCCAGATACTTCCCATCATCTATCAAAATTAAATCAATCTATCTAACCACATCCATCATCATCTATCATCTCATCGATCATCTCTATATCTATCCATCTATCACATCTATTCTATCCATTTTCAATCTATCTCATCATCCATCTATCATCTATCGTCTATCTATCATCTATCATCATCATCCATCTATCATCTATATCTATCTATCCAATCACATCTATTCTATCCACATTTCAATCTATCTAATCACATCTATTTCTATCATCTATCGGTCTATATCTATCGATCACATCTATCTATATCCATCTATCCATGTATATCAAAACCAAAAGTATAAGTACAATTGTATGCCAAATCATATGATGAATCTATATATATACATGTGTGTTTATACAAAAATGGGTGGCTTTCCATCAAGCCATCTATACTGATGCCTTCGATCGAGGCTACATCACTATACAAATGCAAAAGTCTATCAAAACTCTATATAGTAAAATCCGAAGCATGGAGGACACTATCTCCTCCACCCTCCTCTCCACTGTTGTCTCTCTGACCGCCACCGTCGAGCTCGATGCACTGCTGCTTTGGAGGTCTCGGCCCACCTCGATCTCTCCCGGTGCTCCCTCACTTTGAGGCTCCGCTCGCTGTGCCGTCCTGCTCTCCTCCTCGCCCCATCACAGAGGCACATCCCGGGGCATCTTTGCGCTAGGGCATCCTCATAATATCTCACCTCGTGAGGAGGCGAGTGCGTCTAAGGCTCACGGTGCCGGTGCTCGTATGCTTGAGGCTGCTTTGGTCTTCTTTGGCCTTCTTGGTGGCGCCCCTCCTAGGGTCGTGCCCTGTGTGCCAGACTCTGATGTGGCACCTGTCTCCCCATACTTGGCCCTGAGGGCCTCCCTATGCCGAAAATAGCGGTCCATTGGCTTTGGATCATGTATCTCGCTCTGTAGGGCGGTGTCTCTCTCATGATCGGGGAATCCCTCTCCTCTGTCAAGGCCCTAATCTCCTCTAGAGCTACCTGATGTGTCTGTATCAGTGTGGCATGCTCTCCCTCTAATCTGTCCAGTATAGCAGCTATGTCCTCCTCCCGAGCATCTATCGAGGGCGGGAGATGTCGTGGAAGCTCAGTGTCATACCATGCTGCGTAGCCCTCATCCACCCCAGCGTCATCATCACTATCTATGGAGGGTGGAGCCTCTCTCAGTGGGTCTGCCGGGATCAAAATCGGCGGATCTGTCTCTCTGCCATCCACTTTATATGGTGTGTATGTGGCCGTCTTGTCTGTACTAGACCAAAGCGCCTCGATATCCGCATGAATGGGACTCGCTCCCACATATCGGTCTGCGACCTCGACCACCCGACTCGTCTCAATGCTTTGCCAGTGGGCATCTGACCCGACCCATATCGGAAATGCCCGATATGGCCTCCAGATAACTTTGATGCGGTGTAAGCGTCTGGCAAAGCGCTCAGTACCACTCGGTGATCTGCTGTATCTCCTGCGGCCATGTCGGCCGCCATCTCAAAATCCATAATCCACACCCCCACTGCTGCTTTGGCATCCACGGAAGCCGGATGGCCTAATCAGCACTGCTATGTGCTCGTCGTATGCCCGTGATGGAGCACAAAGGCGACATCGATCCTGTCCTCCCAGGCCGGTGGTGTACATCCATAGCTCATAATAAATCGAGCTATCGGGGCATCGTGAAAGCAAAAATCATGTCTATCTTTGCGAGATGTCGCACACGCGACCTAGCGATGTGATAGGAATCTCCCACCTCCGAGTGCGCGAGCAAAATAAGATATGGCCATCGAATCGGGGCTATCCGCTTTGCTCAGAGGGCTATCACATGCATCTTGTGAGGATATCCTCCTTGCCCCGAGATCTTATCTCCGCATCATCTGCTCTGTCTCTGTACAACCGCACCAGGCCCTCTGCTGCTGCTCTCGGGGTGTGATCTCAATCGGGTCCCCCGTAATCGGTGATCGGAGGATCCTGTATACATCCTCATGGGTGATAGTCATCTCACCCGTCCTAAACCAAAATGTGCACGTGTGGCTGTCCCACAAATGTCGCACGATGCTCGCATAAGCTCCACATCCCGTGGCACTCGTCTATAATATCTAAAGCCCCCGAGCCCGGCCAGCTCTAAATGCTGCCAGTCTGCATGTCACATCAGGCAGGATCGTCTCTAATAGCTCCGGGATGGCATCCCTCATGTGAAGGGTCTCTCGTGCCTGCATCCACGACATCAAAAGCATAATTAGTCTCTTATTTTCATAAATCACATCTTCCCAAATCATACAAATCAATGAACTTCCATCGATCAGCGTCGATTTGATAAAATCGGCGTCGTTCATTTTAATCGGCGCCGATTATTACGATCGGCGCCGATCCAACTTCGATCGGCGCCCGATTATACCAATCGGCGCCGACTTCCTGGCCAGACGTGAACCAGACCCTGGCCTCATATCCATCCAAATAAAAATCAAACAAAAAAAAAAAAAAAAAAAAAAAAAAAAAAAAAAAAAAATAATAATAATATAACGAAGGGTTCAGAATGGTCACTTGCAGTGCGTGTCCTCTGCGCTTACATCCGCTCCCAGAGGCTTCCATTGCGTTCAAATCTATCTCTGTCGGAATCAATCGTCACGTTGAAAATTAATCGTTCACGTTTTCCGTTCGCATATTTATATGCGTCTGGATTGGTCGGCGCCGATTTTTTGGGTCGACGCCGCTTTTTGTAGTCGTCGCCGATTCGTTTGGTCGCCGCCGATTTTTCTTGTCTGTTTGCCATAGTGTTGATACTTGGCTTTCTCATCTATCTGATCATTGTTGTGTGCTAAATCTTGTCTTTTGGCACATCTTTTAGATGTCATTGTCTATTTCGAGTTTGTTCCCTTTGCGTGGAGCACTCGCTTTTCTCTCGGCGACTTAGAGTTAAACGGGAGTGCAGCAGGCACGTAACGTCGTCGATTCATAGACCGTCTAGTTGTCCCTACCCGATGTGTCTCTCTTTCGATCTTTGACTATTTTGCGATTCTCCTTACACTCGCGGAGTGCAGCAGGCACTAACGTCGTCTCATGAGGAGACCGGCTAGTTTTCCCTACCAATGTGAGTTCCTTAGGTTGCTGCCCTTTTGTTTATTTTTAATGCATCCTCAATGATCAGCTCTACTCCAGCTATCCAACTGGGGCATCCTGCATTTTTCATCTACCTCTTTCAAACTCGGGATCATCTGTTTTATCATCCATCCCATCCCTAGTTTGAGGGGGAGTCACATCACCACAATTCTTCCCTTCTTCCATCCCTTTGTTTTTGTCTCATAACCTTGCTTATCGCAAGTTACTTGACAAAAAGGGGCAAAATGTAGACACCTAAAATTGGTTACCCAATTTAGTGTCCCTCTCATCCGTTTACTTGCGTGCTTAGGTAACCTGGGGCACGTTTGCGTCACCAACTATCCCCTTGGGATATTATCCAATCTGTGATTTAATCACCTATCTCTAAATTTAATTCATCCCATCACATCTTACCCATGAGTAATTAAGTATTAAATATTTAATTACGCTTCTTCCCATGCATCTTAATCACTTATCCACCCCAAATTTATTCTACCCATGTATCACATCTATTTTTAATCTTCCCTAAGCGGGATATTTTCCCGTAGTCGGGATGAGTCTTATTTTTCTCGAATCGATCATTTTTAGCCATCTCGGGAGTCTTCTCCGCGATCGGCGCCGACCCATATGGTCGGCGCCGATTTTCTAGAAGCGGCGCCGATTATAAAAGCAAGCCCAGAACTCAGTTCTAGGGACCGAAAAAGAGCGAAGAGACCGAAAAAGAGACGAGCGAGTGAAAGGAAGAACTTGCACGCGCACGAGCAGAGAGAAGAGAGATCTTCTTAGCATCAATTGTCTCAGTTAGGGCAGATCCTGTCCTAATCAATCCCTGAGAGGAGCACCGTTACTCTGCCCGTATCATATCAACACCATACACCATTATCTATCATCTGGTGACTCTGTTCCAGCGTCTCTCCATCTTCGGCACATCCTACAGACAACATTCACCTTCCGCTCCCCGAATCTCATCGCCCTGATCCGATTGGTGATGCGCCTTGATTGACAGCGATCTTATCGATCGGCGTCGATCGGTCCCGATCGCCGCCGATCGGTCGATGCCGATAGCCGATCAAATCAGTCGCCGCCGATTCTACCACGCGATCGGCCGATTTCCTGCCCGAGACGGTAAAGGTCACAGGTAACACAAATTTAGCATTATTTCTCAGTTCCTTGTTTTCTGTACTTCCTGTCTGCTGTTCAGGTTCTGTTTTATTACTGCAATCAGAGAATCTAGTCTTTATTTACATCTTTTATCATGTATGCTGCTTTTCTTTATTGAAAACGTGGACTGACATCCGCCAAGGAAGCTTATCGCTTCTCGGACCCGCTTCTCGGGCAGTCCACCCATATATCTTCTAACGCCATCTTTTTTCAAAGCATGTTTTATCTATTGTAAGCGAATTGCTCGTGTGTCTTATCTACATCGACTTCCTCATCCGTCTACATCTTCATAGATCTATTTCATTGAGGTTTTTCATTTTTGTGCTGGTGCGTGTTGCGCCAAGCACGAAATTCTTGATCTACACCCGCCTTTGAGGGTACTTCCTCATCTTCTCTTTTAACCAACTAGACCGGTATTTCTTGGATCATTCTCCATCATTGCTAAGAAAGTATCTATCACCGACCTCTATGCCATTGAGGTTTTTCGGGACGATTTTGTCAACCAACTTTAGCCTTGCCTTAGGTTGAACTTATCGAACTTTTACGCGGGCATGTGCTAATTTCTCCTACTCTTCAAATTCAAACTTTCCGCACATTTGATGAAGCCTTTACCATGGCTCGAAATTAGAAATTCGAGCCTTAGAAGAAGAGAAATTGTGGTTGCGCAACAAAACCCCAATTTCCGAATTCCAGACTCTACTAATAAACCAAACACCACCACTCCTCACCGTCCACTTCTTATAAATCAAAAGGATCTGTCCATGCGGTGATGGTTAAATCTCAAGCACCATCTAATACTCCACCAAAAACTACCTATAAGTACAAAGCCGAGCCCATTAATTACACTCCCTTGGGAGAAAATTATGGTGTCATCTTGGAAAAATTACTCAAAGCCGAGCTATCACCTTGCCTCTGTTAAACCTCACTCCAGGTTTGACTCCACCCATCTATACCTTCTGGTACAAAGAAAATGACTTCTGTAACTTTCACCGTGTAAAAGGACATAGTCATGAAAACTGCAAGATGTTGAAAAACATAGTGCAGGAAATGGTTGACACAGGCGATATAACCCTCGATAATCCTAATGCCCCTGCCAACCGGAATTTGAAAATCTTCAACAAACCATTCTGAATCACTCTTCCAACAGTAACACAAACCAGGACATCTTAGCCGAGGAAAGTGTTCATGAGATCCATGCAGTCTTCGATACCCAGCCAAAAGCCTCTATCGAGAAAATTTTGAATCAAGCCTCTTCACTAACACAGGAGCCCAAACCTCCTTTACCACCATCAAGCCAAAGTGAAATCGTTCCTTTACCCATAAAGGAGTTAAGCGCCTTGAGACTTCTCTTCCCATCAGTAGTGCTTCTTATACCACTTCCCTACAAGATTGCGAACAGATGTTATCTAATCTATCTATTTCCCAAACTTCTCCTTCTACCACTCTTACTACACAAGAGGAAGGTACGCCACTCCTTTTGACATCCTTAGACGAGAAATCTCTTGCGACATCACCAAATTCTTTAACCATGACAGATCCTCTTGAACAAGCCCTCTTACTCTTACTATTAGTTCTTCATCACCTAAATCTTTTCAAAGACCAGTCGACCTCTTAACATCTATTGATACGATTGCCTCATCTACCCCCACATGTATCATACCCACAGGTGGATTGGAATCATAACCCACCTTTCTTACGTACAAAATTTACAATTCACACAAGACCGTCATTCTCCGGAGGATAGACAAATCCTGTGGGAACATTTGAGTACCCCTATTCTACTCAAATGCGGATGACTGATCCAGGACACCTCTACCATATACCCTAAGTGTTTACGAAACTCAAAATGCCTATGTCCTCATTCTCGTCCCTGTATCTATACCAAGTATCCCATCCACCTCTATTCACCCAACTAAATCTTCCCCTACACTTGGGACCTCACCAATACCCGAGTCTCACACACACCCGCTGGCGACTTGATTTATCTAAAAATAAAGCCGCCCCGCCACCTAGGAGACAAACTCAATCCGTGCCTCTATCACAATCAAAACCATCATCGTCACACCTACCTTCCATATTGGGACCTCATCCCTCCACCTTGCATCAATATATCATACCTCCTGCGTTTTCTTCAAAACAACCTACGCCTTCTGCACCTATACAGAGATCAAAGGGTATATCAACATTGTCACCCCACATATCCTGTCCACCCATCAACCATAAACGAACTCCATCATGAAAGGATTTATTTTACTGTCACTCCCCTTTCTCCGTGGTTGTTTCCTGCTACCACGTCATACAGTAGCCTCATCATCTAACCAGCTAAATATAAACCTGCGCCAAAGAAACCACGTTTAGTGAAAACCACGTATCAACACCCCTCGGCTAAACCACCACCCGTAGGAACCAACCACGCCCAAACATTACCAAAACCTGCAAAACCAATACCCTCATCCTCCTCCGATTTTGACCCACTCAAATGATCTTATGCCAAAATCATTGCTATGTTGGTGGAGAATGCGACCATTTCCCTACCCCCACTTATACCTTATGACCCGTCTAAACCTCGGCCTATAGGTTACGATGAGTCTAAAATCTGCACTTATCACCGCACACCCGGACATGATGTGGAGGGATGCAAAGCTTTAAAAACCATCCTTCGTCAGTCACCTCTCCCAGATACAAAGGTTAAGAAAGACAACTTACGAAGGGAGAGACCTTTAGCTTCAATTCCCTCTACTATACCATCTATCCCCGCCTTACCAAGATCTATAATTATTACAACCCCACCTCTTAAAGACCATGATTTATCCCAACCATCTTCCTCATCTTAGGTCTACGAGATTAATATGATTAGTGTTGCTACTCAGCGTAGAAAAACAACGAGAAAGCAAAAGAAAGCACACTGTGTCCTCTCTTTCCCGTTCGGCATCCCAATTGCACCACCACCCAAAATGGTTATTCGTGGACCCGCTTACCCCGTCTCTAATGGAGCTGCCCATCGAAGCCATGATCAAACGACTTCACCATCACCAGTAAAAATGACACTATATGATCTCATTCGGACTTCGAATCTCATCGACAAGCTCTCGTTGAAATTCTTCAAGGGATCGAGGTCTTACCTAATGAAACCACCTTTCGTTGCCTCCATTCTAACACCCAATCACGTTGCCTCTCTCACCAAACAACCCACTTTGTCCCAACCACTTACGTCTCTATACCACAAGGCTGCTGCGATCGGTTTCTCAAGATGAAATTGTTGACTTTGGTACGAGAAGACCACGACCGCCCTTTTCATCTCCGCTTACGTCTGGGACATTCAGGTACATCATGTTATGATTGATGGGGGCGCTAGCCTAAACATCATCTCTTCAAAAGCCTTCCAACAAATGAATATCCCTTCTAGCTACATGTGTGCCAACCCCATCATGTTGCGGTCATTTAATGACGCTATTACCTCTACCTTAGGCATCGTGATCCTCAACATTCGGGTAGGACCACGTACTTTACCCGAACTCTTCTATGTCCTTGAGGGAGAGTTCCATATAATATATTCTTTGGGTCTTCCTTGGATCCGGGCTATGGGATGCGTTCCCTCAATATTACATAGATGCATAAAATTTGAGTATGAGGGGAATTCCTACACCATAAAAGCTAATCCTCCCCCTTTAAAACCTGCAATATGTTATACCGTCCAAACGATGTGCTTGTACCAATCAAGACACCCGTTCATTCAACCCAACCATCCTCTTCAATTTGTGCCTCAATCATCCACCTCAACCGAACCTACGCCTTGGTGATGAAACCACCGTTGCAAAACCACTTCTCTTCCCAGGTAACATCCCAACCGCCCGACCCCTTAGTAGATTTTTTCAACGCCTTACGCTAGGGGAGTATCGCCTATATAACATTAGTTCTTTCCATACCCCACAGGAGTACGGACAAGTACATGCCCATCCTACCTATGACCATCGTGTGGGGGAAGTAATCCCCTATGGACCACCTCACTACCGCACTAACCTAACGTATGGGGGTGTCGACGCATCTTCCGTTGCCCCTGGACCTCCTCTTGGTGTGGTTCCTTTCCAATCCGATTTTCAATACCTTACCAATCGTCGTTTTGCCCTCACCTTCTTAACTCACTGTGCTTGGAAAGGCTTTGGTTTCGGTCTTTATGAACAAGGCCGACACACGAAAATTTTGAAGCGTTGAAAATTTATAAATGTGGCTTTGATGGCATCCTCCTTCGATGTCTCACCGGTGCGGAGGTAACCCATACCATCCAACATGTCCATGACGGTATCTGTGGCGGGACATTTTAGCGGCCTTGCTGAAAGTGGCCAAGTGAATCCTTCACCTAGGTTATTATTGGCCTACTCTCAA
This sequence comes from Taxus wallichiana var. yunnanensis, assembly GCA_018340775.1. Lineage (NCBI taxonomy): Eukaryota > Viridiplantae > Streptophyta > Pinopsida > Cupressales > Taxaceae > Taxus > Taxus wallichiana. The sequence continues at coordinate 119,381,801 of CM031242.1, read as the reverse complement.
TAACGATTGCTACGAATATGTTAAGCGTTGTGTTATGTGTCAACAACATGCCAACCTTCAACATACTCCTAGCCACCATCTACAGTCGCTCGAGATCTTTGGCCTTTCTCACAATGGGGTTTAGACCTTATTGGTGAGATTCACCCGTCCTCTTCGCATACGTCACGGATGGATTATCACAGCAATCGAATATTACACAAAAAGGGTGGAGGGTATCCACTCATTTCAACCAAAAAAGAAAAAATTGTAGAGTTCATTAACCACCACATTATCTGTCGTTTTGGTGTTCCTCATCGCCTGATAATAGATAATGGAAAATCTTTCAAAAATAAGTTATTGCAAGACCTTTGTGACAACTTTGGTATTAAACTTAGCTTCTCATCACCCTACTATCCACAAGCAAATGGACAGGCCAAATCCTCTAATAAAACCCTAACCAAAATCCTCATGAAAGTTGTCAATGAGTCTGGAAGAAATTGGCACGATCACATCCCCTTTGCCCTTTGGGCTTATCGTACTAGCATTCATACCTCTACTAATGCTACACCTTTTTCTTTGGTATATGGTACCGAGGCTGTCTTACCTCTCGAAATACAAATACCCTCCCTCAGGATATCTCTTCAGGATATTCTCACCAACGATGATTTCCGCCAAGAGCGGTTGCCGCCCAATTGGAGCTTCTTGTGAACGTCGTCTTACAGCTCTCGATCACCTTCAAATCTATCAAAAACGCATCAAGCGTGCTTATGATAAGTGACTTCATGAGCGTACCTTTAAGGTTGGTGATCTTGTCCTCAAAGAGAATCAACATGTAACCAAACTAGAAAAGAGCAAACGTGGAAAATTCGCTCCCAATTGGATCAGGCCTTATATAATCACTCACACTTATGGATCAGGCACTTATCATTTAGCTTCACTTAATGGTAAACCTGAGCCTGAGCCCCTTAATGCCTTGCATCTTCGACCATTCTACTGTTGAATTTAGTGTTATATCACTTCTTATCTACCTACTTCTCGTCCCTTGAGCTCATTTACCGCTACATACACTTTGTTTTCTACATCTCAAAATAAAATCAAGCTCACTTCTCACCTCCCCTTAATGATGCCTTCCCCTTTTTAGTCTAGTCCATGACTTCAAAGTATTAAAATAAGCCGTATTCTTATGGGATTTTCTTGAGTCAAATTTCCTACCAAACTAGATGCTTCACGCCAAAAGAACATCTAGTCATCTAAATTAAATATAGACTGCTCCCTCGAAGGACAGCTATATTCCAAACTATTGTTGCTATTATATATAGATTGCTCCTCAGAAGGACAATTTCTATGCACTAAAATTTCATCTGCTGCTATAAATAGATTGCTCCCTCGAAGGACAGACTATACATGTCGACCTTTATTAGAAGCTTCTCACATTTATCGCTTCGTGAAGACCTCAAGAATAATACAATCAATATCCCTTGTAGACTTCCCGCATCGATCGAGTCTATATTCAATAAAATAAAAGCCTCATTCAAAAAAAAACTTTTGAGTCATGGACTTGTCTATTTTTGGTAGGTTCTCTTTCATCGAGACACTCACTTTGTAATAAGTTCTCCATACCTCAACTATACCATTCACCTCACCTCACCATTTGTTTCAACTCAAGGGACGTGACGTACACCTGATATGTTGTGATCATACAACTCTTTTCACCTATTGACTTCTCGTCTATGCACCGGTACCTAGGGCTTCAAGTTCGTTCTATGTTGTGTGGTTTGTTTTGCTCTGTTCACCTGCGGAGCACTCTTTCCTCTTTGCCTTGCATCTAGGATTGTGTGTTGATCTTAATCAGGACATGATTCCCTACCACTTGGGTAGGCTAACTTTCACTTCCCTTATACCTTTTACAACATCACCAATTCATTACCAACACCATCAACCTTACCTTACCAATATTACTATCAATACTTTTACCAACCAACCAATCGCCTAACCATACCTAAATTGCCTGAATTCACCTCTCCCTGGTCCTAAGGGAGAACTACATCGGTCTGAGGCCCCTCCTTGCTTTGTGCAATGGGCTATGTAGGCAGCACTTCGGAGACATGGGGTCTCCCAAGGTTAGCTCGACCATCCCCTACCATAACCTATCATGTGTAGTAAATATAAACATTTTTTGTGTATTTCTATTTCATCACATTCCTCTTTATCCTTTTTTCAAAACACCGAAAATCAAAACACAAACATTCTTATTATTATCGTAACTCAAATCAACATACATATTCAGCTTTATTTAGATGTTAAACACATACATCTTCTCTATCATCGACACGCAGGTCGGCATCCTTATTTATTATTATACCTTGCTAACTAGGGGATGATTGTGATCGGGGATGATCGATGCCGCTCACCAGGCCTCTCTGTCCTCAACGGTACCATGGCTATTGGTACCGCCCACTGATCTGCTAATCTCTCCTGTAACATATGAATACGCTCCCTCGCATGGAGGAATCCAGCCTCTAGTCCCTGTGCTCGTGACTCCGCAACCACTAACAATCCTCTTGTCTCATTCACCTGCGTTTGGAGCTGCTGCACTAAACTCTGCAGACGATCTCTCTCTGCTGTAATCCTAGCTATGTCAGGACGATCACGTACACCTCGCAGTTCTGCTACCCACCATAATCTATAGGCCTCTGTCGTTCCTGCATCCATTACCTGCGATCGGTGCTTCTTCTTGGGACCTTACGGAGGTGTTGGCCGGGGAGGTGAGAATGCTACCTCTGCATCGATCCTCATATATGGTCTATAAGCCTGCGGTATGTCTTGCACCAATCCAAATTGTCGCCACACGTAATCTATAGGAATCCTCTCATACTCACCTGGCCTGTGCCCCGCGATCCACCTCAATCGCTCTACACCCCTCAACTCCTCAGCTATGTTCTCTGTTACCATATAGTTCCCGTAAGGCCTCCAACAGATATCCGCAATCGTCGCCCTCTCCCATACCTGCCTATAATACTCAATGTCACCCGTCACAGCCTGGGATCTTGCCTCTTGTTCTGTCTGGACCCATCGTCTGAACCCCAACCTCTGTACTCCGGTCTCTCCTGACTGGATGGGTCGGCCTATTGGTCACACACACACAATGTGCTCATAGGCCCAACAGTGTAATAAGTATGAACCATCCAATGTAGTCCTGTGATTTCACCTACAAGCCCATAAACCCCTGTATAGCTCCGCCAAATATGCAGGTGCCCATGCAAAAGTCACGTTCCTTTCTATCATCTCCCAAATAACACACATCAATGCCTTTGGAAATCTTCCCCCTTCCGCCCTCGGTAATGCATAATACCCTACCGCTATCATTAATATCACTGCTAACCTTGTCTCCTCAGGGTGTGCTGCATACATTATGCCATACGTAAATGTCAAACCTCGCTGTGTCAAATCTCGTGCGTATGGACCAAATACTGTTGTTATCGCTGCCCGCCCCACGCTAGGCATTGCCTGATATACTGGTGTTCCTATAATCGGGAGTCTCAAAATACGGAACACATCTTCCAATGTCACTGTCATCTCCCCTGTTGGCAGATAGAAGGTATTTGTCTCAGGATTCCATCTCTCAATCAACGCCTGTAACATAGCATGGTTACGTGTGATTCGTGAATAATAGCGGATTCCACTTAACCCCAAATGATTTATCAATGTCCATTCAGCTGGCGTTACATCCGCTCGGATTAAGTGACAATATTGGTACACTATCATTCATCCTCAACCACCGCCTCTGCTGCATACATACATCCAAATAACAAGCAACCATTCATTCCTCAAATCCCCGGGTTTTCTCAAATTCTAGAAATTTCTCAAAGAACCGGTATTGTTTACTGACTAATCGGTACGGTTGAGTAACCAATACCGGTTATCCCTAACCGATATCGGTCCTTTATTACAAACCCGACCTACCTAAATACACCACCTACGACAATAATTTGAGCGTTTATTCCTTTCTGTACATACAAACATACCTGAAACCCCTGATTACCTACCCCGTAACACTCACCTCATCTATAACCCTTGCTATCATGTTTTCTTTCTCATATCTACCCACTTAATCTCCCTCCTCCTATTCACAAAACATGCAAAAATCAAATCACAACCAAAACGTTTACCTCTTGGGTTGCAGCAGCTTGCGGTGGCACTTGTCTTCCCTCTCGTCCCTGCCTGCTGGATGCTTCTCCTCATTCTGTCATGATCACCACTCTTTTCAAATTCGCCTTTCTACCGTCTGAATCTCAGATCGCATTCACTTTCCCTGTCTCTTTTCTTATCACCTAAATCTCTCATGCAATACCCTGTCTCTTTTCTCCTTATCACTCAAATCTCTCATTCAAATACATCACGGTCGTCAAAAGCGTCGCGTGCGCGTATTTAACTTCTTGCATGGCTCTCAAAATTAGAACTTAAGTTGTCACCCTAGCTTTTCTATTTTTAGAAAAGCTCATCCCTAAATAACCGGTATCGGTTATATGACCGATATCGGTCTATCGATTCTTCGACATCGGTTCCCTAACCGATATCGGTTACACACACCCTTTTTGAAACATGGTTCTTTTCTTCGTTTTTACCTAATTTTTGTCGTGCTGCCTCTTTTCCTGCATCTCATCACCATGATCCATATTTGTCCATCCATCACACATATCATTACAATTTCATTAACATCATCTATTTTACAAAAAAAAAACAAGCCATCAACTAAGGATACCAAAACAAAACAAAAACTATCTATCTATACATCATTTGGATCCAACTCATCAGATACATATATAACAATGTCCCAAAACCAGCACCAAAACATGCAACATTTCATCATATAACATGTCATCCATATATACGTACAAAATACATCAACATCATCCATATATCAACATGTCAATTAAACTCATCATACATTCTATATCACAAACCATTGACGAAATACTTAAAAACATTTTAAACACTACATGTGGATCAAAACATCATCTCTATATATATATAAGTTTCAAATATATAATGTGCCCTGCATCGGGGCCTCTGTGATCTCATCATCCAACAAAGCCGGCATGCAGGCCGCAATAACTATCAAACATCTCGACTCGGCTCGCAGGCCGGTCCCTCATATCAAAAATATACTCGGCTCGCAGGCCGGTATCAACTGTACAACCCATACTCGGCTCGCAGGCCGGTCTATAATGAATCAATAAATGAATAAATGTAGGCACGCAGGCCTCTATCAACACAACCGGTTCGCAGACCGGTGCCCATGTCCAATATACAAATGTGCAGGGACCCCTCAGCTCTCTCCACCTCCCTCTACCTGTCTGCCTGCTGGTCCCTTTGTCCCGCCTCCCACCTCCTACCCCTTGTAATGACACATCGGCCGTGGGCCGCACCTCCTGCGATCTCTGACTATGCGAGGTCTCTGCTCGGTGTGCCGCATATGGCTGATACTCAGCTCCGGTACTATCAAGAACATCCTGATAGTACCGGGCCTCCGCTCTCGCCTCCATATATCTGTCCCGTGCCACCGTAGGTACTGGGGCTGGTCCCCGGACTCCTCTTGCCCGTTACCCCACATGCTGGGGTTGTGGGCATCGTGCCGGCTTGCTGGTGGTGGTATCGTACTGTGCTGGAAATTTGGGCGTGCCATTCTGGTGGTGGTATATCATGCACATGTGCTGGGGTGGTGTGCCTGTACCTACGCTGGGCTAAGGCTAGCCCCATAGGGACACCTATACGTGCTGTCAACATCCAACTACCCCTGTAATAGCTGCACCTGGCCCCTGAGCTGATCTCGCTCTGCTATCATCAGCCAGCCAAATGTCAGGTTTGTCGTGCCGGTACTATCCTAGCTGCTCTCTGACCAGCCCACCAAACCATGAATGCCCCCGTACACCCAGCATCATCTACACCATCACCTGCTGGCCTCTCAGCAACCCAATCTGGGTCCAAGGGCTGTGGTGCAGGTAGTGGGGCCTCTACATCATCCCTCCTATACTGAGGGAAGGGAGGTGGCTCGTCCTGTCGCAGCCCCATCTGCCTGCGTACCCTCTCTAGGGGTATCCTCTCGTACTCTCCCGGCCTCCGTCCTGCTATCCAGAATGTGTACTGGATCAGGCGCAACTGTAAGCGGGCTCCTCTGCGAGGGTGATGACCTCTGTAAGGTCTCCATACAATATCTACCGCTGTCAGGCCCTCTAACAAATGTCTATAATAGGTGACATCCCACCACTGCCAAAGCCTTTGCTCGTGGCTGCCCCACGACCCCCAACCACCTCTGAAAGCCGTATCTGTATATGACCTGTGGCCCTGGCTGCTGAGGTAACCCTACTGGTCTGATGCATATGATGTGCTCATATGCCCAACAGTGAAGTAAAAATGTAGAGCAAATCCCAAATCACCTCATCCGGCGATAGCCCCATAGCTCCCTGTATAACTGCACCAGGTATACTGGTGCCCAAGCGTAACAGGTGTGCTCCTCCACCATCTCAAGCAGCACCCCCATCAATGCACGTGGAAAGCGGCCTCCCTCTGAGTCCGGGAGGGTGAAGCAGGTGATCCCGATCATCATCAGCATGGCAAGCCGTGTCTCATGTCGGTGCGCACGGTACATATCACCATACCCGATACTCGCGCTGTGATAGGTAAGTAGCGCGGCTGCATCTCCAAAAACCTGTAGGATGTTGTCCATGGCCATCTCAGAATCTACCTGGAAGACTGCCTCTCCCTCGATCGGCAGTCGAAGGATGCGATACACATCCTCCAATGTGATAGTCATCTCCCCAGTCGGGAGATGGAACACATTGGTTGCCGGATCCCATCTCTCGATGAGGGCAACCATCAAGCTATGATCTCTATCGATCGCTCTATATCGCTGGACTCCGCCGAGTCCCACCTCGCGCATGATAGCCCAATGCGCTGCGGACACATGTGGTCGCATCCGCACCAACAGCGGGGGCATCCTGTCCCGCATCGTCAGCTGCTGACGTGCCTGCAAAACCCACCCACTACATTAGCCCTACTCTTTATCACGATATCTACCTATACCCCCTTTTATCCCCCCGACCACACCCCGACTCTCTAAACCCACCCCTCTACCCACCCCTCTTCTCCACTATCCCCCTCCCTCTTCACACCCACACCGAAACCCCGCAACCAATACCCCAACCACACAAACACAAAACAAAACAAAAACAAACCAAAACAAACAAACCAAAACAAACAAAACAAAACAAAAACAAACCAAAACAAACAAACCAAAACAAACAAACCAAAACAAACAAAACAAAAACAAACCAAAACAAACAAAACAAAACAAACAAACCAAAACAAACAAAACAAAAACAAACCAAAACAAACAAAATAAAACAAAAAAAAACCAAAACAAACAAACCCAAACAAACAAACCAAAACAAACAAAACAAAAACAAACCAAAACAAACAAAACAAAACAAACAAACCAAAACAAACAAAACAAAAACAAACCAAAACAAACAAACCAAAACAAACAAAACAAAACAAAAACAAACCAAAACAAACAAACCCAAACAAACAAACCAAAACAAACAAAACAAAAACAAACCAAAACAAACAAAACAAAACAAAAACAAACAAAAAAACAAAACAAACACAACAACCGACGCTTAATATGATATACGCCATCGACGTCGGTCCACACAAACCGACTTTAAAATTGGTGACCGATGCCGGTCGCTTAGCAACCGACATCGGTCGCTGTTTTTCCCGGAGCCGAACCCCCGCGCGGCCCCCAACCTACCTTTTTCCAATTTTCTACCAACATACCCACCCAAACACCCTAAAAACCTACCCACCTAGCCGCCTTAGCCTATTTAGCCTATCTACCCTCTCCCTTTTTCAAATTATTTCCATTTTCTACTTATTTCCTAAAAAATGTAAATTCCTACCCAAACCCCACATTTAACATAATAACATCAAATAAACACAATAAGGGGTTTCGAACCTACCGGTATGACGACACGTCGTCGTGGTGGGATGGGTGGTGGTGGTCCAGCTGGTCCAGCTCCTCCTGCTCCTCCTGGCTGTGCCATGGCTCCAAATGTCCTCTTCTGGGTCCTCAACCAATCACCTACTGCCTCCTCCTCACTCGGGCCCGCTAACAACTCACTCCTCCAGTCAAATAACGCCACCTCACGCACCAAATGCTCCAATCTCCACTCTCCACGTCAGACAACTCAAATCGATTTTCAAATTAGACAAGTGACAATGACCGGCCGTATTTTTCTTTTTATAGGTTTTTCACATCGAACCGATACCGGTCAAAGCGTGCCCTAAGGAACCGGCGTCGGTTATCTAACCGGTACCGGTTATAGATAACCGATATCGGTTTCTTCCTTTTTCACCCAACTTTTTGCCCTTATTCACTACTTTCTCTTTCCCACCACATTGCCTATTTACCACATCGCCTATACGTTCCATTGCTCTTTAGCCGTTTTTGACTTCACCGGCCTGACCCAAGGCCGCAACCAACTACTCCGGCCCGACCCAAGGCCGCAACCAACCATTTGGCCCGACCCAAGGCCTCAACCAACTAATCCGGCCCGACCCAAGGCCGCAACCAACCATTTGGCCCGACCCAAGGCCTCAACCAACTAATCCGGACCGACCCAAGGCCGCAACCCTAACCATCCGGCCCGACCCAAGGTCGCAACCCTACCCATCCGGCCCGACCCAAGGCCTCACCCTACCCATCCAGCCCGACCCAAGGCGTAACCAACCATTTGGCCTGACCCAAGGCCTCAACCAACTAATCCGGCCCGACCCAAGGCCGCAACCAACCATTTGGCCCGACCCAAGGCCGCAACCCTAACCATCCGGCCCGACCCAAGGCCTCACCCTACCCATTTGGCCCGACCCAAGGCCTCACCCTACCCATCCGGCCCGACCCAAGGCCGCACCCCAACCATTTGGCCCGACCCAAGGCCGTACCACTTCCATACCTTACCCAACATCACCAACATACACTCTTATCCACCCATCCTGTAGTTTTTTGTCCAATCGAGCTCACCTGTTCGTGTTTTAGCATAATTAGGGTCCTTGACTTGATCTGTCGACCAACTTTGCCCAGACCTAGACCGTGACATTTATCTCAACCAAACCAGCCATTTGGTACTGCCGAACATGCCTAAACGTTCCTGTACCTTACCTGTTATATACCCTGGAGCTACTTCCTATGCCTTGGATACCAGGATTATATCACCCTTGTTTGGATAAACTATCGACCTTTGCCTATGCATTGCTGGTTTGCTCGTCAAATCATGTACCCTAGTCGTACTATTGCATTTCAACATGCGTCTGCTTCCTTGGACCTACCCCACCACCTTACCATCCCCTCTACACCATTTACCCTTTATCAACCCTATCCCTGATTTCCCGTTCACTCAATCTGTGATAGATTTGAGGGGGATTACCTATACCCTTAACAGGGGAAACCACTTCATATTATTGTCCGTGCAGCTTTACAAAACAAGCTACACGACAATAAGGGGCTAATGTAGACACCAAATTTGTGTCTTACGACCCCTTTGTGACCCGCATCTCATCTTGCAATCTAACCTCATCACCTAAACCTTACACAATTATTTGTTAATTACCTTGTAATTGATAAATCCACATCACCTTACCTGCCACCTCATTTTGCCACCTCATCATGACCTAGCCCTAACCCTAAACTAACCTAATTAAGACCTATAACTTGGTCCACATCTACACCCATGACTAAGGACCCCTTTCTCGCACCCAAAACCGACCTTCTAGTCACTTGACCAAGCCCGCAACTAATCTCTCGGGAGAAAAGCAGGGAAGGTGGGCTATTTTACTAAAAATAGCCTACTTTTTCCTTATCGATGCTTTAGGTTCTACTCGACCGCCGTCGGTTACGTAACCGCCATCGGTTCCCTGTAAATGGTCTCCCCAAACCAAAAACAAAGGATCAGAATTTCATTTTGGATCAGGGTGGAAGGATTTTTGAATCAACAGAGATCATTTGGGAGTGATCAAGAGAGTCCAGATCTTCACTTGACCGAGCAGAGACGAGTGGAGAAACCAGAAGAGTTTGCAGCAAAGGAGATCAACTTGCATCTTCATCAAAAACCAGTAAGTCACATCTTGCATGTCCTCTGTTATAACATTTCTTATGCTTTTTGAATCACAGTCCTCATAAATCCATTCCTGAATCCACTACCCAGCGTGCCATTGCATCTAACTATCATTCTTTTACCTCTCATCACCTCATTTCCTAATATCACCCATAAAACCAGCCTTACAAACAACATAGCTACCCTACAGCACAACCACCCCACAAAAAAACCAACCTACAGATCCTAAACCCTACCGACATCAATTACCAATAACCGGTATCGGTTATCCTGACTACAACCAGAAACCAGCCTTTCCCTACCCGTTTCAACAAAATAATTTAATTGATATTTTACAGTCTTTTGTGTTGATTCATATCGGCAGGGGAACTGACCACCTTTGAAAGGAAGTTTTATATTTCCTGGGCCCAAGGCAGTTCCCTCATTTATTGTTTAATCAAAATCTTGTGGTCTTGTGTTCTTATTTGCAAGTAGTCCTTCCAAGACAAAAAGGAGTTCTTCATAGTCAACTTTGATCTTCCTCTACGATGCACGCGCACACCATCTCGACATTCCACAGTATTCCTCCTAGCCCTAACCTTATCTCTGCTTCTAAAAGGAATGAAAGGATAGAAGCAACTCTATTCCCGAAGCCGAAACATTCCGAGCGAAACAAAAGCCCAACTATAAATAAGTCTTCTTGTTGTTTGTAAATAAGGTCATATTGCCATTTAGTTTAGGATTTTCTTTAGTGCATTTTCCTTTCTTGTGTTTCCCTTTCTCATTTTTGTTTTGTGTTGCACCTTGGGAACCGGTAATGTCATTACTTTTGAAGTTGTAATCTGCGCATAGGAACGTGTAACATTTTAGTGTGGGGTGGAGTAAGGTGGAAGAAATTGAAGTATGAAGCACCAAGAAGGAATGCATTGGAAATCTGGTTGAATGGCCCTATGAAGAAAGTACATGTAAGGAAAGGTGAAAAAGGATGGTTGGTGTCAGGATAAGGCTACATTGGAGATCCATGTATAAGAGAAGAAGAAGCGCATTAAGCAACATAAGGTAGGTGAGAGAAAAAATCATGACAGAAGAAGTGCCTTTGGTGTTGGTTACGCATGCAAGCAGATCTCATGACAAGATGGATTGGTTGCATGCCAGAAGGTTGGAAAACTATCCGCGCAAGGTTGGGCGTGTGAGTTAAAGCGCTAAAGTTGAGTTTGTTTGAAAAATCCACATTAAGTGTTAAAGTACAGTGGTAGGTAAGGTAGCATTTAAAGTTACAAAGTGGGAAAAACTATAAATAGATGGTCGAGGCATTTCATTATTTACTTTGCGTATACAAAGAAAGAAGTGCTTTTACATCTTTGCAAACTAGGGCTTCCAGAACTGATCCATGTGAAGAAAAATTTGAAGAGTTTGAGTATGAATAACCAGTTTGGATTTGTGAACCAGAAGGAAGGGATATCATGGGCATAGGAGAAGTTATGAGAAGGCATTGTCTTGTGAAGGAATTATCCCAGCTATGGTTTGAAAAACTAGGGCACGGGTTTAAGAGGTTTTCTTCACAAGTTTGAGATCTTAAGGAGTGGAAAATCATAGTAACAAGAAGAGATTGAAGTGATAATATGACCTAGAAAATGGCACCCAAGAAACCAACCACATCACCCAATAAGCCTAAAGGCAAGGACAAGGGCAAGGGCGGAGATCCAAAGAACAATCGCCATAAGCTTGAATGAGGAGTGGTATGCGAGAAATGTAGTACTGGATGGGGTTTTCTTGGGAATAAGTATGAATCCCGTTTGAGAAAGATGGTGGTGAGTGATTATAACCATCACACGATCACAACAGAGAAGGAAATGGTGCTGGAGTTAGTGCGCTGATAAACAAAAGGACCCCAAAGGGTTTTCCCATCTATAGTGATGAGGTAAAAGTTAAGTTGGGGAAGGTAGGGTTATTGCAACTCTATGAGTTTCCCTACTTTGGAAAGCCTGAGTGCCTCTATCAGTGGATGATTTCACATGTTCATGAGGATCACTTTTACTTCATGGGGCACAAGATGCGCATAACCCCTCGGTATATTTTTAAGTTTACAGGCCTCATTTGTGTGAGAGATAGTATAGATGATGATCTAAGCGATAAGGATGCCATCAAAGCAACCATTTCTGCATATAATTACAAGAAGGGCTCGAGGTATTTTCACATTTCAAAAATCCAAGATCCCATCATGAGAATGGTCGCATGCCTGGTCACAAAGTTAAATGATTAAGAAATGTGGATGCAGGTGAATAAGGCCTGGTTGAATGTATGCAAGAAAATATCAGAGGACACAATCTATAATTTATCAGCCTTCATTACAAATGAGATAATCAACAGCGTACAGGAAGGAGACAAGATACTCTTTGGAAATTTCCTCCTAACAATTGTATTTTTTAGAGATAAGAGTACTGATGCAGTAGAAAATTTTGTTTGGGAGTAACAAACTAAATATCCCTCGCTCACAAAATGATTTACAAATTATAAATGTGAAACAATGACAACCTCTCACAAGGTGTGCCTAGATAAGTGGTATAAGCACTTAAGGGATGCGTCGTGGTAGAGTGGAGAATCCCGAACAACTACTAGTGATTAAAACGAGAGAAGCTGAGTTTATCGTGTACCAACACTTTTCCATAGGAAAATTCAAGTTAGTGGATGAAACCATGAGCCCATGGTGTAAAATCCTATTCTCCTTCACCACCCAATACTTCTAAGTAGGATTTAATAGGTTTAAAGAAGCAAAGAGACTAAGTTTTGACCTTAGTGATGTTAATCAAGACCACAGGGAGTTGTGCAGGATGTTGGTCTACCCTAATAAGTGCGTGTACATGGAAAAGTATGTAGTGCATGAAGTAAGTATGATGAAACCCCGACCTTAACAATTGCAAGAAATTCCACAGTGCGTGTATATCTCCGCATTAGGGCAAAATTTGAGAAAGGTGCATACCTAGAGAATGATGTCTCCATACCTAAAGATCCCATGGGTAGAAGAAATCCCATGCTCAATGAAAGGGAGAGATAAGTGGAAAAAGCACCATGTGTGTAGACTGCCTAGCTAGTAAGCGCACCGAGTAAGAGCCAAACCTAAAACCTATACATGAAGGAATAAATCCTTGATAAAGGAGAAGACCCTGGAAGAAGAGGCGCTAGAGCAACCCCTCACCAAGGAGAAGTCACTAGAGGAAGTAGAGAAGGTTAGATCCCTTGTGGAAGAGTCACCTCTCAAAAAGAAGCAGAGGATAGAAGAGGAAGATGACTTAGAGGAGATAAAGAGCTTGGAGAAATACATAGGTGAAAAGGATGATGACAATGAAGAAGATGATCCTGAAAGAGATCAAGAGCCACTTGTCTTCAGCATGCACGATTCAGAAGAAGAGGGAGGAGAAGAAGAACAAGAGTTCCTTTTGTGTGGCACAAGGATATCTAGGAGAAGGAAGGTACCCAAGACATGGGAAGAAGTGAGGAGGTTGGTGCATAAAGGTAGAAAAATCCAAGCCTTACACAGGGAGCAAGTAAATGAGGTGGTAGAAAGAGAAGCAATGAAAATAATCAAGGCCTTGGTAGAACAAGAATTGGAGTGCAGCACTGACATAGTGATGGGAGGGGATAAGGAGGAAAGTGTTGAGAAAGAACAAGTCAGTATGGGAGGAGGTCCCAGTCTAGCAGTCGGCCGTTTCCCCAAAGCCACATGCTCGGAAGGAAGATCCTTGATATAGAATGAGGATAGGTCATGGGCTATGTTGATGACCAAAGGAAGGTACTATGTGCATGCTTCTAGAGCATTGTACCCATGGAAGAAATTCTAGCTATGGAGTCATTTGACGAAGAGGGCACGTACCTAGGACAAGGAAGATGCTCTCTTGGGTGTTTGAGTCCCATATTGATGAGCTAGAGTTCAAAATATACCAAGGGAAATCATACTAATCTTGGAGTCTAAGGAACCAACCCCTTGGTAAATTCCAAGTAGATCTCGGATGAGCGCATTATGTAATGTGTTGAACAAGGTCGTGGTCGAGACTAAGGCTAGGCTCTTCGGAAGAAATGACAAAGTAAGATTTCTAGAGGAAAATCTAGAAAAGAAGGAAGAGGAGTTGGCTGAGAAAAATAAGGGCTTGAAGCAAGAAGAGTCGATCGATTGTACACAGTGAAGCATGAACTAAGAGATGATAAGGTGAAGGTGCATGAAATATACGAAAAGATGGATACTATCACAAGCACCATTATGCTGAATCATCAAGAACTAACGCCACCCATGCAGAAGTATGGATCCACTCTTGAATGCTTAGAATATCTGATGTGCATCCTCACCATGGAGAGACAACCGTTGGCCTTGGATTCTATAGAAGAAGTGGTAACATGCTTGGAGAGGGAGGACAAATTGAAGGTGGTAGCAATCATTGCTGAGTATAGAAAGGTACTTGGGGATGTCAATATTTCTACCCAATCTATTGAGGCTGCATATGATAATTGCTCAGACAGGGATAGAGTGGCGAGCATCTTGGTCGTCACTCATGAAGGAAAGATAAAGGATTTTCAATAGAATAATAAGGGAAATAGGGAGGATAGGGATAGAGACCTTGTCGAGGTCAAAAACAAATATGAGACCATTGAAACATTAAGGGTTTCAATCAAAAACCAATTGAAGTAACTATACCCACAAATTACTAGAAGGATGGATGCACTTGAAGACATGAGCAAGGAGTTGGAGAAAATTGTTGACACTATGAACACTCAAGGAGATGGACTAGGTTTTAGGGAGGTAAGTTCCTACTCGGTGACCTCTGTCGAGAGTGTAGAAAGAAGTAGATTCCTAGAATAAGCTGGAGGCTGACATAAAGAGGGACTTCCCACTCCTTTTGCAGCAATAATTACCCTTCCATTCTTTTATTCTTTCCCATTCCTTCATCCCCTTATTCTTACTCTTCCAAAATTATTTTATTCTTCTGGAACATATTGTAATTCTTTTGGAGAAGTGTTCCCATGAACGGAGAATAGGCATAGTGTGGGGTGATGTTGGGACCCCAAAATAGTGGCTAAGTACACAAAGCCATGTAGTCGTGTAAGGCCTAGTTGAAGAAGGGCACATAAGGAGAAGGCACACAGGACAAGGTTTAAGGAAGGGTTTAAGAAAACCCATGGTGCGTGCACAGATAGAGCCAAGGTTTCAAGACTTATCCATATTGGGAATTTTGGGAAGGACACAAGAAAATCATGACCTAACTACACATGCGGAGTGGATAAGGTGCCAACCTAGCAATGTGATGCCCATGAAAGGAATATGCCCTGTGATAGAAGGTTCTAGAAGACATCATGGAAAAAGTGGAGAGCTCAGGCCTGGAGAAGCATGCTCCCATGGAGGACCACATTCAGACACTTGGCATCAGATCTGAGGCTACAGAAGGATGAGTTGGCACTTTGGGATGCCTATATATGCGAGTGCCCATAGGAGAAAAATAGAGATAGATTAGATAGATGAAGGGAGAGATAAGATAGAAAGGAGAGGATATTATACGGAGTGGAGCTCTGCAGAAATACTGCGAGAACTCTGTGGGATTGGGTAGAGGCTATATAAAGGAGTAATGTATTAAGGGGTTGGGTTGTAAATTTTTCTTTGTATGGATGAAGGACATGATCCTGTTGTGATGCATGACTTCGGTTTGATCAAGTTGTGGTAGTCTAATAGATCCATTGAATGTAATGAGGTTACAAACATGAATGAGTATGAATATAATTGATTCGGTTCATATCTATATATTTTCATTTCTATTCATGGATGTTATGGAATAAATGTAAATCCTTATGTATTCTCCTTTCTGTTGTAGTTCTATATGTTATTTGTAAACACTCTTTGTTTGGAATGAATACATTTGTCTAGAGGCCATTTTGAGCCCTATGATGATTGTATGTCTCATTTCCATTTTTATTAATTAATTTCATGACATAGATGATGGTTTCCCATTTAACTCACATAAAAGAGAGACTGGGCATCCGCGCATGCCTTAGGTAAGCACCTAGTGCCCATTGGGTGATAGGACGATGTGCATGGGATTTATTTCCTTTATGATGGGTGTAAAAATGACTACACCTGAGTAGCCATCAAACATGGAAAAAATTTCATCTCCTGTTACTATTTGTGAAATATTTTAGGGAACCTTTATTCAAATCCACAAAGTCCACATAAAGTTTGATTTATCCATTCTTCTTTCTCACTGGAACTAGATTTTCCACCCAAGTAGAGTATCTAATAGGAAATATTAATTTTGACTCAATCAACTTGGAAAATTCCTTCCTCATGAGGGTTCTCTCTTGGGAGTCGGAGGTCTTAAGTTTTGTATGATTGGCTTAATGTTAGGATCAATATCAATGTAATGTTGGACAATTCTTGGATCAAACCCCTTAAGGTCTTCATAATCCCATGAGAAGATATCATTAATATTTTGACAAAAGGATATAAAATATTTCTTCTCATATTCATTACAAACCTTTCGAGAAATAGCTCCTTTCCTTGTGTAGTTATGACTTGTTGAAAATATTCTTTCTTTTCTATTATGTTATTGTCTTCTCCTATGAACTTGTAATTAGGTCTAAAAATATGCTCAATACTAATTAATTCTTTAAAAAACTTGTTCGTCCTTAATTGAACAGTTTGATCATCATAAATTTTATTCAAATTAGATTACATTTTTGAAGAAAACTCATCTTCATTCTGGATGAATTGAATAAATTGTTCATCATCCTTAAATACATGTTGATTGACTTCATTGTCAAGAAATGATGGTTTGATCACTAACTTAACATGTTGCTTGATATCCTTAGATGAGGTCCTTGGCTAGTGAAAATTGTGATATAAGGGTTTCCATCCAGTATTCTTCCTTATTTAATTATATTAGTGGTACTTAAAGATTGAGAGAATCAAAACTCTAAAAAAATTCCCAAACTCTATTTTTATAAGCATTTGAAACTTATTTCTAGTGGCACACTTCCCTCTCATTTTTGCTATAAAAATTCGGTGTATCCAAATATTTGCAAGGATTTGATTTGTATTTTTTAATAATGAGCAATCCAAGAACCAATTCCTCATATTCTTCTACGTTGTTAGAACATGAAAATCACCACCTATGAGAAAAGAAGAATTTATCATTCATTAGAGAAATTAAAAAAACACCTACTCTAGATCCATTTCTAATTCTAGATCCATCAAAGAACATTTTCCATAATCCAAAAGTATGATATTTTTGCTTAATTGGTGTGGGGAAAGTAGATTCTTCTTCATGAATGTAGTAGGTTCCAAGTCTAGTTTCCATAGTTGTATCATAAGGATCAAATTCATAATTCTCATTGGCCCATTCATCTAATAAAAGGTTAGGAATTGAAGGAGGAATATGTTGTTCAATTAAAACTGACTCATGCTCTTGATTTTCATGTATGAGATAATTAGATTGGAGAGGAGTGGGGTCATAAGACTCAACATGATAAGAAAAGATAGGCTCAACTTGTATGGTAAATCTAGTACCATATCTAGTTCTTAGGAGCATATGAGACCAATTTGAAGAAAAATAGACACCCACTTTATATGTGAGATCTATTAATAGTAAAATAAACAATAAATTAGTCAACTCAATTATTGATACATCTTAAGTTGTGGTTAGACGTGGACAAGAATGTAAAGTTAACTCTATTTTATCACTCCTAAGATATTTAAATTTGAGTAATCAAGTTGTAGAACACATTTATAAATAGAATTGTACTTAAGACCTAAGATATAATTAATTTTATTAGGCATTATAGAATTACCATCCCATGAGTCAATCATGCAATTATGAACAAAGTTTTTCCCACTATTAAAGACATATAAAAGGGTGGAGTCTTAACAAATTTTCTTACTTGTTATTCATTTACTTAGTATATGTTTATTACAGGATGCGCCTTACGAACTCTTGGATCGAGGTGATGAAGATACTTCAGAATTTCATGTAGGAGATATCTTTGTGATGGAATAACTAGAGAATCCCACATCGTCACATTCAGATTTGTCTTCTTTATCTACTCAACAATTTTGAAGGGAATGCCAACATATTGTTGCATTTGGGGTGTGATGATGTCCTTTATTGATTTTTACAATTTTGATACATGTACTTTTGGTTGGGTAACAAAATATTTCAAAGGACTAGGTATGATAGGAACAACATGATTATTTTTACTTGAATCTACCCCAATATATTTTTCCTTGTGACTTGATTAGAAGAAGGAAAATGTTGAGTGTCCAAGCATCTTTTACTAGACCTTTTATTATCGGGAACATGAGAATGAGGTCTATTGTAACCACCCATATCTTGGTTCATTGTAAAAAATAAGCATCCCTAAAGAACTTAAGATTAGTCTCTCTTGGATTGACTTCTTGAGTTCCTTCTATATTAGAATGGGCATATCAATCAATGGTTCATAGTGATTAGAATAATTTTGAACCATAAATACCTAATATTGTAATGCATTTGTAAAAATATATTTATTATGTGGTTGATTGCATGGGAAAGACCACTCTATTTCTTATATCAAATTGTTTTACACTAAAATGAGTTCCATAATTGATCTAATAATTGGAAGTGACCGAGTAGGAACAAGCTGTTTGAAGCGGAAGATGTGGATTTTGACCTTGACATATTTTATTTTTCTGATTTTTCTAACACCTTTGATTTGAATATTGGTTTTTATAGGGCTAATAACATTGACTAAATCCTTTGTTTGAATATTTCTTGTAGTTAGGATTTGGGTAATTCCTATAGGATTGATCTTGTTGTTTTTAGGTTATAAATTTATTTGAAATTTTTTTGATTAAGGATTTCATTTCATCATCATACTTTTAATTTTAGGGATAATAGGAGGTGGATAGAGAATATTGGGAATTTTTCTTGGGAATGGGAGAAATGGAAGGATGAAAATTAAGGGAGCTTAGGGATCAAATGAATGGGTAATTTAGGGGATATTTTTCTATCTTGTATCAAATAATGCTTTGGGCCCTAATGGATATTGGATAAGCATCAGGTAATTGCATAACACCCATAGATTATACCATAATTGTTATATTATAATTAAATTTTCTTAAGAAGTAAAGGAAAACACCTTGTGGAGTTGGTAATAAGAGAATTATATTTTTTTCCCATTTTTTCTAAAATATGAAATTAAAATATGCCATGAGCTCATTCGAGCCCTCTTTGATGGTTGTTATACATTCTAGAAAAGATATATTGTCTTCTTTCTCCTCTCATTGTTGACATAGAGTTGTGCCAAGTTCATCCCAATTGTGAATGAAAGTAGGTCTCAATATGATATACCCTTGAAAGAAGAATAAAAAATCCTAATTACAACATCATCTTTGGTAAAAAAAATTGGACCAAACAGACATTAGCAATTTTTTGAATGTGATTAGCTGGGGTAGTAATATTTTCATCATTAAAGAAAATAAAATTCTTTAAACATGGGTATGTCATGTTGTGCATTGAGAGCTAAAGGGCCACCACCATTAAAGCTGAAAAAGGAAAATATTTCTATTGCATCATGAATGGAATGAGTCTTAAAACCCTAGAAAACAACAAGAAGGGCCTACCAGGATGAGGATTATAAGGATTTATATTTAGAGGAGATGGAGATCTTTGAACTACCCCACATCTTCCTCTTCTCCTTGGTGAGAACTAAAAATATTCAAAGGGGTTATCTTCTTGATTGTTAGGAAATAATTGTTAGTGTTGACATAATTTATTGTGTGGTAAATGCTTGTGTATTCAAGAAATGTAAATGTTAGTAGTTAGTTATATTATTATCATATAAACAATAATATATTATTGTTATATAAATAATAATAATATATTATTATATAAAAATAATAAATTATTGTTTGGAGTTGTTTTAATGACTCATATGATTTGAGTTGTGTATTTCTACGTGAGTAACAATCACAACTAAATAGGGGATTAGTGGTTATAGGAGACTTAATAGGATTCCTTGTTTATAGGATATGTGATTCTTATATATTTGTATATCTATCTATTGTATGGAGTAAGGGAATGAATGCAAAATCTAAGATTTAATATAAATTTGGTGTATAATTTGGGCTCCAAATTTTGATAAACTGAACTAGATCTTACATCACGGTATCAGATTAGTGTCTAATCATATGTGTAATGGAAGTATAATGAATGTACGAGGGTAGTATTATTTCTATTCACCCCTGTGAATGGCTTATTTGTGATTTGAGAATATTTTTTTCAGATTTCCTAATTTTGTTATAGGATTTCTTTTGTTATCTATGAAGATCATTTCAGATATAGAGATAAAAGCCTTTGAGCTACTTGGAGCAGCAAGACATTTTATAAAGAAGTTATTCCAAAAAAGGGTCATTCTTTGGGAGGTGAAGAAAGAAGCTATCAGATTGACCTTGTAAAGATCCTATTGGCCATAGATGAGTTTGATTTTACACAAGATCCTCTTATCGAATTAGGTTTACATTTTTCGGTGTTGTATTCTCTCCGATTTTGCATTGTACTTAGATCCTTCATGTGACATTCATACTTAAAAATGTCCAACTAAGACCTTGAAAATTTTCCAATCTTGAAATTTCAATAGAGCCCCTGATTAAATTTTGTAGATCTATTAGAAAAAGTTCCTAATAATTTGAATGCAAATAATATTTTGTTAATTCTTCTCTAGATCTTGTGAGACAGTGTATCACATTTTTTTCCTTCGAAGATCCCCTCAAAGAATAGAGTGCGAGCATGAGCCCACTCGACGAATGTTGTGGCATGTTCCTCTTGGCATTAAAGATCCCTCTAATAAAATTTAGCATTAGATTGATTCACTCAAAACACTTTTTGCTCATAAAATATTCAAAAAGACTTGCACACATGGAGTCATGTTACAAACCAATTCATTTATATTGTGATTTTATATGGTGTTTCCACTTGTACATGATTCACCTACCATAGAGCTCACCATCCAAACCAAATCTATTCTCATATTGTATATCATTTACAAAATTGTTCTATAGTCGATAGTTATTTTGAGATACATACATCAATGTAATTTCAAAAAATATTTTAGCAAAAATATTTTAGGGTTCTAGTTGCAAAACTAGGGTTTTGCATGCCAAGAATAATGAGTTCGTCTATAGTGAGAGATATATTGCCATTAACACATTTATTCAGCCTCTTTTCTAGAGCCTTGCAGCTTGGCAGGATTTAAATATGACTTCGCACGACTCTTGTCTAGTTGTTTCAACTATGACGGAGAGCGGTGATTTTGTGAACAATGGCTCAGGAAGTTCCCTTGCAAGTTTGTACCAAAAGTATTCCACAAGGTAACGATTCTCCCCCTGATATTGTTTTACCACATTCATAATTTGAATCCGCCTGTAAATGGCTAGAACAATTCTATTTAATAGGATATTTTGTGGGAAGGAATCCCTCTGAAAGTATACTTAAATCATAGGTCCAGTCTACTTGGATGACGCACGCTATTAAGATGGATTCCATCCAGAACCTAACCCATGGTTTTTTTTGCCTTCGATTTGTTGACCCTAGTCATGCTTCCCTTATTTTGAATAAGTAGAAAACCTGGTATGTTAGAAGCTGCCTATTGGTTTTGTCACCCTGAACTAGATACTTTGTTGTCTCTGATCAGATGGCTCTTAAAGTCCCCGTTTGGGTTGAATTCCCAGGGATTCCTATGCCTTGCTGGCATTTCTTAGAGTGTATTGCCACCACTCTTGACTATGTTAGTTACACAGAGCCTTCTTGGTTATTTGCAGCTCATCCACAAAAGAGGGTTTGCATTGAACTTGATCTTTCAAAGGACCTAAAAGAATTGATTTCCATTCAGGTTGGTGATGTATCTTTTTCTCAGAAGGTGGTATACATCAACCTTCCGAATACTTTTTTTCATTGTCAATATTTTGAGCATAAAATTAGGGATTGTCCCTTGTTGGCTGCTCGCTATGCCACTTCAAATCCCATGGGTGATCCCCGCCCTCAACCTGAAGAGGAGGCATAACACACTGTGGGTGGCCGTAAAACCAATAAGAACAAGCCCGATACTCAAGTAGGAAAGGTGCCTCCAAATTCTTCCAACTCAACTGTAAAGCACCCTTCAGATACCAAGTTACCTCTAGCTCACACGAAGGTATTAGCTGGTAGTATGGTTGGTTCTTCAAGTAAATTTACACCTTTGGCCTCAAACTCTCAGCCTACTATTTTGTAGTATGAGGGTATCCTTTAACCATTACTCATACCTAACAAAGTGGTTTCTCCATGAAATCAAGAAGTTTGGTGTTCACGTAGCCCTCCTCGTGAATGAGAGGAAGGGAGTATAGCCCTACCACCGGTGGTGGACTTGCTCAACTATCGATTTTTTTCAGTTAACTAGCAATGGTTTTTGCAGAATAGTTTTGGGGCCCTTGATGGTTTGAGTGAACTAGACTTAGAGATGCATCTTGATAATGTTTCCTCATGAATTGCTACTCATGGAATGTTTGGGATCTCATAGAATCCACTCGTAAATACATTGTGTGATATTTTAGGAAAAGCTTCCCGAGATATGGATATTTTGTGTTTACAGGAAATCAAATTTTTGGGTTTTTACTTGATTCTTTTGCCAGGACTATTTAGCTTTGACAGGTTTAGTTATCTCTAGAAACCATGTTCTTGGCATAGATGGAATGATCACATTTATTTCTTTGAAATGGTGGCCACATTACATAAATCATGGATGTGACCTTGATAACCATATTCTCTAGGTGTTAATCAATATTGAAAATCTCTCCTTTGGGATTATCAATGTTTATGCACCTAATGACGCGTCAGAAAGGACGATGCTTTGGAGATGGGTGGCTGACAACCTTCCAAATGTGCACTGGCTGATTAATGGGGATTTTAATATGGTGGAGCAACCCAATGATAAATTGGGCCTTTTACCCATGAGGTGGCCAGCTGGCGAAAGGGAGGCTTGGTTTTACATGCGCAATAAATTTGGGTTTTATGACCCCAATTTTTCATGTCACACCAACATGCTACCATGGTACACTTGGTCTAATCTTAGAAATGACCAAGATCAGGTTTTTAAAAGGCTAGATCATACAATGATATCTTTAGAGCCTATCTTTAATTTTTCCAATTTATTATTCTCTTCTCGGTGGAATCTTTGTTGGCCATTGTCCTTTCCGACCACATTCTGATCTGGTTCCATATTGAATGGACTTTTCAACTACCAAAGTTTTAAAAACACATTTTTATTTAAATACTAATTTATTGCATCATGACCCCACTTTGGCACACATTCACCAAATCTGGAACCTTACACCTCACCCTTTTGGTAAGGTTGGATGGATAAGCTGGTGGAAGGACGCTATAATTCGGCTAACTAAATTCCTCTGGATGTATGGTGTCCAGCTCACTAAATTTCAGTGGTGAGCTTACTCCACCACCTCCGTTGAGTGAGCCATTCCATAGTCGTGATCACCCAAGCTCCTTTCAATGTGGCTTTTCAACTCCAAGTTGCTAAATTACAACAAAAAATCCACATTACGATGACTACACAACACGGGGTGCCGATATAAAAGCTCGATTGCACCACTTAAAATTGGAGGCAATAACACCAAAGAGTTTTACCAGTGGCTCAAAGCCAAGCACATGAACTAGAAAATTTATGCTATTGTTGATGTTGGTGTTTGGATTACAGACACTCCTTAGATGGTCCAAGCCTTTGTTAGGAACTATGTTCAAGTTTTCAAAGCTCGGGAGGAGTCTTCTAAGCGACAAGTTGTGCTCACTAAACACCTATCGGTTTTCCATGCAAACTCACTCATGCACACCGGGTTGTTTGTGATAGAATACTTACCTTAGAGGATTTATATGAAGTTGTCTCCCTCATGGCCAATGATAAAGCCCCTAGCATGGATGGATTTCCTTGCGAGTTCTACAAATCCCTTTGGGACATGGTGGGTCGAGATCTGCTGCAAGTCTATCTCAAAGGTCTCTACTTAGGGTCCCTTTGTGCCCTTATTAATCGAGGTTACATAAAGTTCATCCCTAAAGTGGAAGACCCGAGTTCATATGCAATTGGTGGCCAATTACCTTGCTCAATGTCTCATATAAGATCATAGCTAAGGCTTTAGCTCTTCAGCTTCGGCCCATCTTTCCAGTTATTGTCAGTCTTGAGTAGACTAGTTTCATATAGAGTAGGTACATTCTAGATAATATCTTGGTTGTTTGGGAAGGCATGGAGTGGGCTAGAACCTCTAAGCAATCTGCCATGTTTTTCAAAATTGACTTTGAAAAAGATTATGACAGGATTGAATGGAATTTTTTTGGTGATGATTGACGTGTTGGGATTTGATTCGGCCTTCATCTCTTCTATCAAAATGATTTTTGTTGATGCCTCTGCCTCTCTATCTATAAATGGTCATACTTCTGAGTAGTTTGGGATTTTCCACTCTATTAGGCAAGGTTGTCCTTTAGCACTTGCTCTATATGTGCTTGCCGCTGAAGGTTTTGGGTTTCTCCTTGCCCATGCTTAGGACCAAGGGCTTGTGCATGGAATTCAGCTCCCTTCCCCAACTCCCCTTCATCTTATCAATGGGAATTTTGTGGATGACTCCTTCCTCATGCTCCTAGAGGAAGAAACTAATATCAACAATGCCATGTAATGTTTGGACACATATTGTTTAGCTTCAGGTTCTAGTATCCAATGGCGTAAGACCCAGTGCTTTAGGAAATCTTTTCTCCCCAAGCCTGGTTGGCTTAATCATTTTGACTAGAAGTACATCTAGCATGGAGAAATTTTTAAATTCTTGGGTATCCCCTTTTCTTTTGATGCTTTGCCCCTCAACTTTGGTAGTATGTTATTGATAGGGTCACCCGTAAGTTGGAGTACTGGATTACTAAACCCCTTTCGCTAGTAGGAAAATTTCAGATTTGCTCTAAGATTTTGACTGCCACACATGTTTACTATTCTTTGTGTTGGGTTTCAGCCAAATCCTCCTACAAGAAGCTAGAAAAACTTCTAAGAGATTTCCTTTGGGCTAACTCGGAGCTTGGAAAAGGTTTCCACAAAGTTTCCTAGGAATATTGTTACCTCCCTAGGGATTCTGGTAGGCTTGGGCTGACCGACATGGGCCGACAGGGGACTACATTGGCTGCTAAGTGGATCATCCGAGCCTGTACTAGAAACAAAGCTTGGAAAGTTCTGATTCGCAACTATATTTGCCAAGGTTCCCCTCAAGGGCGCAACACTTTGCAAGGGCTGGATTTTCACAGTATTCTCATTCTCAAAGCCCCAGTCAAGATTTTGGGCACCTTTGTTGTCAAAAGCATATGGAAATCCTGGGAATTGCTCAAACCCTTTTTAATCTGGGAAGGGAATGGCTTCCAAAATGGGCTTTCCATTAATGACCACAACATCTGGTGGTCTCCTCTCATCAATTTTCATGATGTCTTTGCTTTCCCAAGTGCCACGGGTTCACGCCCTTAAGTTATCTCATCAAGGCTTACACACTCTTAATGACATCTTTTTACGCAAGATCAGGAGATTTGCTTCTCACTTGGCCTCAAGATAAACCTAACTTTCATCTTGTATCATCCGACAAAGAGTCTTATTAGGAAATTCTTGATTCCATTCTTGCTGAGATGCTTTAGAAAGTGGGTATTGTCTCTCTCAGGCCTTGGTGGAAGGATTGGAAATGGTTTCTAGATACCCCATTCTTAAATTACTCCCTAGGAAAAGGGTATGATCTTCTCACCCCCAGGATGCCAATGGTGTCTTTGCTAAACTCTAGGTGGTCCATCAACTATGGATGGTACTCTTGGGAAGATAGATTTCACACAGTTTGGAAGGCCATTCTTCAGCCCAAGCTAGCTTGTTTTTCTTAGTGCCTGCTCTTTCAAGGCCTCCCTATTGGGCACAAATTAGCTCATTATGGGATTGCTCCTTAGCTTTTCCCTTTTTGTGGGCATATTGAGATGCTTACACATATGTTCTTGTATTGTCCAAAAACTCAAGCTATTTGGGACTGGATCCATGATTTCTTTCGGCCATTTCGACCAACTCCATTTCTTTGGCAACATGTTTTGCTTGGGGATTCTATTTCCATTCCCAATGCTTTTGTGCAAGTGTGGCAAACTTTAAGGGTGGATATCCTTTTTTTAATATGGAAAGAATGCAATTCTTTTTTTCTTCTAATTTTGTAGTTTCTTCTTGTCTTTCACATTATGATAAGGCCATGCTTATCTCAAATGTGTTCTTACAGATCCAGGATCAAGCCCGCAAGGTTGAGCTAGAAGTGCGGCACCTCTAGACCATTTTTGGATCATTGGGTTAACGGTCCTTACACTATGGTATGGGATCCCCCACCTCCCCTTATGGGAGTGTTCGTTTGAGAGGTCGCCATGGTCGAGGCTAGTTGAATGAACACACCCACCATCATCACTCTCCCAGGAGGCAACCCAAGCATCGCTGGAGCCCTGTCAACTGCCATGGTTGGGGGTTCCCACAATGGTCCACGCATCACAGTGGCTAGGCCTCCCACCACCACTCCCTGCCTCCTGTGCAATGGGATGGATGGGATTTTGGAAAAGTCCCCGGTTGGCTCTTGCCATATCTCCTAATCTGTAGAATGACAAAGAAGAAGAAGAAGAAGTTGGCTCCAGCTGGCCACCCCTTCCAGATGGAAATGATCTTCTAGGTGGTAACCTAGAGGATAAAGGGCCTCCACCACCGCCCCCTGTTATTATGTTTGCTACTGACAACTTAGTTTGTTTTCCTTATGTTTTATGGCATTGTTGCCTTTTGATACTTTTGTCTCCTAGCCTTTGGCTAGTTTGAACGTGGGGTGTGCCCTTTACCACCCATACTTTTTGTGGATAGCTGTAATATTTTATTAAGTAATATAGTCTATTTCATAAAAAAATAGCTTTTATCTATTTGTATTTGAGTCTTATTATAATATAAAATGGTTAGTGTCGGTAGTATGAAATTCATCTATTTGTCCTTTTAGTCAATTTTTTATAAGTTGAAGTATGCGGGTAGTACATGTTTTATAAGTTTTCAATTCCGATTAAAATATTGTCTAAATTGTTAAAATTCCTATTCAAAATTTAGCCAATCATTAGTAAAAAATGTACTCTAAATAATCATTTAATTAAGTATTTTCATCATTGCATTGTATCATCAAAAAGAGTCGAAATTTGTTTTTGGTATTGTCAAAGTCATTTTCATTTAAAAATTCATTTCCAGTTGAGTCCTCTTGTCCGAGTCAAAAGTGTCATTTTCAAAGTTGTGAGTTGTCTCAAAAATATTGTGTCATTGTAAAAAGTCCATACAATAAAATAAAAATTCCTTACGGATGGATTTTTGGCATTACCCAACATCTGGAAAATAATCTATTTCACATTGCGAGGGGAGGGAAGTTATACAAATAAACCCAATGTGATTATTTTTAGATTCATATCCAAATTAGGATGAGCTAGACATTTGTATCTTTGGAGGATAAAGGAACAAGAGGATGGAGGAAAATTAATCTCCTCTTTCTAGCCGCAAGAGACGGGGATGTTAAATGAGGTTGTGGAATTTTGTTTCAATGTACCTATCTTTGTTCATATTTAGTTGGCTATATGTTCCTGTTGTAATAAAGTGAGAAGATTCCTATGTACTTTCCTGATGTGAAAATATAATGGAAAGATGAAAGTATAAGGAAAAAGTAGCATCATGATACTTGAATGAATATGGTTTCTTACCTATATTTTATGAACAAGGGTTCATATCAGATGAGGGGCTCATACCAAGGCTGTTGGTCAGCATTTTCAAAACCATCAAAGAGTCAAGATCATGAGCACACAGGGCCGACAAGCTGTGTAAGAAGTGTGATTGTTTTTCTTCCATGTTCACACTAAGGGGAGAATGTTAGGAAATAATTGTTAGTGTTCACATAATTTATTGTGTGGTAAATACTTGTGTATTTAGGAAATGTAAATGTTAGTAGTTAGTTATATTATTGTTATATAAATAATAATATATTATTGGTTGGAGTTGTTTTAATAACTCGTATGATTTGAGTTGTGTATTATTATGTGAGTAACAATCATAAATAAATAGGGGTTGAGTGGTTATAGGATCTTTAATAGGCTTCCCTATTTACAGGATATGTGATTCCTATATGTTTGTATATCTGTCTATTATATGGAGTAAGGGAATGAATGCAAAATATGAGTTTTAATATTAATTTTCTGTATATTTGGGCTCCAAATTTTGATAAAATGAAGTAGATCTCACATTTATGCATTTTGTCTTGTCTATATTCTTCTCATGAAATAGGAACTTTAACTTCTAAAAAAAATAGATTTGAAAGTTAGAGCCGCTAGATATGTTGAAAGATTCCTCCAAAGGATGAAATCACTAAGTCATGCAACCCGAACTCAACAATAAAATAGATTGAGTTTATAGGTGTCCTAGTAGGTGTGCGAAGCTGTTGGAGCTTAAAATTACACCCATTCCGAATCATGGAGATTGAATGATTTGAGCCAACATGGGACTGTCTCCGAGGTTTTGGGACTTTCTCTTGAGATAGACTTCCGGACAATTTTGGTTCCTCTACCTATTCCTAATGTTAAAACTACTCCTACTGTTGGGAGACACAACCATCTAATCCTAATATAACAATTCAATGGACTAGGGGAAGAGAGAGATGCATGAAAATATAAATCTTAAGCTAACAAAGAGATTATACCTCTAAGAAAAGGGGAAAACACTCTCAATGAGGGAAAATGGGAGAAAATGGGAAAAGAGAGGGCATACATGAGTGGTACAATCTAAAACAACATTTAACCCTCTATTTTCACATAATACAAAAAAATTAGGACCTACAAAGGAGAAATACAAGCACAAAACACCATAACATCAATAGATACGAAAAAATGGAAATAAAACTAGTTAAGGTAGAGAAACAAACACAAAATCATATTTTATTACTTGAAGTATGCACGAAGCATTTCACAATGAAGTAGAAGAAGGAATATTCCACCCTTTTTGATCCAAAATGTGAGGGTTTTAACTTAAGAAAACTCGTACAACACTTTGAAATAATTCCCTTCTATTATGAGGGCTTAAAACTTTACAAATGAGAATCAATTTCCAATATATAGAAAATGGGGGAGAGGGGAGAGAGAGAGAGAGAGAGAGAGAGAGAGAGAGAGAGAGAGAGAGAGAGAGAAGAGATGTACATTCATATTTCTTCTTTCAATCACCAACAATATTTATTAAATGACTAAAAATAAACATGGGAACCTTGGAAAACCTATTCTCCCATGGTATATTGCTTGATGGAGAAGATAAGAGCTCGTACTTCATTAAATATAGTAAGCTGAGCTAGTTAGAGCTATATTTTTAATGTTTGGACTATTTTTCCCTTTTTCACCCACCTAACTCCACCAACCTCTAAAAATCATGTTGAAAAAATGAAATTTTTATGAGACCTTTCTAACAAGACTAATTTTGTAATATTTGGAGTTCAAGAGAGGACGATATGGACATGAAAAATTTTGGTGCTCAAGAGGAATTAGAAAGATTTCCCTATGGGCCATGATAGGCCAATTTAATCAAAATTTTCATTGGGAAGATAAATCATTCATTCAGGGTATTGGAGGAAGGGCAAAAATGTGCTTGGTGTGCTTAAGGGGCCTGATTTACTTGATTTGTCACAACCCTTTTTCCCGAGTTGGTTATTTAAATGCGATCGATCAAAAAATGTCAAATCTATGGAGATGTTCCCTATGTGCTTGATAAACATGACCCATATGTAACACTTCCCCCACCTACCCTACTTCATCCCATCATCCAAGTTGCTTATGTGGTGAATATAAAGAACAAAGGAATAGTTCCTTATGTTCCCAATTTGATTAATTTATCCAGCTGGGAGTATATTTTACCCAATCATAAGGTTTTCTGGCTAAGTATGGAAATTGATGGGGGTTTCAAGGAGACAAGGAATGTCTCGAACTCTGCAGCCTATCCAAAACATGTTTTTGCCATATCTGGTCAATTTATATTGTCCAAGTCCAAAATAAAGTGTGAGTTATCAAAATAATCCAAGAGGGAATATTTTTTATAATAGAAACCAATGCTCTAAATTTTGCAAATATCTCCCACGGGGTTTAGGAGAAAATGGTGAAATAATTTATAGTGCAAAGGGGTTTTTGAGTTGTTTTGGAGGTAAAAAATGGTTTTAGTCACAAATCATGCATTTATTCATCATAACACATGAATGATATCTTTAAACAGATTTTTAATGAGGGAATATTGTTGGAAATATTAAATAAGATTACTCTCTATGGTTTTTGCACAATGACCAAAACAAATTTGAGTGGTTTTATTGAAAAAAACTTGAAATAGATGAAACCTTCATGAGATCATGGAACATAAATTACCCCACCATATGTAATTGTCTTTATATCATTGTAATTTCATTTTGGATAGGATTGTATGGATAAAACTTGCGTATGATTTGACCAATGAATCAAAAGAAGCAAGAAAAACATGTTTTAGACAAGCTACGAAACAAAGGTGGTTTGGTGGGCATGCGATGTGCAAAATATTTTTTTGGTTTCCCATGATGGAATTCACTTTTTTTGGTTTTATTTTTTAAGGGAAGTGGAGATTCAAATGTGCTTTTCACCCGGAGGTGGAGATTTAACTTTGCAAACATAAAGTGAGTTTTTCACTAAGTTTGTAAAATCCACTCCCAAAATGCACCTCCACTAGTCTTTGAAACACTTTGGTGGTGCAATTACACCTCCAAAATCCACAAAGTGCAAAGGGACTTGCAAAATTCTCCAAAGAAGAGGAGTAAGACCCACAACGTATGCAAGCTTGACAAATTTTCTATTTATCCATTACTTTTTGACTTTTATTGACCAACCAATGAGATTGATGTGTAATTTTTAAGGTGGAGTTTAAAATTTGAGAAAAATTTAATTTCACCTCCAAAATTCTACCAATCTCCAAAATTACGCTTCACGCAAACTTAATGATATCATCATGTCAATAAATAATTAGATCACATAGTGAACTTTTCACCACAATGTCTAAACTTAACCTTTACGGGACATATAATATATTATTTTAATTGGAAATGGGCCAAAAATGTAATGAGAGCATTTATAAACTTTTAAAATGAGATCTTAATGAATTTTTATCAAAATTTCCACTTGTTCTTAAGAAGGCATTTCATTTAGCTAAATTGTTGTATGATTTTAGAACAAGTATGGACCAAACTATCTCTTGGGTCATTAGGGGGTTTCAACGTTATAAAAATTGGACCTTTTTATTCTTATAACCTTCAGTGTAGGTTCCCTGTGGTGCTTAAAACCTTCAAGATGTAGGTTCCTTGTCCCAAAATACCATCATTTTGCAATGTTGGGAAGGTTTCCTCTTTTAATATTCCCAAAACTTTATCTTACATATTACATCATGTAGTGGAACATGTAATATTTCCAATGAGTAGGATTTGAGCTCCCAACACCACCCATAGTTTCTAATAGCTTTCCCAGTTGACCCTTCTTGAATGTTTGCACACTCATTTTGCTTAAAATGTGTTTGGACAAAAGCTTTACTGAAGACATCTCCAAATCTCACAAAATATCTTCTTAATGATATTTTCATGGAGAAAACTATGAGGCCTTTCCATTGAATATAATATAGGCTCTTGAAATTATTCGAGGATCCCGAAATGTTTCCCATAAGTTGAATTTTGTAAATAGGAAGTTAGGAAATTTTTGACAATTTTGACAAGTTTGACCAAAATGGGGAAAAAATTTCAGTAAGGTTGTCAAGTAAAACTCCTCGACATTTTACATGCACACAAATCCCATCAATTTTTTCATACAAATCTATTTTTTAGATGTTTTGGATAACTTATACTTCATGACATATTTTGAAGTACTCAAGATATTATATACTATTGCACTTGATGATTTCACAAATTGTGTTATGTAATAAATTTATATGCTCAATGCTTACTTGTTATTGTTTATAATTTTTTCCATTGATTTAGCATATTCATTATTGCATATAATTTTGCTATCACAATACGCTACGAGATCTTGTATATGCTTCACATTACTCTATGGTATTATTGTGATATGTTTAGTTTCTAACATGATTACTTTATCCATACTATATAGCATGGATTCTCTATACTATTTGACATATACATTTTCTATATTATATGAAATTTTTATTATCTAGATGCCATTATTTTATGTGTATGATGATTATTTACCACACATTATGAGTCATGCATATAATATCATAAATATATAAAACAACATGTAGAAAATTATAGATTGCAAAAAAAAAGTGATGTGTGGGTGAAATACCTTAATATGAATCATATATAAATACACTTAAATTAGGGAAACAGGACACGATATTCTTTATGGGGAAGGAATCACTCCAATATCATAAGCCTCTTTAAGGGAAACTACATTATTAGAGAATAAAATCCTATTAAAAAATATCCTTCAAGATGTAATACATAATGATATTTCTCCCTATATAAACTCTATTACAATAATATATAATTAGATTTCATTTCCCAATGTATTCTAACTCATTTATTAGTATAATAAATACCACAAGTTACCTATATGATTAAATATAATATACCCACTAAGAGGATGTGTGCTAGATGTTAGCATCTCCACCTAAAAGTATACATCCTAATATTATCTCTCCATGTGCATTACAATTCACCCCTTATCATGTTTCACCCTTGAAGCATTAGAAGACCAAAAATGGCTTAATTACATCAAGTCGCAAAATATGTTTTGCTCAAAACTTAAGGACTAAAAAAGAAGCCTATATTTGCAGTGTATTATTTTTCACTTCTTCTTACTTTTCTTGTAAAATATTTTCCCCAAATATTATCACCTAAAAAGAGGCACATCCATACATCTTCTTCTTTTTCTCTTATTGGATATGACCATTTAAAACAACATTTTGATGAACATAACAATAATTTGAGGTTATTAATCAAGGGAAACATATGTTTCTATTTATGAATCAAGCAATAACATAACATCAAGTGTAAATAAGTGATCACATTTATCCAATGAAGTGATCAACACTTATGGAAAATCAATGATAGTAATTTGAAGAACCTCTTTAAATAGCTCTAGATCATCCAAGGTAAGAATAAAAGAATGTCTTCCATCATGTATGAGATATTCCTTTAAAATCTCAAAAAAATAACTCTCATCCAATTAAAATAATTCCTCATACCATTCGTGTTGGCTAGATTTTTACACAACTAAAAACCTAGGTAGTCATGAAATAAATCTCCCTCGTTTACCGTGAGCTCCCATGTAATATTTTTCTAGTTGTATTTCCTAATATTTATTTGTTGGTATTAATTTACGTATGTAGCTCATGAACCATAGCTAGATAGTTCTACAATAAGTAAGTAGCTGTAAGAGGAAGGAAATATCTACAAAAGAGGAAAATAATAGGGAACGGGGAGAAAGGAGAGAAGATGCTTATAGAGCTGATTACATGCACATAGATTAAAACAAATAGATCATGAAATACATAATTCAAAGCAAAGGAAAGTTTCAGATCTAGATCTAGAATAACACAAAGTTTATGAATAGATCTAGAAAGAAATAAGAAACAAAATGCACCGTTGACACAAAGTTCTCCAGAAATCTGCCTCCTCTCTATTCCTCAACTTTCAGAAAGCTATCAAGGGTTTCAGCTCAAAGTCTGGAACACAAGAATGTTGATTACAAATTCTGATCCTTTAAGAAATAGGAAGCTTTAAATGAATTCCCGCATGCAAAAGCTATAAAAAGGGAAATAGATGGCAATCTTCCTCTTGGAATTCCTCTTTTCATGACATGCATGATTTATAACTAAAAAATATAACCTTCTATTTTACATATCTACCACATATTTCCAAGTAATTGAATTCTTAAAGTAATGACTTTTAAACCAATCACTTAAGTTTTATAATTTAATTTATTTCTCAATTACTTTTTTGAAGAAAATAAAAGAAAGAGGAAAATAAATAAAAATAAAACTACAACCCTCCC
This sequence comes from Taxus wallichiana var. yunnanensis, assembly GCA_018340775.1. NCBI lineage: Eukaryota > Viridiplantae > Streptophyta > Pinopsida > Cupressales > Taxaceae > Taxus > Taxus wallichiana. The sequence continues at coordinate 119,347,513 of CM031242.1, read as the reverse complement.
AATCTTGTTCTTCTTCGATATTCTGCATGCGGTTGACTCTTTTTCCTTTGATTCTCACCAAACTAGATCTGGAAGCTATGCATGATTGTGATTTTCTTGTGGGTATTTCCTTTGACCCGTCTTCCCTTTTATCCTTGAATATTTTACAATTCTTCTTTAGTACATGCACCATTACTTTTTTTTAGTAAATAATTCAGACAAAACTCATCATTTTTTATTTTTAATTACATATGAGTGATTAAATTTTTTAGAAAGCACTCCAAGTGAAGGAAAGTACAAGTAAATTCAATGAAGGCTTCAACTAGAAGATTGGGAGCACATACACAAGCTCTTGAAAGGAATTTTCCATGCATTGACTTCTACACGGGCTTTGTTATAAACAAAAGGATGAATTTGTTTTGTTGGAAGCCTTTGCAATTATGAGATCTGGATCTATTAATTAAAGTAGTGATAGTTTCATGGCCTATGTCTGTATCATTGAATTCAACAAATCTTGAAGCTATGCAAGATTTTTCTGATCCTTTTCTTTCATCATGCTTCATCATGGCTAGAACAATCTTTGTCTGAGCTCTTTTTCTTTTAATTCTACCAAAATCCCTTGTAATTGGATCAATTTGTGCAGATCTAGAAATTTATTTAGATTTAGAAGATATATTCAATGTACCTAACATTGATTTGAACTCCCTTTTACTTATATGAACACCTGTGATGAATACCTGCAATTAATTCAGACAAATATGGGGTCCAAGGCATGAACACTTGATTTTTGTCACCAAAATTTACATATAAAGTCTGTAGCTCTAAAATTTCAAGCTTTGCTTTCATGCAAAGAAAGAAAACATATTATTTAATTCACCTGAGCACATATACCAATGTGTTGATGCTTAAAATGACCAAAATTAGGCTATTCTAACCCTAGGCACCAAAACTGGAAGATTCCTATTACTGGAAAATAAAATTTAATGCAAAATTCTACTTCTTTTAGCACCAAAACTTGTCTAGGCTACAATCCTCATAAAAAATAATTAATTATCTCTCCCTTATGGTGTCCCATGCTTATATAACCTCCAGCATGCTATTTTTAATAATTGCCTCTTCCTATTTCTAGCAATTTAATTAATTAATAGCCATGTTTATTCATCCAATTTGGGCGCCCAAGTCTGCATGTTGCTGGTTGCTTTTTAAATAATTTATTTTATTTATTTTTAGCATGCATCCTTGACTTCTCCTTAGCTCTTCCACTTGCATTGAATTTTCTTCTATTTATGGCACCAAAATTGGGTGAATAAACCATTAATAAATATTATTAAATGCATTGTTATTCACCCAAGGTGGGTCGCACTTTTTGGCAAGAGGAATTGCTAAAAATAAGAAGTCAACTTGATGGGAATTTCCACCCTGCACTGCAGCTCCAAAAATCCCCTCTTCCACTTAAGTTATTTGACTTTCATAATGGGAATTTTTACCCTGCAAGGCAGGTAAGAAATTCCCGTCTGCCTACCACTTGCCAAAATTCCCACTGGAAAATTAAAACATCTCCCAAAAAGTGCGACTTGTATTAAAAATAGCTTCCTTTGATAAAGTGTGACTTGCATGGGTGAATAAACCTCTTTGGTGGGAAAATTTAGCCTGCTAGGCAGGCAAAAATTCCCATTGGTGCTTTAAGTGATTTTTCTTTATTTTATAATGGGAATTTTTACCCTATAAGGTAGGTAAGAAATTCCCACCTGCCTGCCACCTCTAATATTCCCATTGTAGCTTAAGTGACTTTGACTTCATGGGAAAAGTAGCCTGCAAGGCAAGTAAGAAATTCCCTTTGCCACTACCAAAAATCCCATTGCAACTTAAACCCATTCATTCCAAAAAATGTGATGTGCCTAGGAGAGGCTTTTTGTGCTTGACTTCATATTTTCTAGTCAGAAGTTTTCTTTATGAGGCTAATGCCTTTTGTTTCAACAACCGTAAATTATCTCCAGATGCTCCAGGTAATTAAACAAACTATACAGGAAAAAGAATGGACCCATGGGGAATTAAATAGAAAGACCATAGGGAAAACCAAAGAAAAATGAAATTTTTTGCCAAAAGTCACAAAAAATCTCTGAATTCATTCCTGGTGAAAATCCTATTGAAATTTTTCGATACTAACATGCAAAAATTCAACAGGGTTCAATCAGAGTGCAATTTACTTCAAATGGGGCTTTATTTATTTAATAAATAATTAAATAAAAATTTCCCACAGACAAAACTTGGCGAGGGATAAAATGAGTTTTAGCATATGGGTATTTGTCAAAATTGAATCATATGTTTCACTGGGAATATCTTAACATAATACGAGACATCTTCTTGCAATAAAAACAAAAAAGATCCGTTATTTTAAAAAGAACAAATTTTTTCAAATGGATAGTCCCATATTTTAGGGTGAAATCTTAGGACACCAATTCTCTATATTTATCCTCGAAATTGATCCATGTATCTATTTTCTTTTTGTATTCTTTATCCATATGTAAATGAAAGAAATTTCCTCATACCACTCTCTACAATGATTCTAAAAATCAATCCATTTATCTATTTCATTTTCATATTATTTTTCTTTATCTAACTGAAGAGTAACCCTATCAAGAGCATATTTTACCTTATGTAAATTACCCTTAGTGTCTTCAAGTTCATTATTCAATTTCTCCAAATGATTTATAAAAAAACATCAAATGCCATGAAAAATAAGGCTTGATGATTTTTTGAAACATCTTTTACCACAAATCTAAAAAATAAATGTAGAAAAATATATCTAAATTATTATTTTAAGTTTAGAAATTTGCATATGATTTTTTCGCCTAAATGAAAATATATAATTTTTTTCTATAAGGGTAAAAATCATTAAAAATCAGGCTCACAAGGTCAATTTCAAAACATCATATCTCCTCGATACTATAAATTTTTATTATAACACATTTTTCGGATGCTATTTAAGTCCTATCTCTAACCATGGAAAAATATTCTAAATAGGATGTCTATGTGAGGAAAATGACATTCTGAAATCTATTCTCCTTATAAAATCAACAAAAATAAAACTTCTCCCAATTTTCCCAAATCACCGCTTTGATACTAGATGTTAAGATCCTCATATATAATATAAAAATACACCAAATAATATTTAAAAAATTATAGATTGAAAAATAAAATAGATCTCAGGGCCAAATTACCTAATATTAATTATAACTAGAAATAACCTTAGGGTAGGGAAACACCATATAATATTCCTTAAATTAAAGGAATCTCTCCACAATTGTAGGCCTTTTGAGGGGGAAACATCCTTATTATATGATCTAATTACAATATTTATTATTCATTATGTCTTACAAAATGATATTTCTCCCATTATATAAACCATATTACAACAATACATGGTTATATTACATATCCTTTCATAGGCCGACTCATTTCCCAATATTAAAAATACCGAGAAGTTACCCGGATGAATTAATGGATGTGTTTCACATGTTGGCATCACTACCCACTAATATACATCATAACATCCTTTCTCTATGTACATTATGTATACAACTAATTTTTCAATTGTCATATTTCATACCTTTTACTAACAATTTCCTTTATGCGAGATAAGGGTCACCAATGCATCTATTTCTAGAGTGGGTACCTTAAGGGTCCTGTCGAAGAATGGTGACAGGTTATTCACCTAAATATTATGGGTTAGAGACATTACATAGAGAAAGTGTTGCTATTTGGTACCAACCTTAGCTTTCATTGCATTAGTCATCCTTATCCCTTTAAGTATCATGCACATTGCATTCATGACTCTTTTCTTGCATCCCATCATATTGGAACCTTGTTCATCCACCTATTTGATCCATAAAACCCATTTTTACTCACATTTAATTTTATCATCCATGGATAACACAATCACCTATGAGAGATTGTGTCGGCATTCAATTTTTCCTAGCGAGACAAAACCACCCATGAGTGATTATATCGGTATATATGATACAATAACATTATTCTGGCTTGTAAATATGGTTGAAAACATAAATTTTGTATTTTTCAGGTGTATTTGTAGATATAGGGGTCAATTAGGGTCATCTAGGTATGTTAGTTTTGTGCAAGTCCTTCACAAATTTGAATTTAGCAATTTCCCTCCAAACCTACTAATTTTAATTTAGAAGGATTTTTACTTGTATTTGGGTGGAATAATGTGATCTTGGAGAATAAAATCATGTAATAAGGTTGTAGGAGGTCCTATTGAGGTCTATAAGTCATAGTAAGGTCATGGTTGTGACCTAGTTCTTAGGTCCTAAGGTTCTAGACTAGAATAGGTCTTTTAATGTTATAATAAAAGACAAAATATGTAATTTGAAGGGTCTTATAGGAAAATATTTGGTTAGAAACGCTTGTAGGAGCATATTTAACCCTAAATGTAATGTTTTTGATCCATCATTCGAATGGTCATGAATGGGAGATTGGAGCTCCAAGATGATTTGGTTAATTTTGTTTGTAAATATGTGGTGACAGTTACCAAAGTCTGATTTTTTTGTTTTGTGAGTTTTAATTATAGATCTAAAGTCACGTTGATACATATTTATATTCATTTATTTTGTCAAAATTTTCTTTAATCATATTTATGACCTTGTAATGTGATCAGCCCTATTGATAATTTTATAGTTAAGATCTTGGGTGTTATTATTAAACCGTGTAAAAGATATTGAATGACAGAGTAAGTTATTTGTTCTTGGAAGAAGGAGGTTTTCATAGAGAACATCAAAAAGTAAGGGAGGTGATTAGCCATTTGGAAGGGATTAGTGAAGAAACTTTGTTTCATTGGTTCAAAAATATGATGATGTAGTTTTTTTGAATTCTAGGTAATGAAATGTTGAGTGCAAAAGGATTCAAGTTTGAGCTTATGAAATAATATAAACTTAGTAAGAGAATATAATTTATTTAAATTGCTATTAACTTAGATATTTTACTCGGGAGGGTTAATTATGTTAAGGGAAGCATTTATGGGTGTTCAAGTTATTGTGTAGGGTTGTGAAACCTGAGAAACCTAGTAAACACTTGGAAAAGAGGTTCATTATGTTGATCAAGGTCATTAAAAATGTGAATCCTTCATTTTAGGGAATTAATTATATTTAATTATGGGGAAGAAGGGTGTAACATTTATTCTAAACATTGCATAATCCTCGTTTCCTATGAAAGATGAAATTTAAGGTGTAAGGAGTGATTCATGGAAAAACATGTATGATGATAATTTCCAAATGATTATACATTCCTCCCAAGAATTTTATGATAGATTAAGGAGAATTTATAGTTAATAAATAGTGAAAAGTAACCTCTCGAGCTAACACACAATTTTTAACCCTCAAGCTAGGGTTCTCGAAGAAATATTTCCATTTTCTAGTAAATGAACCATCTAAAATTCATGAAAATTTACACAATCCTCTGCCCAATGGTTGTAAATGAGTATTCCAAGGAATTATACTAAACCCTTCATTTCATGTAAGTTATCATTGACAAATTTTTTTGTGCATGTTAACAAACCTAAAGAGGTAGGGTAGGTTGTGAAGAAAGTATGATTTATGTTAAGTGTTCTTTGCCCGAGACTTCGTGGATAAATAAAAGAAGATAATGTATGGTTATAACATCATCAATTGGATTTGAACTACCTTAGAGTGAGTGTTTTCTATGAAGAAATACTTTAGAGAGGCTATAAGGACTATAGCAAGTGCACGAAGACATTAAGACAAAGTTAAAATACTAGAGGTGCTAATTATTTTATGAGAGATTAATTGATTCTTGACATTAGAAAAGGTGAGTAAATATAATTTTGCACCTTGATCAGCTATAAGTATCATTGTCACTAAGTATTTGGTCTAAGTCTCCTTGTCTTAAGGACAAAGTTGTTGGGTTGAGATTGGAAACCTAATGAATATTTGATTTTTTTAACATGAAATGGATCCTAGAAACATGGTAAGTTGAGAACTCAAGTAATCCTATCCTTAAACATATGAAATTATATGTTTTGAAGAGTATCGAGACCTATAAAAATACTAATTTTCCAAGTAAAAGGTATTATTTGAAGTTCTTGGTTCATTATAACATTATAAGTTGACTTGAAGTTATATAGGATTGACGTCATTTAGTATCGAGAGAAAGAAATAGATTCTTGAAAAGTGGAAAATATTGTTTTGAGGAGTTATTATAGGAAGAAGGTAGAATGGTACAAGTTAGAGAAGAGATAAGGCCCTCTTGGGAAGAGAAGATGGACATTTTGATGAGAAGGTTAGCAGGTATGGAAGAAACTCAAAGAAGAATGAGAGCAAAGATGAGTCTTTTGAAAAGAGATGGGACAAATAACATAGTACAAATTATAGGTAAGTGTTACACGTGTCACGAGATATGCGGGAGACAAAGCATATGAGTGTTATGAGATGGATGGAAGGATGAAAAGGTGGAGGAAAATGATGATCATATTCTTTAAAACAGAGGCAAGTATATTTTATTCAAAAGAGTTCTTTTGAACCGGGCAAGGTAATGCAGGATGTGACTCAAATAAGTTTTTTCAGAACTAATTGTAAAACTAGGAGTAAGTGTTGTAATATGATAATAGATAGTGAGATTACTAAAAATTTAGTTTATTTTAAAATGGTCTATAAGTTGGGTTTGCAACCAAAAATGCACCCTAATCCATATAAAATGTTTTGGATGTATAAAGGACATCACGTCTTAGTTAGAGAACAATGTCAAATCAAATTTCATATTGGGAGATATAGAGACAAAATATTATATGATTTAGTACCAATGGATGTTTTTCATGTGTTCTTGGGAAGACCATGTCAGTATGATATGAAAGTAGTACATGATGGTAAGAAAAATACATAAACTATTATATATAATGGAGAAATGCATAATATTTTTCCCATTAAAGGTGAATAAGAACCATGTTGGGACCCTTATGTAGCTACCAAATCTTAAAGGTGCATAGATGCACACACTAGAGGGAGTGCGTAAGTGAAGGCATGCGAGGTAGAATTTAAAAGGGTTCTTAGAGAACCAAGGATGCACACATGCGAAGCATAATTTGGGACTTAGCCATTTTTGGCCTTTTGGATAGAACACATGAAGAACATGTTCTGTTTGGATGAGGTTCCAGCTTAGCAATAGGGTTTCTGGAAAGAATATACCTTACGATAAGAAGATCCAAAATCTAATCATGACATGGAGAGGCATATACCTAGGGTTACCCGTACCTTGACACTTGGGGCTAGATTTGAGGTCGCGAGAGAGTTTGTTATAGTTTAGATGCCTATTTATACACGCGCCCTTGGCAAAGAAAAGGAGAGAGACACAAGTGAGGTAGCGGATCTCTGTAGAATTACTGTGAGAACTATGGGATAAAATGGGTAGATGATTGTAGGAGGAATGTAATGAGGGAATGGGGAATGAAAATTTTGTTTTGTGAGCGTACATGTATGGATCCAGATATGGTGCATGACTATGGTCTACCTTCTGTGATGTTTTATAAGTAATGCTATGAATTAATATGATAAGGTTACCATGACAATTGCATTAAGATCATTGCTCTGTATTACCTACTTATTTCTATTATGCTTTTGTTCTTGTATAATCATGAACCTTACTTGAATGTTAAGTCTATTTGTGGATTTACAACTTCCTAGTTCTATTAATTCTATTAAGTGCTTTTACTTTTGATATGATTGAAGGGGTATAGAAGCCATTATGAGCTCTATAGATTTTTCATGTCCTTTAAATCACTAATTCAAGACCATGAATGATGCCTTCCACTAAAATCACATAAAAGAGAGACTCGGCTCCCTCTCATGTGCCTCGGTGAGCACTCAGTGCCCGGGTGATAGGCTAATGCATATGAGGTTCCCTTGTTCTTGGTGGGTGAAAAAATGACTACATCTTGAATTTGTTTAGGACCTCTTTTGAAGTTGTAGTGAAACATGACATACATCATGATTTGTGTAAAGAGTGATGATGGAGAGAATAACCTGAGAAGGTGTTGAAGATTGGTTTAAAAGCACGGAGGATGAATTATCTCAGAGATTCAATACTGGACTTGGGTTTGACACACAAAGATGGGTGGAAGACACTCTTTATCATGATTTGTACGAAACCTTCTTTTGTTGTTTCCCAGTAGAGTAATTCGAATGGATCTCAGCTTATACATCTAGATTGGGGTGGTATTATAAGTCACACCCTTGGACTCAAGAAACATATTAGAACTTGCAAGATTTTGATCTAATGTGGAACCGTGCTATAAATCATTGGTGGAAGGGAGTATTGACTAACTACACTCTAAAATATGTAATTTCCATGTATTCCTATCCGTGTTGTTGAGTTTGATTTCTTACGAGGATCCCGAGAGGATAATTTCTACGTGTTACCCCCATAGCAATCAAAATCTTGATGGTAACCATGGGTTTAGAGGCATTTCCTATGGCCGGATAAACCACTCTGAGCGCTTGGTGAGGAAGCCAGGTTGGGGAAAGATGGCTGATATAACGATTGAAAAGGAAAGGGAGGAGAGACACTCAAGTATAATGAAGCGTGTGAAAGGGAGATCGATAGGCAATGTAGGATTAGAAGTAGGTTATGGAGCCAGACATGGTGGAAAGGAGTTGAGGTTCACACAGAGGATGTGGAACTCGAACACTCTGTGATACCCCATCTTGGTAAGCACGGGAGAGAAAACCTTGCGGCTTCTAATGACAGTCTGTCACGTAGATAAAGAATACTCATTTGCATGCATCTGACCCCACCTAGTGACCAAACCTTGGTGTTTGGTTTGTTTAAATGAGGGAAATTTACATTTGATCTATTTGATATTAGTAGAAGTAATCAATCAACACCCAGAAGGTAAAAATTCTCATGTGGGACTTCTACGGCTTCACACACTATGTGAGTGTTTGGTGGAATGTTTGACAATGAACATATATAGCTAGTTTTAGAAACGTGTTAGGAAGTGGTGGAGGAAATATGACTAGGAGTGGCACTAGTTCACAAACTGTTGGCGCGTAATTTAGTGCAACGATGGGAGTGTTTGGCACGAAAAACACAGGCCTTGTACCTAACACAAGAGGATCTGGAGGTGGAAGTGGTGGGTCTGGTGGTTTAAGATCTAGTGGTTCCGATGAAGGAGGAAACACCGGAGGAAACCAAGGGACTGGATCGGGAGGACAAGGGCCTCAACCACCTCCTCAAGTCTTTTTCAAGATGTCTCTACACTTACCATATTACAGTGGGATAGAAGATGTTGCGAGCATGTGCATAAGTGTGAGCTGCTATGGTGCACGAAGGGGATCATGACCCAAGATCGAAAGGCTAGTCAATTTGTGATGACCTTGCAAGGACACGTGCATAGTTGGTATAGAAAGTATGACCCTCATTAGATTGTTGTGGATTATACCATGCTGAGAAATGCATTCTTGGTGGAATTTCACATACCTGAGTTTAAACAGAAGAGCATCAGCTCTCTCAAAGAAATCTAATAGGGAATGACAGAGAGCATGCGGGAATATGATGCAAGTTTTAAAACTCTATTGTCAAAATTGTCTTATAATATCCAGCCTTCACAACATGCTCAGTGGTTTGTTGGGGGGTTGATCACACCCTTTAGGAGGGCTTTGTCTTATAAAACATTCATGGACCCGCACGAAGCGTTAGAAGATGCTTTACACGCTGAGGCAGTTGGTAGTGTTGACACTGGTGTTATCCCATTTATGGAGGCTCAGATCACTACCATGGCTAAGTAATTGGATAAATTATCTACCAACACAGCTTCTAGAGAATCGCGGTGGGACGTGGTGTAGAGATTGTAACATAGAAGGGCACACAAAGGATAATGGTGGGATATGTATTTGGAAGGAGGTACGTCTTTGTAGCAGTAAATTGTGAAATATGTCATAGGGACCATGATGCAAGTAGGTGCCCCCCTGTTATAGTGTGCGATCCGTAAAATGTAAGATATGTACCTCAACCACACATGCGACACCAAGGATTGTAGATTGATTAACTAGATTCATGAGGCAATTGAGCTTGGTGTGCGCGAGACCGCATTACCAACGGTTCCAAATGAGATGAATGTCGGTATGAAGAGTGCGAGAGATGGAGGTGCACATGGAAGAGGGTTTCACAGATGATTTCGTGATCATGGTAACCGTGGGGGAAGAAATGTGTTCCCACGTGGAACATGCTTTAATTGTGGAGCCACAGACCATTATAAGCGTGAATTTCTAGATCTTCTACAATGCTCCTGGTGTGGAAAAAAACATAAGTATGAAGAGTGCCCAGAGTTATATGAACATATGAGTCAGTAGTACCAGAAGGATAAGGGCATTTCCATGGTGAGTATTAAGAAGGCTGACATGCGAGCTCATTATGGTAACAACAAGGGTAGAGTCCTCGCGTGTAAGGGAAGTGCCTAGGCAAAGACCTCTAGTTTTAAGGGAAGAAGTAGTACATGGGAAGTATCTAAACCTGGCTCACTAGAAAGAAGTCTACCAGGAAACCATGGATGTAATTCGAAGCTTACAAGGGGAGATCCAATGCTTAAAAGAGAAAACTAGAAAAGATGAGCAAAGAAGACCAGTAGAAGCACCAAAGGATGACTTGGACGAGGTTAAGGAGGTGTGTAAATTGTTGAGATAGGAGAATATTATTCCCCTACTAGGAGCATGGTTGAGAGAAAAGGTACCACGTGCTGGGGAAGAGCACGAAAGGAAGATCCTGCATGCAAACCTCCCACCTCATAGCCTTGATTATGACAACAAGATCACCTTAAACGTAGTAGTGGATGGATGGATGTTTAACAACATCCTCATTGACATAGGTGCGAGGTTAATGTTCTCACTCTAGATGCTTGGCATCAAATGGGAAGACCTGCATTACATCCATCTTCAAATGTGTTGTATATGGAAAATAAGACAAAGGAAATGCCCATAGGTGTCTTGAAGGATGTGACCATTACCATTCAGGGGACTAAGTTCACTGGGGATTTTGAAGTCTTGGCACTTGCTGAGGCAGATAATTTCCCAGCTTTACTTGGGTGCCTGTGGTGCTATAAGAATAATGCAGATCTTCGGTTTAACAAGGGGTACATAAGTTTTGAAAACAAGGAGGAGAGGGTGATTATACCACTTGCTGATGGAAATTCCACACCCTATACTGAACCCCTTGGAGAGGAGGTCCTTGACATAATATATGTGTGCTCCATAAGAGATCCAGAGACCATCCATCCTACAGAAGGAATCATCTAGTTTGATGATGCTCAATCTGTCAGTGATACTACTAGTATGGCATGCAATAATTGGGTGCATGGGACTTATGAATTGATTGGGTGACATCTGAAAGGATCAATAACCAAGGTAACCATGGTGTGTATAGTTTAGCACCTAGGAGGAAAGGTAATAACCAAGTATTTTGGGGATGCATACCCTGAGGTCTTTTTGAGGGAAATGGAGGCTCAATGGAGGGAGGACGAGCGACGAGGTATGCTAGGTTATGTTTTGATAGGCATAATAGCGAGGTGGTGGGCCGTGCATAGAAAAAACTTGTTGGAGTGGCATGAAGTTAGAATTACGCTCATTGTCTGATTCTCGAAGAGAAACATACCCACCGCTATCAAGGATTACAATGGCAATGGACCCGCATCTTCCCACATCCAAGCATGTGAGAGGGTCTAGGGAGAAGGCATGGAAGTGTTACCACCCTCCCTTTGGGTGCACAAGCTATATTTGACACTACAAGGTTATGTGCACGCTTGGTACATCCATTCTGAAACTCGCCCCCAAACATGAAATTGGCAGGAATTACCGGCTGACCTGGTTCACACATTCAAGTACCGAAGTACCATGCAATTGGTTGATGAGGCATTACAGACTATCAAGTGCCTCACTCTGGGGGATTGCGCCATGGTGGAAGATAGATTAGTAAAATTACTTGGTGGACCTAGCTTGGAAGCATGGTTTGAAGAGGAGGAACCAGAAGACATACAATTTGAGTGTGTGTGTGCTGAAAAGGAGAAAGGAAAGATGGTATACATTATTGATGGAGAGGAGATGGAGATACTAAATGTTGACCATTTGGTTGGGACACGTGAGGTAGTTGACAGTGTGGATGCATGTGCACATGTGTATCATGAACCACTCAAAACCAAGAAAATTAACATGGACTCGAAGAAGGAGCCCAAGGAAGCTATCATTAGGGACTACTGGTCAGACAAGGAAGTATCAAAGATCATCAATCTCTTGTGTGAATTCAAGGATTTATTCCCACGTGGATACCATGAGTTGAAAGGTGTCCACCATTCATTGGGGGAAATGAGAATAAAGTTGAAAGATGGTGCACGCTAGGTTAGAAAGAGGCCTTATAGGATGAATCTCAACATGCACGTAAGGGTTAAAGAAGAGCTAGAAAAAATGATAGCATCCGGTATCATTGAGACTATGGAGGAATCATAATGGATAAGTCCAATGTTGATCAACATAAAGAAGGATGGGTGGATTAGGATATGCATGGAATATAGGGAATTGAACGATGCTTGTATCGTAGATCCTTTTCCCACCCCCTTCACTGAAGAGATTTTGGAAGGAATTGCTAGGCTTGAGGTCTATTCCTTCATGGATGGATTCTCAGGATATCACCAAGTAAGGATTTCCAAGGAAGACCAAGAAAAGACAACTTTCACCACCGAGTGGGGAAGCTTTGCATACACGGTCATGCCCTTTGGATTGAGGAATGTGCCCATTGTATTTTTGTGCATAGTGGTACAAGCATTTAAGGACTTCATCCACAAGTTCCTTCAAGTATATTTGGATGATTGGATAGTGTATGGATTGGTAAGGGACCATTGTGATAACTTGAGATTGATGTTTGAAAGATGTTGGTAGTTGAGGATTTCCCTCAACATCAAGAAATGTGTCTTTGTAACCCCTTTTGGAACGTTGTTGGGGCATATCATATGCAAAGAGGGCTTACTGGTGGATCCCGTGAAAGTTACAGTTATTATGGGATTAGGGGAGCCCACCAACCAAAGTGACGTGCATGGATTTATTGGACACACTAGGTACTACAGAAAGTTCATCAAGGGATATGCCAGGATCGCTGCGCCTTTAGAAATATTGCTCAGACATAAGAGTGCCTTTCAGTGGGGAGAAGTGCAGTAGAGGGCATTTGACACTCTAAAAGAAAGGCTTATCACCAATTATTCTACAATTCCCATCATGCAATAAACCTTTCCATGTCCATGTGGATGCCTCTAGTACAACAATGGGGGCCGTTCTTGCTCAACCAGGAGAGGGAATTGTTGATCATCCCTTGTGTTTTGTAAGTAGAAAGTTGACACTAGTAGAACAGAATTATACAATGACCGAGCATGAGGCATTGTCAATGATCTACGTGCTCCAAAAATTTAGACAATATCTGCTGGCCTTGAAGTATCTAGTAAACAAAGTAGTGCTGCAAGGGCACATATGTCGTTGGGTACTTTTATTTTAGGAATTTGAATTCAAAGTGGTGGTAAAATTGGGAAAGAACAATTATGGGCCGGATCATTTATCAAGGATTGATTCGGAGAGGACATGCAAAGTATCAAGGAAACCATGTTGGACATATAACTATTCAAGTTGCAGCGTGTGCCCTCGAGTTAGAAGACATTGCTTTTTTTCTCAAGGAAGGTACGGCACTGAAGGTATGAATGCACTAGAAAGGAAAAGGTTAGCCATACCCACCACGCCCTTCATATTGATCAATGAGTATTTGTATAAAATGGGATGCAATGAGGTTTTTCCGCTAGTGTGTATTACAACATGAGCGCGTGGCCATAATAGAAGAAGCCCATGTTGGGATTGCTATGGGACACTATGCAGGGGAATGCAACCATGCACAATATCCTAGTCACCAGACTATGGTGGGAGATGATTCACCAGGATTGCATTGAGTTTTGTAAGGCTTATGACCACTACTAGCACCTTGACAAACCCGGAAGAAGGGATGAGATGCCCTTACACCCCGTTGTCAGCGTGGATCCTTTTGAGAAATGGGAAATAGGTTTTATTAGATCAATCTCACTAGTTGCATGAAGGACTAACTCGTGGTATATCATTACCTGTCTTGATTATCGACCGGTGGGTAGAGGCCGCACCCACTAAGGATTACACCGCAGCCACGACTACCAGATTTTTATGGGAAAACATTATCAATAGGTATGGGTGCCCATTAAGTTTAACAAGTGATAGGGGCACCCACTTCTTAAATGAAACCATCAGGATTCTCTTGGTAGAATTAATGGTAGCCCATCACAAGACTACCCCTTATCATCCTCAGGAAAATGGGACTATAGAGGCATTCAAAAAAATCCTTAGTCACACATTGACTAAGATATGTGACGTGGGTAGGCAAGATTGGGATGACAAGGTGTCAGTAGTTCTTTAGGCATACAGAACAATGTATAAAAGATTGAACAAGGCCACGCCATTTCAACGAGTGTTTGGCACGGAAGTAGTTTTTCCATTCGAATTCATGCTACCATCTCTACATATAGCATGTGCCGAGGGTTGGATGACGAGCAAGTGCTAGAAGAAAGAATAGATGAATTGATAAATTTGGATGAAAGGTGCTCACTAGCAAGATGGAGCCAAACAACTAAGAAGGAAAAGCAAAAGGCATGGCATGACCACCATATTAAGAACAAACAGTTTGAGGTTGGCCAGATGGTATTGCTATATGATTCAAAATTTCTATGCCATCCTAGAAATTTGAAGGTGCATTGGTTGGGTCCTTATGTAATTTCATACATCCTTGATTTGGGCGCGTGCTAGTTATAAGCATTTGGATGGAACAAAATTACCTGGAAACTTCAATGGGAGTAGGCTAAAGCCCTACTATAAATAATGCTTCTTGGTGTTTGTAAATAAGGTAGTTTTTCCAGTTAGTTTAGAATTTCCTTTTATGATTTTCCTTTCTTGTATTTCCCTTTCACGTTGTTGTTTTTTTTTATGCCTTGGGCACCGTAACCTTATTAATTTTTGACTTATGAATGCACAGAGGACCACACATCGTTTTAGTGTGGGGTGAGATGATGAAGAGAAACTTGGAGTTATTCTGCTAGGAGGATTTGGGTTGGTGGAAAAATAAGGTTACATTGGAAATCCATGTACAAAGGAGAAAAAGTGCAAAAACATGAGGTAGGCGAAAGCAAGAATCATGAGGATGGAAGAGGTGCCTTTGGCACTAGTAACATGTGCACAAGAGTCTTCTGTCAAGATGGATTGTTTACGTGCCAGAAGGTTGGAAAATTTTTCACGCAAGGATTGGGCACGGGTGGAAACATTTTCACACAAGGATTGGGTGCGGGTGGAAACATTTTCATGCAAGGATTGGGCGTGGGTGGAAAAGTTTTCACACAAGGATTGGGCGTGTAAGGAGAAGTGCTGAAGTCAAGTGTTGTTTGAGAACACCGCATTAAACATTATCATACAGTGGTAGGTAGCCTAGCCTTAAATGCGTAAAAGTGGGAAAATCTATAAATACAAGAATGAGAAGTTAATTATATTACTTTGAGAACACAAGAAAAGCTATTTTCTTTCAAGAGCTAGGGTTTCAATAATCGACTCATGCGAAGGAAAATCCTAAAACTTAAGCACAATCACCCATTAGATCTACAAACCATAGCAAAAGTGATTCATGGGTGTGAGGAATGTTTTGAAGAAGTGTCGTGATTGAAGGAGAAAAATTAGAGATTAGGGTTTTGTTATCCCGTAAAATTGACAAGGAAATTTTACCGATAACCATACCGAAATTTTGTTCCGATCCCTCGTTAGGGATCCCTTGCGTTCGAAACGTTGCAAATCCCTTCCCGGGAAATCTGGTTTCCGAACTTAGTCTTTTTGGTCTTTTTTGACTGGGCGCATGGAATTACTATGTAACATCAACTTTTGGTGCGCCCCCTTTAAACCCTTTGGTGCATACTTTTCAGTGTCAACACGCCTTTTCGTGCGCCAAAGTATGTTGAGTCTTCCCTGCGTGCGCCAAGGTGCATGCGCCTTCGTGTTAACACAACGTTTGTTGCGCCCCTTTTTGGTGCGCCAAAGGGCACACATAATCTTTTGTCAACACACTTTTTGGTGCGCCAAAGGGCGCACATAATCCCATGTCGACATAGCTTTTGGTGTGCCAAAGGCGCGCTTAATTTCATGCTGGAAAATGCTTTCATGCGCCAAAGGGCGCATGCTTTTCCATGTCGACAGCTGCTTTCATGCGCCCTTTACAAAGTGGGTGGCGCATTTATGACTAGCTCAGCTATATATATATATGTTTTTGCGCGCCCAAAATGTCATTTTCACTAGTCGCAGAGCACGTGATTTCTTTTATCAGAGCCTGTCAGCCCCTGCCTCGTCGTTTTCAACGCTTTGTGGACCCGTTACACGTCTCTTACTATTTATCCAGGTAAGAGGTTCTTCTCCCTCTTGTGCGTTTTACGTTTTTGGTTCTTGTTGTGCTTGGTGGCCTGGTTTTGGTTTGAAATATTGAAATATTGATCTGGTTCCCTTTCCCCCTCCTTCCTTTTTGCTGTCTGTCTTTCCATTTTCCTCCTCTTTCTAGAACTGCTGGTAGAGGGAGTTGTCTAAAAGCATGGTCTGAAACCCTTTGGATTGAACCATTATATCTCCCAAAACAATCTTGGAAATGAAAGGAAGAAAGAAGGGTTGAACCATGTAAAAACTGTTTTTTCCTTTTGGCGCATCTGACCACCTTGCAACATGAACAAAACCCACGCCAATGGCGCACCCATTTTGACTGCTGCATCATTAACTTCTGCGCCCTTAGGGCGCGCCTCCTTCACATGCTGCAAGCGCTAAACTTGCACCCCAATGGTGCGCCAACCTTCCTTGCTGCATCACATTTCCATGCGCCAATGGCGCACCCAGCATCTATGCAACACCGGCTTTATCTGCGCCAAGTGTGAAGTTATAAAGGCGCAGGCGCTTTCCTCATCACAGCAACATCATGTTGTGTAAACCCTTCGTGCGCCACGCCATATTCCCTTTGGCGCATGAAAAGTTCCTGTTACACAAACTTTCCATGCGCCAAAGGGCGCACCAAATCCCAATGCAACATGAAAAATCTATGCGCCAAAGGGCGCATCCTGTCTCTATGTAACACAATGTTTTCATGCACCTTTTATAAAATGCACTCTGCAGTATGCATGCGCCATGCGCCTTTGGCACCAGTTTAACCTTTGCAACATGCCTTTCCTGTGCGCCTTACCTATTTAGCCCTGTAAGCTGCAATTTTCATGCGCCCTGCACCCTGAGCCTAATAATAACTAACTCTTTCTTCTGTTGGCACTTCAATGGGAAATCAAATGACTGATTCAACCTTTCTACGTTGGGTTTCACTTCTTCTTCATGCAGATCAGCAACTGAGTTCGAAAGAACATATGTCTACATCCAGCAAGAGACCCATCAAATCCAAAGGAAAGGCTAAACTTACAGAGGAAGAAATGAAATATAAATATCAGAGGGTCAGAATGCCCGAGTCTCAGGCCGAGTGCAGCATGGACGTCAGAGATTCAGAATTGGGGCATATTGATATGGAGGAATTCTGGGCCAGAACTCAGAAAGTTACAAGGAGTCCATGGATGGACAAATTGATCGGCAGTGCCCTGCACTTTGCCGGAGGAATCCCCGTCAGCGCCATCAACAATGAATTTATGATGGTGGTTGCCCAGTGTTACAACAAGGACACAAGGTGTGTCGAAAACAGCAAAGGCGAGGTAGTCATTAACCTCACTGCCCATCATTTTGAGATAATACTCGGCATCCCTCACCACCGGCACTTTGTGGCCGTCGCCTGCGGAGTGCATTAAGGCCTAGGATGACAATGAGGATAAATGTATGCAACTAATGAACGAAGTCTATCTCAAGAACAAGAAGCTAATAACCCAAAGGCCCCAAATCATCCACCGCAACGACTTCTCAGAAGAGCTCAGCGACACCATTACATTCCTGAGTAGGGTCTTTGGGCTTTCTGATGCCCATTATTTCCATAAATGGATGCTGCGGTACTTAGAGACCATGAACAAGAATATGCCTGATCAAGCACTTTTTCCGGGAGAAATTATAAGCAAAGACAATCTCTCGAAAACTACAACAACTCAACACAACGGGGACATTTCATATGAACTCCTACGTGGTCTACGCTGCAGCATCAGAGAGGGACTATCCAGGCCTGACACGGAGTGGAGTTTGGCCTCAGGTCAAAATATACGAGTATTATCCAGAATTGAGGCTGGAGAATAGCATCTCCCAATTCACCAAAATCAACGATGCATTCTTCTACCACATCATCTGCCTGTTGAGGCCGAATATGACTTATGGTCGCACGACCAAAAGCATAGTGGCAGCCACCGAGAAATGGGGAGCCTGTTCACCCAGTTTCCTACATTCACCTATCTAAGGGCTGCCAACTTTTTGGGAGAGCCAACCAGGCTACCGAGGTATGCTGGACCTAAGCTGATTCTGCTGGAACTGTCAAGGCAGCTAATCACATACCATGAGAAATGCCTTAAAAGAAAGAAGGGTGGAACTCCGTTCCCCCTCACAGTAGGCCGATATACATGCTCTACCCACCATAAGGTGAAGGAAATGTTCGCAGAGCTAGAGTTACTCAATTTGAAACATGACTTCCTAGCCAGGCCTACCTTCAACCCAAGGAACTGCCTGCCAAGGGTGAAACTTGATCCAATCCATGTTCCTCAGATCGAGGATATTTACATTAACGTCCTCCATGAGGTGGAGCTCAGAAGGAAGGATCATTCTTACCTAGCATTGGCAGAAATCATCCAATATGGGGTAGCCATTGTCCCTAAAGGCTTCCAAACTATGAAAGATGAAGTAGACAAGGTATATACTGAGACAGATGGGGACAATTGGCCCTTTCCGGCCATTGATAGAACTAAGGCTCCTCAGACAATTGAGGAGAGGGTCAAGGAGACTTTGCGGAGGACAGAACATTGGTGTCGGATGAATGGCCTAATCTACCTCGGGGTTGATTTCACAACATCCCCATTGGGCAACGCACCTCCACGATCCAAAAAGTAGCCTAAAGGTAAAGGCAAAGGCGTAGAAGGTGAATCCAGCACCATTCAGGAAGAAGCCCCTGAGAGTCCTCCTTCCGCAGCACCAGAATAGGTAATAACTCTGGATTCACCAGAGAAAGAAGCAGAAGAGGATATTCCCATTGGCCCATCCACTCAGGATGTCGGCATTGTTACAACAACTGAGGTCCCTTCCATCCCTTCTTCTCTTCCTTCCCCTCCTTGAGCGACTCAAGTGACCATCCCTTTGGTCGTGTCCTCTTCCCCTTCTTCTACTGTTTCCCCCGCCTCTTCATCTATCTTTTCTTCCCTCACTGATCTGTCCTCCTCCATTTCTTCCCTCATCTCCGAGCTCCCTTCCCTTCCTATGTCTTCCACAGCTGCAGTTTCCCTTCCTTCCGTGGGCACTTCTTCGGCTATTCTCTCAATGCCACCGCCACGTGTCTCCATGTTTTTCCCCTCTTCTTCTGCAGCTGCCCCCTCCTCTGTTTCCGGTCCTTCTACCGTGGGTCCAGCTTGGATCTCTCAGCAGCTAAGTCAGCAAAAGAGGAAAGTTCCCATCGCTCCGATGGACTTTTCCGTAATCCCATCTAAGGGGGTGAAGAAGCAGAAGCCTGTCACGCGCTTTTCTCAAAGTGTTGCAGGAGAGAGAGTTATGGAAATCACATACCCAAATCCCCTCAAAGAGAAAAAGGATCTATCTCCGATAGATTTTACCGTGACACAAGTCACAATGGGGACATCTTTCGAAAGTCTTCGGGGGAGGCTCTTTCGTAGTTAATGCCCTCTGCAAAAATCTTCAGAAATCAAGGAAGAGAAAAGGCAATCAAGGAGAAAAACAAATATCTACTCCAAGCCTTACAGAAGATGGGTAATGCACCTCCTACAACTACCGCCGCCGAGACTTCTGAGCTTCTCATCCAGGAGAAAATTAATGAGTATGCCAAAATCGGCAAGCAGGGTATGGCCATTTCCACTTGGAGGAGCCAAATCCTCAAAGACAGTGAAAAAGTGATCACCGAGTTCTCCGACTTGTACCTGAACATCAGTAAGGCGAATAAAGAGCTCCAAGCATTAGCAGGGCCCATATCAGAAGAGTTGGAACATGCCAGACTGCAACACAAGACCTTCCAACAAATGTTCGACTGTTCATTCGAAGATCTAGTCAAGTTTGGCGTCTTCGGCCATCCAAGGGCCCTCAACAAAATCATGTCCACTCTGGACTACCGGGTGGATCAGCTAGAATTTATTCTAGAAAAGATTGACAAAGTCAAGGAAGAAGCCCTGGATGCGATGCACCAAATGGAACGAATTGTTCTTAATATGTCACCAGGGTTACTTACTCCTTCCTTCACTTTAAGGAAAGCTGATGAAACCACCCGGATCTTCAAGGAGATCGCTTCTCAAGGAACGGGGCCAGAGGTCACATTTGACACAGAATCTATCAACAACCTGCTGGCCTATAGGGACTTCATCGGGTTCCTCATTAAGGTAGAAAAGGACTATTCCAAACTCCCAGAGAAGCTCATAGATGAGCGGGAGACTTGTGAGGCGATAAGTGATAGGCACAAGGATCCTTCCCAGGATCAACTAGGGCCAATAATCAACAAGTTCATGGAATACCGCTCTCAGTTCCATATCTCGTCACCTGAGGAGCAACAAAAGCAGTCCACCCCCTTTCAGCCGCAGGATGATGATGATGAATAGTGCTTTGCTTCTTCTTCTTCTTCTTTTTCTTCTTCTTCTTATCCGTCTTTCTTTTTGGAAATATCCGAGTATGTTGATACAAATGATGACATCATCCATGTTGCATCATGGGATGATGTCATCCATCAAATAGTAAAAGTCAACATGACTTTTAGATATTTTGTAAATATCTTTGTAAATAGTTGTTGGCTCCTTTTTGCTTTCTTTTCTCTTCTTCTTCTATAAATACCCCAATTCTTGTAGTATTGTGGGATGGATGGATATCTTTCGGATGAGAAATAGAAGTGAAGAAAAAGAATTTGAGCTTTGTTGTCATGAAGAAAAAAAGAATACAAATATTGAGACTTTGTGCTGAATAGCTGTGTTATGCATCAGACCTTTCTTATGTTAGATCTGTATGTGTTTATTCTGTTAGATTCATATCTACTTTTTTGTCATTTATTCATCATCAGTATTGCTTTGTTTGTTTATGCAAGTAGGTTTGGCTCTGTTTACTACCAACCCCAAAACATAAATCTTCTGACCTTTCTGCTTTGGAATTCATTTCTTTTCTTCCTTCGACCTGCTCTTTCTTCATTCCCTCTTCCTTTCCTTTCTTTTCGTAGTCGGAAACACCCCTACTGGGATGAGATCCCAAACCCCCGAAGGCAGAATCTGTGAGACTTGCATAGATTCCTGCTGGTAGAATAGCAATAAACCAGTTTCGCTTTGCTGACTCAAAGAGGGGCTATGCCCTGCACACTGTTGGCTCGTCTATCCATAGATCTGTCCACGTGATAGATTTTCGGACCAACAGTTTTTGGTGACTCCGCTGGGGAACGAACAGATCTATCAGATCTTTGATAGTGATAGAATAGAAAATCAGAAAAATCAGAAGAATCACTATCTCATTTGTAAATCAAACTTTTTGTTAAAAATCTAAAAATTTGCAAAAGTTCTCCAAATTGAAAATTTTCTTCTGAGATCCATAGATTTGGCCTAGTTGGATACCTTTAGTTCATTTGAGTTTTTATAAAAATCGGTATTTTGCCAGAGAATATGAGTTTTTGATTGCTTGCTAAAAGTTTGAAACCCTTTGAAAAAAGTCAAAATTAGATCCGAAAATTAGCTTACTAATCTTCTCTGTCATCTTATCATCATTGTTATTTTTCATTAACCACAATCGGTTTTCTGAAGAGGATAGTTTTTAAATATTTAGAAAAGTGCATGCTGCTGGTTTTTATTAGAAAAACCAGAAAATCAGCAAGTACAGCCAAAAAGAAAGTTTGAATCTGCGCCATAATGTTGTAGATCTGGAAGGTACACTGGCGGGTGAACCTTTTACACGCAGCAGGAGAGGCCGTGGAGAAGCTAATCCTACTTTCGATCTGCTTCAAAGGCATAATTTCAGCATAACACCGGCACGCTTTTCAGTGCTAAGCTTGGCTGACCGGTCATCCAGGAGTGTCTCGCCTTCTCGAAGGAAGAATCTTTCGCAAGGGGCATCCACATCCCTTTGTAGTGCCTTGTTACTCAGTGGAACCATGCTTCCAGCTCGTGTTCTCTTTCTCGGCTTTTCAAATGGCAGTACCATGGGGAAACGTGATGGGTCCTTTGGCTTTACCACATCCAGTTCACGCACTCCCTCATGGAAACCGAAATAATTTTCCCAAATTCGATGGGAGCGGAAATCAGAGCATGGATTCCCACATATCTACATTCATCATGTCATGTAGTATCCTGGATGTGACTCATGAGGATGTGTTGGTTCACCTTTTTTTGGAAACTCTACAAGGACCTGCAGCTGAATGGTTTCAGCATTTGCAAATAGATCTATTACCAATTGGGCCACCTTGCGGGATGCTTTCGAAGACAGATACAAGCCTTCAGAGGATGCATTTGCATTATTATCACGGATCACTCACCTGAAGAAAGAGGCAAATGAGACCATGCACGATTTTATCGCCCGGTTCAATGTACTAATCAACCATGTCCCTGTTGCCATGCTTCCAACGCCGAGAATCAAAAGTGTTTCTTCGTAAACGCTATGAGCTCAAAAGTTAGTTTCTTGCTCCTTCAGGAACGAGTTGCCACCTTGATTCTCGCCCAAGCTGCTGCTATTCGCATAGAAGATAATTTGATAATATCTGGCGAATTGAAAAAGGAATCAGCCAAGCCTAAATCTTTGGGCCCTTCGCCCACTACTTCGTCTGATCCAGCCTTTCAAAAGATGGCAAATGACTTGCTTGCATTAAAGAAGCAGTTGGCCCAGGCCTCTCCCAGTTCCTCATACCGGGATATTCCGCGGAGGAATTTCGTTCCTAACAATGTTTCACAAAGGCCGCGCTTACCCGCAACCACTCCGCGGTTGGCACTTGAGGCTCCTCCGGTCAACGCTCTGGCCGAAATCGAAGAAGAAGAGCAGTATTATGAAGAACCTTCATCTCAGGGCGAAGATGATCAAGATGTCGGTGAACCGACTGGCGACTCTACTATCGGGTATATGGAATTTGATGAGGAAGAATCTGATGAAGAAGAGGGTACCCAGGGATATGCAAGTGACAGTCATATGCTATTTTTACTCACTCGCAAGGAAAAGAAGCGGAAGTTGCTGCCCATGTCTAGCAGGAGAAGGCCATGTCAAACGCGCCTCCGATCATTGCTAAAAGAGGTAATCCTCTTCCTACTCAACTCCCTGGCAAATATTTTACAAGGAAATCCTTTCCCCTATCTCTCCTCCAAATCAATCCTCTCACATTCCTACCAAGGCCAGTAATCCTATTCCATCATCGCGAGGTGAGGGACTCATTCCTTCACCAATGCAACCCTTGGCCGCATTTGATATCATAGATCATGTAAAAAAGACCAAGATCCAAATGTCTGAAGCCGAGTATCTTCAGTCAAATCCCGAACAGCTTGTGAGATTGACCAAGTATATTCAAAGTCAAGCTGTTGTATCTAATCAGGTTTCCCCAAAAGGAATCCTTTCCACTCCCCCTGAATCTCACATAAATGTTGCTTCAACATCTGCGTCAGGCAAGATAGAGCCTTTCTATCTTTCCCTCCTAATCAATGGACACAAGCTGAGTAACTGCATCATTGATTCCGGGGCTTCTGATAATGTCATGCCGGAAAAGGTCACCCATGCTCTGGGCCTCACTCTTACCAAGCCTTTCGGTAGATGTTATTCCTTGGAAACCAAGCAGGTTCCGTTGGTTGGCCAAATTAAAGACGCGCAATTTGCGTTTGTGGCATTCCCAGATAAAAGAGTAAAGATGACAGTCCTCGTTGCTGACATTCCGGCAGCCTATGGAATTTTCTTTGGGAAGAAGTTTTTGCAGTGAAGTTGGTGGGGAAATTCATATGGACTGGTCTAAAGCTAGAATTCCCGTCAAAGGCGTAATGCAGACTTTAGAGCCGGAATCACAAAAAAAGTACTTGGTTACTAGCTCTGAAGACCCCAAAGCTCAAATCCTTTTTGAATCATCAAGGATGGGGAACTATTTCTTGTCTACCGAGACGGACAAAACGGGTGTCCTCGTTCAGGAAAAAGATCTTAATGAGATCTGGACCTTGCAGTTTGATGGCAGTTGCGCAACTAGTGGATGTGGCGCTGGGGCCGTGCTGATATCTCCCGAAGAGGAGGTAATTCCTCTCTCTTTCAAATTGCAGTTTTTCAACACAAACAATACTGCTGAGTATGAATCTCTATTACTCGGTATGCAAGCCGCAAAAGAAAGAGGAATTAAAAATCTAAAAGTGCAAGGTGATGCAGAGTTGGTTGTAAACCAAGTCAAGAGGATATATCAAGTAAAAAATGAAAGGCTCAGGCATTACCATAATGCGGTGTGGGACAGCATCGAAGAGTTTGATGCTTTTTCAATTGAATCCATTCCAAGAGCTCAAAATGACATGGCCGATTCATTGGCTGTTTCAGCATCCCTCATGCTTCCTCACCCAGGTTTGAAACAAACAAATACACCATTGAGGTGGTTTTCCGCCCAAGCGTGCCAGACAATTCTCAGCATTGGCAAGTTTTCAACGATGACAACCAACTCATTGCCTTTCTAGAGAAGGCGGAAAATTTTAAAGAATTGCACTTTGAAGGATCTACTTCCACTTGCCGTGAATCAGTCACCAATCAAGGTGATGAATCAAGGGAATGACGGCATATGTCAGCTCAAAGGAAACAAAATCCCAAAGGGCCTAGTTTCTCTGGAGCGATTGTTTGACAGGCATGACCGTTTTGTGAAAAAGAAGAGGCGAGATGACCCTGACTCATCCCCAGAAACCGAACCGGTCAATATAGGTTCGATGGAGCACCCGCAATTTGTGAACATTGGCAAATGTTGCACACCTGAGGAGAAACGGAAATTTGTCAAGTTGCTAAAAAAATATATGGACGTGTTGGCATGGTCCTATGCCGATCTAAAATCTTTCAAGCCAAAGGACGTTCAGCATGACATCCCGTTGAAAGAAGATGTCAAAGCTTTTCGCCAGAAGCAGAGGCACTATAATCCTAAGATTTCGGGGACTATCCAGGCCAAAATTCAGAAGATGCTGGATGTGAGAATCATCTTTCCTATCCATCACAGTACTTGGGTAGCAAATATTGTGCCAGTGCGCAAGAAAAACGGTGAGATACGCATATGCGTAGACTTTCGCAATTTGAATCAGGCTTCCTTGAAAGACAACTACCCACTTCCGATAATGGATCAAGTTCTGCAAGCAGTAACTGGATCAGAGATGCTGTCCATGCTTGATGGTTTTTCAGGCTATAATCAGATTGAAGTTTCAGCTGAAGATCAGTTTAAAATAGCATTCACTACTCCCTGGGGTACATTTGCCTACAGCAGGATGCCTTTTGGCCTAACTAATGCTGGTGCCACTTTTCAGCTGGGCCATGGATTTCGCATTCAAAGGTATGATGGGGAAAGTCATTGTGGTTTATTTAGATGACTTAACCATGTTCTCTAAACAACGAAATGATCATTGTGATCATTTGGAGCAAGTGTTGGCCAGGTGCCGAGAACATGGGATTTCCCTAAACCCAAAAAAGTCTGTTTTTGGAGTCACGGAAGGGAAGTTGCTAGGGCATGTGGTTAGAAAAGAAGGAACAAAGATAGATACCGAAAGAGTTAAGGCTATTCAAAGCCTTACTCTGCCTACAAGCAAGACTGGTGTTCATTCTTTCTTTGGAAAGGTGAACTTTCTCAGGCGTTTTGTTCCTGACTTTGCTGAGAAGACCCGTCACATATTGAACATGATGAAGGGGTCACCAACTTTTAGATGGAGCGAAGAGGGGAAAAGGTCATTTGAAGAAATAAAAGCTTCCGTTGCTCATGCACCAGTCTTGGTATGTCCCGATTTCTCCAAGGACTTCATCATGTACAGTTATGCATCTGAGCATACTGTGTCCGCAATCTTGATGCAAAAGAACTCAGAGGATGTTGAATCTCCGATCGCATTCATGAGTTCTCCCCTCAAGCCTCACGAACTAAAAATGACTCAATTGGAGAAGCATGCCTTTGCCGTTGTCAAAGCAGTGAAGAATTTCAGGTATTACATTCTAAACTTGCATACGGTGGTGTTGGTCCCTGACACGGTGGTGAAATCAATTCTAACTCAGCAGGAGTTAGGAAGCTTGCAAGGAAATTGGATCACAAAGGTCCAGGAGTATGACCTGGATATTAAACCAACCAAGCTGGTGAGGGGCAAGGGCCTGTGTCAGCTAATGGCTGAAAACAAAGATTCAGAAAACCCTGATGACAGGGGTGACTACACCGATGAAGCACAGGACCGGCTGGAAGAGCCCGATTCTCTACCTCTGGTTCTATTTGTTGCAACTAGTGATGAATGGTACTCCGACATCACTTTCTTCCTTACCTATGGTGAATGCCTAATGCACCTAACTGTAAAGGAGAAGTGCACTATAAAGCTCAGAGCAGCTAAATATGTCATCTGGGATGACGGTTTATATAAACGTGGGATAGATGGCATCTTTTTGCGATGTGTTGACAAACCTCAGCAGGTAAAAATACTGGAAAGTTTTCACAATTCAGCCTGTGGGGGGCATTTCTCTTCCTCCGTGATAGCACACAAGATCATTCGAGCCAGGTACTATTGGCCGATGCTCTTCCAAGATACAGCCACCTGGGTGGCAAAGTGTGAACCCTGCCAGCAATTCGTCGGCAAGCCCAAGTTGGTTGCCTTTCCCCTAAGGCCGGTTATTATCAATGAACCATTCAGACAATGGGGAATTGATTTTATTGGTGCACTCAATCCTCAATCGAGTGCCGGACATAGCTATGTCCTTACAGCAATGGATTACTTCACCAAGTGGGTGGAAGCCATACCTGTCAAGCATGCCACTTCTGAGGTGGTTTGCAATTTCATTAAAGAAAATATCATTGTCAGGTTTGGCATTCCAAACAAAATTGTTGCTGATAATGCTTCTAACTTCTCCTCACGGGAAGTTATTAGTTTTTGCTATGAATATGGGATAACTTTGGCTCACGCCTCAGACTATTACCCTCAGGGAAATGGTCAGGCGGAATCCAGTAACAAGAACTTGGTGACCATCATATGGAAGTTAGTAGATGAGAATCAGCGAATGTGGCACAAGTCTTTGTACGACGCTTTGTGGGCCGATCGTATTACTCCCAAGAGATCTCTCGGCATGTCACCTTTTCAAGTGTTATATGGCACTGATGCCGAACTCCCCATTTCTGTGGAACTTCCTGCTCTGCGCTTGGCATGAGCTATAGAAGATGAAACTTTCCAAAATTCTCTAGAAAAGAGGATCATGTATCTGATAGAACTTGAAGAAAAGAGAGTAAGGGTGGTTGACAGGATCACTGAACATCAGAATCAAGTTAAGAGGCTGTTTGATAAAAAGGCCAAGCAGAGGGATTTTCAAGTGGGAGATCTCGTCCTTTTGTGGGACAAGTGGAGAGAGCCAAAGGGCATGCACGGAAAGTTTGATTCCCTGTGGAGAGGGCCCTTCAAGATCAAGCAGCTCAACGGAGAGAATAGCTTCTATCTCTCGTATCTGGATGGAACCGAGCTCCCACTTCCTTATAGCGGGAAACATTTGAAGATCTTCAAGAAGTAGAGCTTGCTCTCTTCTTTGTACAGTTTGCTTTAGTTGTGTGTTTTTTTTGCTTTCGTCGTGTGTTTACTTTCGGTTTGTTGTGTGTTTCCTTTGTTCTCCCTCCGGTCACCCTTTTTTTTTACTTTGTTACCCAATGGATAGGCACATGAGATATGAGATTCTCTACCCCCAAGTTTTCTCAGGGATAGTCCCCAAAAGAGCTAGCTATTATCCCGTAAAATTGATAAGGGCAATTAAACCGATAACCATACTAAAATTTTTTTCCGATCCCTCGTTAGGGATCCCTTATGTTCGAAACATTGCAAATCCCTTCCCGGGAAATATGGTTTCCGAACTTAGTCTTTTTGGTCTTTTTTGACTGGGCGCATGGAATTACTATGTAACATCAACTTTTGGTGCGCCCCCTTTAAACCCTTTGGCGCATACTTTTCAGTGTCAACACGCCTTTTCGTGCGCCAAAGTATGTTGAGTCTTCCCTGCGTGCACCAAGGCGCATGCGCCTTCGTGTTAACACAACGTTTGTTGCGCCCCTTTTTGGTGCGCCAAAGGGCGCACATAATCTTTTGTCAACACACTTTTTGGTGTGCCAAAGGGCACACATAATCCCATGTCGACATAGCTTTTGGTGCGCCAAAGGCGCGCTTAATTTCATGCTGGCAAACGCTTTCATGCGCCAAAGGGCGCATGCTTTTCCATGTCGACAGCTGCTTTCATGCACCCTTTACAAAGTGGGTGGCACATTTATGACTAGCTCAGCTATATATATATATGTTTTTGCGTGCCCAAAATGTCATTTTCATCATACGCATATCACGTGATTTTTATCGAGCCTGTCATTTACCTCGTCGTTTTCAACGCTTTGTGGACCCGTTACACGTCTCTTACTATTTATCCAGGTAAGAGGTTCTTCTCCCTCTTGTGCATTTTACATTTTTGGTTCTTGTTGTGCTTGGTGGCCTGGTTTTGGTTTGAAATATTGAAATATTGATCTGGTTCCCTTTCCACCCGTCCTTCCTTTTTCTTTCTGTCTTTCCATTTTCCTCCTCTTTCCAGAACTGCTGGTAGAGGGAGTTGTCTAAAAGCATGGTCTGAAACCCTTTGGATTGAACCATTATATCTCCCAAAACAATCTTGGAAATGAAAGGAAGAAAGAAGGGTTGAACCATGTAAAAACTATTTTTTCCTTTTGGCGCATCTGACCACCTTGCAACATGAACAAAACCCGCGCCAATGGCGCACCCATTTTGACTGCTGCATCATTAACTTCTGCGCCCTTAGGGCACGCCTCCTTCACATGCTACAAGTGCTAAACTTGTGCCCCAATGGCACGCCAACCTTCCTTGCTGCATCACATTTCCATGCGCCAATGGCACACCCAGCATCTATGCAACACCGGCTTTATCTGCGCCAAGTGTGAAGTTATAAAGGCGCAGGTGCTTTCCTCATCACAGCAACATCATGTTGTGTAAACCCTTTGTGTGCCATGCCATATTCCCTTTGGTGCACAAAAAGTTCCTGTTACACAAACTTTCCATGCGCCAAAGGGCGCACCAAATCCCAATGCAACATGAAAAATCTATCCGCCAAAGGGCGCATCCTGTCTCTATGTAACACAATGTTTTCATGTGCCTTTTATAAAATACACTCTGCAGTATGCATGCGCCATGCACCTTTGGTGCCAGTTTAACCTTTACAACACGCCTTTCCTGTGTGCCTTACCTATTTAGCCTGTAAGCAGCAATTTTCATGCGCCTGCGCCCGAGCCTAATAATAACTAACTCTTTCTTCTATTGGCACTTCAATGGGAAATCAAATGACTGATTCAACCTTTCTACGTTGGGTTTCACTTCTTCTTCATGTAGATCAGCAACTAAGTTCGAAAGAACATATGTCTACATCCAAAGAAGAGACCCATCAAATCCAAAGGAAAGGCTAAACTTACAGAGGAAGAAATGAAATATAAATATCAGAGGGTCAGAATGCCTGAGTCTCGGGCCGAGTGTAGCATAGGCGTCGGAGATTCGAGGTGGGGCATATTGATATGGAGGAATTCTGGGCCAGAACTCAGAAAGTTACAAGGATTCCATGGATGGACAAATTGATCGGCAGTGCCCTGCACTTCACCGGAGGAATTCCCGTCAGTACCATCAAAAATGAATTTATGATGGTGGTTGCCCAGTGTTACAACAAGGACACAATGTGTGTCGAAAACAGCAAAGGTGAGGTAGTCATTAACCACACTACCCGTCATTTTGAGATAATACTCGGCATCCCTCACCACCGGCACTTTGTGGCCGTCAGCCAAGCGGAGTGCATTAAGGCCTGGGATGACAATGAGGATCAATGTATGCAACTAATGAACGAAGTCTATCTGAAGAACAAGAAGGTAATAACCCGGTGGCCCCAAATCATCCACCACAGTGACTTCTCAGAAGAGCTCAGCGACACCATTACATTCCTGAGCAGGGTCTTCGGGCTTTCTGATGCCCATTATTTCCATAAATGGATGTTGCGGTACTTAGAGACCATGAACAAGAATATGCCTGATCAGCACTTTTGCTGGGGAGAAATTATAAGCAGCACAATCTCCGAACAGCTACAACAATTCAGCACAACGGGGACATTTCATATGAACTCCTACGTGGTCTACACTGCAGCATCAGAGAGGGACTATCCAGGCCTGACGCGGAGTGGAGTTTGGCCTCAGGTCAAAATATACGAGTATTATCCAGAATTGAGGCTGGAGAATAGCATCTCCCAATTCACCAAAATCAACGATGCATTCTTCTACCACATCATCTGCCTGTTGAGGCCGAATATGACTTATGGTCGCATGACCAAAAGCATAGTGGCAGCCACGGAGAAATGGGGAGCCCTGTTCACCCAGTTTCCTACATTCACCTATCTAAGGGCTGCCAACTTTTTGGGAGAGCCAACCAGGCTACCGAGGTATGCTGGACCTAAGCTGATTCTGCTGGAACTGTCAAGGCAGCTAATCACATACCACGAGAAATGCCTTAAAAGAAAGAAGGGTGGAACTCCGTTCCCCCTCACAGTAGGCCGATATACATGCTCTACCCACCATAAGGCGAAGGAAATGTTTGCGAGAAGTGGAGTTACTCAATTTGAAACATGACTTCCCAGCCCGAGCCTACCTTCGACCCAAGGAGCTACCAACAAAGGGCGAAACTTGATCCAATCCATGTTCCTCGGATCGAGGATATTTACATTGGCGTCCTCCATGAGGTGAGCTCGAAGGAAGGATCATTCTTGCCTAGCATTGCGTAAATCATCCAATATGGGGTAGCCATTGTCCCCAAAGGCTTCCAAACTATGGAAGATGAAGTAGATAAGGTATATCTTGATGACAGTATGGGGACAATTGGCCCTTTCCACCCATTGATAGAACTAAGGCTCCTCGGACAATTGAGGAGAGGGTCAAGGAGACTTTGCGGAGGACAGAACATTGGTGCCGAATGAACGGCCTAATCTACCTCGGGGTTGATTTCACAACATCCCCATTGGGCAACGCACCTCCACGATCCAAAAAGTAGCCTAAAGGTAAAGGCAAAGGCGTAGAAGGTGAATCCAGCACCATTCAGGAAGAAGCCCCTGAGAGTCCTCCTTCCACACCACAACAGGTAATAACTCTAGATTCGCCAGAGAAAGAAGCAGAAGAGGATATTCCCATTGGCCCATCCACTCAGGATGTCGGCATTGTTACAACAACTGAGGTCCCTTCCGTCCCTTCTTCTTCTCTTCCTTCCCCTCCTCGAGTGACTCAAGCGACCATCCCTTTGGTCGTGTCCTCTTCCCCTTCTTCTACTATTTCCCCCGCCTCTTCATCTATCTTTTCTTCCCTCGCTGATCTGTCCTCCTCCATTTCTTCCCTCATCTCCGAGCTCCCTTCCCTTCCTATGTCTTCCGCAGCTGTAGTTTCCCTTCCTTCCGTGGGCACTTCTTCGGCTATTCTCTCAATGCCGCCGCCACGTGTCTCCACGTTTTTCCCCTCTTCTTCTTTGCCCCTCCTCTCTTTCCGGTCCTTCTACCGTGGGTCCAAACTTGGATCTCTCAAAGAATAAGTCAAGTAAAGAGGAAAGTTCCCATCGCTCCGATGGACTTTTCCGTAATCCCATCTAAGGGGGTGAAGAAGTAGAATCATGTCACGCGCTTTTCTCAAAGTGCTTTGCAGGAGAGAGAGTTATGGAAATCACATACCCCAATCCCCTCAAAGAGAAAAAGGATCTGTCTCCGAAAAATTTTACTGTGACCCAAGTCACAATGGGGACATCTTCCGAAAGTCTTCAGGGGGAGGCTCTTTCTGCAGTTAATGCCCTCTACAAAAAGCTTCAGGAAATCAAGGAAGAGAAAAGGCAACTAAAGGAGCAAAACAAATATCTGCTCCAAGCCTTACAGAAGATGGGTAATGCACCTCCTACAACTGCCGCCGAGACTTCTGAGCTTCTCAGCCAAGAGAAAATTAATGAGTATGCCAAAATCGGCGTGTAGGGTATGGCCATTTCTACTTGGAGGAGCCAAATCCTCAAAGACAGTGAAAAAGTGATCGCCGAGTTCTCCGACTTGTACCTGAACATCAGTAAGGCGAATAAAGAGCTCCAAGCGTTAGCAGGGCCCATATCAGAAGAGTTGGAACATGCCAGACTGCAACACGAGACCTTCCAACAAATGTTTGACTGTTCAGTCGAAGATCTGGTCAAGTTCGGCGTCTTCGGCCATCCAAGGGCCCTCAACAAAATCATGTCCACTCTGGACTACCGGGTGGATCAGCTAGAATTTATTCTAGAAAAGATTGACAAAGTCAAGGAAGAAGCCCTGGATGCGATGCACCAAATGGAACGAATTGTTCTTAATATGTCACCAGGGTTACTTACTCCTTCCTTCACTTTAAGGAAAGCTGATGAAACCACCCGGATCTTCAAGGAGATCGCTTCTCAAGGAACGGGGCCAGAGGTCACATTTGACACAGAATCTATCAACAACCTGCTGGCCTGTAGGGACTTCATCGGGTTCCTCATTGAGGTGGAAAAGGACTATTCCAAACTCCTAGAGAAGCTCATAGATGAGCGGGAGACTTGTGAGGTGATAAGTGATAGGCACAAGGATCCTTCCCAGGATCAACTAGGGCCAATAATCAACAAGTTCATGGAATACCACTCTCAGTTCCATATCTCGTCACCTGAGGAGCAACAAAAGTAGTCCACCCCCTTTCGGCCGCAGGATGATGATGATGAATAGTTGCTACTTCTTCTTCTTCTTCTTCTTCTTCTCTTTCTCTTCTCCGTCTTTCTTTTTGGAAATATCTGGAGTATGTTGATACAAATGATGATGTCATCCATGTTGCATCATGGGATGATGTCATCCATCAAATAGTAAAAAGTCAACATGACTTTTAGATATTTTGTAAATATCTTTGTAAATAGTTGTTGGCTCATTTTTGCTTTCTTTTCTCTTCTTCTTCTATAAATACCCCAATACTTGTATTATTTTGGGATGGATGGATATCTTTCGATGAGATATAGAAGTGAAGAAAAAGACTTTGAGCTTTGTTGTATGTGAGAAGAAAACAGTAATACAAATATTGAGACTTTGTCTTGAATAGCTGTGTTATGCATCGAGACCTTTCTTATGTTAGATCTCCGTATGTGTTTATTCTATTAGATTCATATCTACTTTTTGTCATTTATTCATCATCGTATTTCTTTGTTTGTTTATGCAAGTAGGTTTGGCTCTATTTACTACCAACCCCAAAACATAAATCTTCTGACCTTTCTACTTTGGAATTCATTTCTTTTCTTCCTTCGGGCTTGCTCTTTCTTCATTACCTCTTCCTTTCCTTTATTTTTATAGTTGGAAACACCCCTCTTTGGGATGAGATCCCAAACCCCGAAGGCGAATCTGTGAGACTTGCATAGATTCCTCGCTGGTAGAATAGCAATAAACGAGTTTCACTTTGCTGACTCAAAGAGGGGCTATGCCCTGCACACTGTGGCTCGTCTATCCATAGATCTGTCCCACGGGATGATTTTCGGACCAACAGTTTGTGTTCTAGGGCACGGGGTGCATGAGGAAAATGTTCGACAACTCGCAAGATAACTTGGGAATGAAAGAAAAAGGTGCAATGATGGCCAAAAAACCAAGAGAGGTAAACTTGCGAAAAAATCCAAGAAGGGAAAGGGTAAAGGAAAAGGAAAGAAGAAACAAGAAGAAATACCCGTGCATATAAATGAGGAATGGTACTCAAAAATGTTTTTCCAGGGAAAGAGTGGGAGTCCCACATAAGACAGATGACCATGATCGACTACAATCACCGGTGAAGCACAATCACAAAGGAAATGATGCTTTGGAGCTGGTGCGCCCAAAAATAAATGAGAACCTGATGTGTTGCCAATCTACGAACGACGTGGTCAAGGTGAAAATGGAGAAGGTAGGGCTTTTCCAACTTTTCAAGTTGCCATATTTCAGGAAGCTTGAGTGCTTGTAAAAATGGTTGATGACATGCATAAACAAATACTTCTTCTACTTCGTAGGGCACAAAATGCACATAACTCCCAAACTAATTTCACACTTCACAGGCCTAAACTGTGCAGGGGGCACACTCATAGATGATCTCTAGGACGAGGAGGCAATTAAATAAACCATAGCATCCTAGGAATTGAAGAAGGGATCAAGGTACTATGACATCTCAGATATCAATGATTCGGTGATGAAGATGGCCATACACCTTGTCTCTAAGTTGAATGTGTTGGTATCAAGAATTAATCTCCTTCACAACTTGAACAACATCATGAATTTTCACAAGACACTCAAGGATAGATAGATGTTTTGTATGTTGTTTGTAGCCAGGGAAGCACACCTATCTGCTTGTTTTCATTCAATAATTAAGGGAGTGGATAGGACCTTCAAGAGGGTTTTGATCTAACCCTCACTATTTTAGGTTGTGCCTATCAACCAAGGCAAGAGAACCTATATTGCAGCCCCTATATGGTAAGGAGATGGAGATGTCCTTGTGTTTTGCATATGATATGGAAGAGGCTTTGTGAAAACATGATCAAGTATCCATTATCCAAACTCAAAGGAGTTATCACTACTAAATGATGGAAATGTTCTCAAAACAAAGCTAGAGCTACTAAAGACATGATAAGACCCTGATCAACTTTGTGCATTTTAGTGAAAGGATTGAATTATTTTGTGGACACACAATGCAAAGTCGGGGTATTAGAGGTAGGATGAGTTAGTCTAAAATGAAATTCTGATGAGAGATGTTGGAACAAGAGTAGTTAGGAGTCATCACCTTCTTTGGGAAACTTTGCAAATGAATTACAACACCTAAACAATAGAGATGTTTCAATGAATCAAGTACTCTTTTAACTAGGATGTGTACACAAATCGAGGCCCAAATCTCCACTATTCCATACAAAATTTGATAACCTTCCATAAATGCTTGAAGAAAAATATCAATGAAGCATCCAGGAATCCCTATTTAATCATGACCTAAGGTGCACCCAAAGGTTTACAGATAGTCTCATTAATCAAGGACAATAAGATGATTTTAAATTTGTTTATCTTCTATCAGATGAAAGCTCTTTTGAATACAAGATTACAAATGCCATTAAACCATCAACATGAAATGAGACCCTGTATGATCAGAGAAATCCTAAACACAAGATAGTAACATGAGCATGAAACACAAATTGAAAACATAATGAAATATAAGTGTATGCAAGCTTTGCCAAGAGATAAAACTAGTTGATCCAAGAATTTGATCAAATATATCAGTAAGGGAATGTTATTTAGACAATATCAAAGCTTATTGATGGCTTTACAATTGAAACCAACTAAACATAATGAAAATTTGATGCAAATAGGAATAAAAATGGCCCTCGGTAGTTTCTACAAAAGAAATGGAACACTTCCAATTTTTCACATGAAAATTATTCTCTCCTCCTCCAAAATTCTCAACAGAACCTCTACAAAATGCCTCCAAATTACATGATATACCCTCTCGCCATCTTGGATCCTTGCATCCCAAGAAAATAATAAAACATAAAAGCAACTCGCCAAATGCCGTAGATGCACAAATATTTTAAAATATTACATGAACTCAGATCCTTATCCATCCCAGAGTCACGTTTTTGGCATTCCACCATGATAGCATGCATTTTCAATCATTTTCCACCTTTTCCCCTATCATTTTTAACTCTGCAACTTTAATTTTTCACCTTTCACGTGTTTTTCACGAACTGAGAAAAATATTTCATGAAAAACATCATAGGACATCAAATCATATCAAATGAATGGTTCCATTGTTCTTAGAAGGCCGAAAGGATGTGAAATCATATAAAATTTCATGTGATTTGGTGCCAAAATGACGATTCCACACTTCTTGGAGCTTCCATGGTGCCCAAAAATGAAATTACACAGTAACCATTGATTAAAATCAACTTTAAATCTCTTCCCTCCATGTGTCAGATCAAATCTTGAATATTCCCTGAAAATACCCTTTTTTCCCTTTGGATGAGGTGGGACATGTGTCCAAATACCATTGGACCGGGCCTTCCTTTTTAAAATTTGCATTTGCGACCCCTTTTGACCTCGATAAAATTTGAAATTTTTCCCCGCTTGCCCCCTGAATGCGCCACATGTCCTCCTGTGGGCCCTACTAAAAACCACGGGCCAAAATGATGACTTTTCTCCTTTTTTTAGAAAGGAAAATTTTCTCAACAATCTCCGTGGGCCCGAACACCCACTGCCTCTTCTGCCACATGTCTCCGTCTCATTGGATGCGGAGCCGACCCTCCAAAATTTCCTTTAAACCTCCTGGAAGCACAAAAACCGTTGCATGGAACCGCACTCTCCATCTCTTCTTTTGAAATGTGCCACGTGTCACCCCATGATTTGATGCGGGGAAACATTCAACTTTTCCCATCGGGGCCACGAACAAGCTTTTTGGTTTTGGGATTTTTTGCCAAATTTTTAAATTTTTCAACATTTCTCCCATGCTCAAAATCCCCACCAAGTCTGGGACACGTGTTCACTTTTCATTCGTCATGGGCTTCCAAGCCAAAATTTTCTTTTTACCCTGTGAAGTTTAAAACTTCAAATTTCTCCAAACCTCTGCCCCTCCATTTCATCCCCTGCATACGTGTCACTTTCCTATTCAATATGGGCCTCTAGGTCAAAAATTTTCCTTAGGCATTTTGAAGCCAAAATCTTCAAAAAATTTCCAACTATTCACCTCTCCATGCTAAATCTCCTGGACGTGTGTTGCCATCCCATTGGGCACGGCTTTCGGGCTAAATTTTTCCTCTAGCATTTTGAAGCCAAAATTTTCAAACTCTTCTAAATCCTCACTTTTCTGGTTGACCTCCTTGGACACATGTTGCCCTTCCACTGGACACGGGCCTCCAGGTCGAAATTTTCCTTGACGTTTTGAGCCAAAAATTTGAAAAAATTTCAACTCCACCACCGCCCGCTTGATCCTCCCATGCCTTGTGTCATTATACTAATGGGCGCTGGCCCTTGAGCAAAAAATGACATTGAGAATTTTTCAAAAATTGAAGGAAATTTTAAGTGACCCCCACCACCCGCCGGTTCATCGACCAATCGAAACATGCCACATAGGCATATAGGTTGCAATAGTAAAATTGACGGGTAGAACACGCCGTCGTACGTCCATCAATATGCCAAAAATGTAGAATATTCCCTAGAAATTGGAAATTTTAACAAGGAGGATTCCATGATTTCAAACCAACTAAACCATTTTTTGACATCATTTGTGACCTTGAGATTGGGGAAATACTTGCTCGAATTTATAATTTGATCAATTTTGAATTCATTCATGATTTGACAAAAGAGAAATGACACAACCCGTAAAAATGAGGAAAGTAGGGCAGATTTGGGGGGGAAAAATGGATTTTGTTTCAATTTAGGGAAAAATAATAACATTGAAGGCACTCTGAAGGCATTCAACTGGAAAAACATGTTGCAGGTCACCCACTTGAGCAAATGAAATGCTTTAGAACAAAAAATGGAACATGGAAATTAGGGAAAAATGCACAAACCCAGAAATTGTACCAACATTGGCTCTTGCTTGGGGATGGGAACTCCCAACAAGTGCCACAAGATCATAACATAGACCAAGTGTCAAAAATCCATTAGACAAGGAGTCTAAAAATGCATAGCAGCCCAAAAACTAGAATTTTCACCAAAAAAGGTCGAGAAAACCAGACCAGAAAAAGGTTGCTAAGGACAAAAGGGCAAACCACGAACCAACAATAACAAAAAAAAACAAGGGCTATACAAAATGTACAACTTGTGCATACCTCATATGGGGGTTTAATCCAAGAAATGTTTTAAATGTCTACCATTAACAAGAAGCTCCAAAAAATCCCCATCCAAATCCTTGAGAAAAAATGTATTTTCTCTAATCCTGATATCAATGGCATAAGGGCCCATCCATAGAGAATAAAACTTGCCATGCTTGTCCTTGTCATCATGCCTACTATCCCACAACAAAACTAGATCTCCAACACTAAAGGCTCTAGGGGTGACTTTCTTATCAAACAACTTCTTCAATTTCTCCCTAAATCTGACATGCTTTTGATGAGAAGCTCTCCTTTCTTCATCCAACTCAATGATCTGATTAATTCTAGATTCATATGGGCCATGTTCTTGATCTTCCAATTGCTAGGAAAACTGAAAAGTGGATAATTGTAGGTGTAATGGCAGTAGAGCCTGAGTTCTATACACCAATTCAAATGGAATTTTACCAGTTGCTCTTTTCAGAGTTATTCTATCAGCCCATACTGCAAATTTCAACTATGCTCCCCACTTCTTCTTGTTGATTTCCAAGGTTCTTCTAATGATCTTGAGCAAGTTCTTGTTACTTGATTCAACTTGTCCATTACCTTTTGGATTGTAGTTTGAAGAATAAGTCGATTTATCCCATATTCACTGCACATTGCCATCAAAGGCTTGGCTCTAAAACACATAGCATTATCGATACAATCTTAACGAAACTACAAACCTACATATGATATGATTCAAAAGAAATCCATTACCACTTTGTGTATTGCCTTTCTAGATGGAATTGCCTCAACCCATTTTGTAAAATAATCGGTTCTTCTACAGGATCCATTTGTAACCAGCACTAGAAGGATCTAAAATCTCACCAATAAAATCCATTCCCCATTGTTTGAAAGGAGCTTCAATTGATACAGGATGTAAAGGAAGGGATCCTGAATCTTTCAATCTTCCTGAGAAGCGTTGGCAACTATCACATCTTCTAACTAGCTGGTTTGCATCTTTAAAAAGAGTTGGCCACCAATAACCAGCTCTTAAAATCTTATGTCTTGTCACTCTCCCAAAAAAATGTCCTCCACAAACTCCCCCATGGAAATCAGCAACCAACTCGGGAACTTCATCTTTAGTTATGCATTTCAAGAGGACACCCTCAGGGTTCTTCCAAGCTAGCCCAATGTCTATTATGATATTTTTCTTGAGAAGCCAACTTAAGGGCTCTTTTCTGATTTTTATTCAAGTGACTAGGATAGCATAGGTGCTTGAGATAGAAGACCACATCCTTATACCATTCAGAATTCATTAATTTGTCAAGTAGACCTACCCTTTCTTCCTCTAGTTGATTCACTTCTACATTTTGCAAATTACTCTCAGCCATGAGCTTGGCAAGACCCAAACCTCTTACCAGCTTTATAGTTTGGATATCCATATCATACCCTTGTAATTTGTTGACCCATCTACATATCTTTCTTGATATCTCCATGTTTGATAAGATGTCTTTAACCATGGTGTGAGGAACATAGGCAACAACTTTTGAACTCAAAATGTAGGGCCTGAAAATCTTTATTGCTTTTACCAATGCAAATGCCTATTTCTCCATAATTGTGTACTTTGGTTCAGCTACTTGTAAAGCCTTGCTAAAGAAAGAAATAGGCCTCTCAGCTCCATTCTCATCCTTTTGTAACAAAACTAAGCAATAGTAAATTCAGATGAAAAAGAGAAGATTTGGAAAGGCATTTTAGTTTGAGCTGCCAAAACAAGTGTATGCTTGAATGCATCCTTTATTCCTTCAAAATCTTGTATGATAGCCTCTTCCCACTTAATAACTTGATCCTTTCTTAGCATGCTTTTGATTGGAAGAGTTAACGCATCAAAATTGGAGACAAACCTTCTAATGAAATTGATTTGGCCAAAGAAAGATTGGATACCTTTCTTGGTTCTTGGAATAGGAACCTTGCTGATTAATTCCACTCTCTTAGGGTCTATCATAACACCTTATTTAGACACAATATGTCCCAAAGAACTTGGCCTTTGGTACACCAAAATGAAAATTCTTTTGATTAAGTTAAATGCCATACTCTCTACATTTGATTAGCATCTTCTCTAGGTGTTGCAGTTGATCTACTCGCTGCCTTGAAAAAACAGTCACATCATCTTGGTAAACGACAATAAATTCATTGATATAACTAGAAAAGGTAACATCCATCACCCTTTGAAAATTAGCACCATCATTCATCAATCCAAAAGGCATCCTTACAAAAACATAAGTCCCCTAAGGAGTAGTGAAGGTTGTCTTAAGTCTTTCTAATTCTTTGATACCTACTTGATTTTATCCGGAGAAACCATCCAAAGTAGAAAGAATTTTTGACCCTGTTACAAGCTGCAACATATTCTCCATGTTTGGAAAAGGATAGTTTTCCTTCATAGATGCTTTGTTTAGATTCCTAAAATCCACAAAAAGTCTGATATCTCCATTCTTCTTTCTAACTGGGACAAGGTTTGCCACCCAAGATGAGTATCTAGTAGGTTGAATGATGCCACCATCTCTCAATTTCTTCAACTCTTCCTGCATTTTCATGGAAAGCAGTGGGTTAATAGGCCTTTGTTTTTGTCTAAATGGATTGGTTTTGGCTTCAAGAGGGATCTCATGCTGAAATAAATCTTCTCTATATGCCTTTAGCTCTGAATAAGACCAAGCAAGGCAGTCTTGATATTTCTTTAAAAGTTGGGCATAGGATTGTTTCTCTTCTTTGCTGAGATGGCTGCCCAACCAGATCTTCCTTGGTTTTTCTTTAGTTCCCAAGTTGTGCTCTTCCACATCCCTTGAAGTAGACATCTTTCTATTAATGATGCAATCAACATTGCTAAAGTTGGATTCAAGTGCAACAAGACCTTTAGGAATGGTATTTGTCTTCAATTGTATAATATCCTTGTCAAACAAAGTTTCTCTACCTTCATTCATGCATACCAATGGTTCCCAATCAATATTCTGAGAAAAAAACTCACCTTGGCATTGTAAGAATCTCAACACTTGTGCATCATCATCAAAAATCTACCAATGCTTCACATTATCCGGGACAACTGGCCTTGTTAGCACTTCAATATCATATTCACAAAAAGGTGAAATGGTGCAATTGTTGAATCTAGAACCTAGAACAACCAACTTATTAGCAGCAGCATTAAGACTTCTATCATGGTAAACAATGTTAAAGGATTCAAACATTTCAATCAAGTCCCAAACAACATGCTTATATTGTTTCATACGCTGATTTTTTGTAGCATACAACTTTCTTACTTGCTTGACAACCAGCTCTGAATCCCCCTTGGCAACAATATCCTTCACTCCATATTTCCATGCAATCCTTAATCCCAATAATAATTCCTCATACTCAGCAATGTTGTTAGTGCACTCAAAATTGAGCTTGAAGGAAAAAGGAAACTTTTCTAAACTAGGAGAAACCAACATTATACCAGCACCATTGCCAAATTTGGAGCAAGCTCCATCAAATAGTAATGTCCATGGAGAACCTACCATACCAAGCCACTCTGATTTGTCCATTTTATTCTCTTTTCCATCAGCAAAACCAATGAAGTTGTCAACATCTACATCAGCAAACAACACTTCATAAGAAGCATTGTTGGGATCTTCAATCAAGTGTAACATCTTCTTTTCACCATAGAGTTTGAAAAGGCTGCCCTCAATGGGAATGGTGGAAAAATACATGTCCATTTGAAAACTACCACCAACACTTGCAGCCCATTTTCTTGACAAAATCATACCCCATTTGGCAGGGCAATCAACAATTACAACATCAAGTTTTAAATTCTTACCCGGATAGGCTGCAAGTTACACTACCAACCCCTTCACACAACCAACAACCGACACTTCCCTTGAATCCATGGCTGTACACTTCCCATATGCTGCTATCACTTTGATATCCAACTCATTCATAACTTCTAGAGGCATAACATTACATGATGCACTAGAATCAAACATGCAATTGTGAAGCAACCTACCTTTTATGAGAAAAGTTGTGAAGAATGGATCAAAATTCAATTGGGAATCAACCAAGGATGTCCCCAAATACACTTCAGGTGCCTCTCCAAAATATTCCATTGGTGGTGGTGTTTCAAGGCCAGCAATGCTTTGAAGAGGATTCTCAACAACATTTACATTTCTGCTTGGTATACTCTTTTCTTCCTTCAATCCCAAGTATTCAAAAGTTCTTTTCTTGTGTTCAGGAATTCTAAGAAATTAGATAATGGGAACACTCACTTTAATTTGGCTCAATACCTGGGCTATATCATATGGAACATTCTTTGGCAAAACAACATTGGAAGGGAAATAAGAAGGTTCATCAGATGGAGAAGTATTCTTGGCAGCCTAGGCATGAAGAGGACTGATATTTTTGCATGGGACAACAGGGTTCTTGGAAATTGTTTCTCTTCTAGGATTATCTTTGGGAATACTTGTGAGCAAGGGTGTCTTTGGTTTGGCTTGAGGACCAGCTCCCCTAACAACTTTACTTCTAGTATTGTACTCCTTTTCTTAACCAACCACAACATTCATTAACAATTGTCTATCTTCCTCCGAAGGAATACCACTATCATACTTCTTGATCATTAAAGCCCTTAGATATTCAAAGTCATTATTAGGAATTTCAAAATCCTAAACTACATCTACATCATGAACTTGAGGAAGAGAAAGAAATGGTACCCTCTTTATGCAATCCCAAAAGGTTGCAGTAGTCCTTGCACTTATCACATCTGTTGATGTTACTGCTTGTTGTGAGCATGAAGAGCTACCCATCATACAAATATTATCATCCATTTAATTCTCATTATCATCATCAATATCTTACTAGTCCATTTCACATGGTGGATGAGGAAGAAAACATCTGTCACACCAATCCATATAAGCAATTTCTTGAACAACAACTCTAGCGATCAGAGTCGAGTCGCACCACTCTATTTTCACATGTTTGGGGTTGTCTACTTGCAAATCTAGCAGGCCCTTTACCTTTATCATCTTGTCTTTGATCACCCCTAGGATGATTACCAAATATTTCATGGTTTTGAGTTCTTTGCTGTCCTTGTGAACTTTTCCCAATTCCTTTCTCATCCCGGCTAACTTGTAAGAAATTTCTTTAACAGCCCCTGCCAAAGTCTTGACAACATCTTCTAAATCAGCACCCTTTCTAGCTTGCAGGCTTGTCGGGGTTTATCACTTCACACCATCCCTCTTAATTGGTTTACCAACAGCCTTGATATTATTTTCTATTTGAAGTGCCATGGTGAAAGCTTGTCTCAAGTTTGTAGGATTTTTGTCTCTCAAGTAATAGGTTGCCTTTTTATCAATCGCATCTATATTTGATCAAGAAGGATTCATCACAAGGCCTCAAAATGATAGGTAGCCTTCT
This sequence comes from Taxus wallichiana var. yunnanensis, assembly GCA_018340775.1. NCBI lineage: Eukaryota > Viridiplantae > Streptophyta > Pinopsida > Cupressales > Taxaceae > Taxus > Taxus wallichiana. The sequence continues at coordinate 119,303,838 of CM031242.1, read as the reverse complement.
CAATGTTTTATTAAATTTTGTATTAAAGTCATGAAGGGTCTCATTAGGGTTCTTCTTGATGTTCTCAAACTTGGATAGAAGGAACCTTGGATCTATTTTGTCTCCATATTGTAATATGAATGCATTACTCATCTCACCCATGAATCAATAGAGTTCTCAGGCAGAGCTTTGTACCAAACTCTTGGATCTTCCTCAAGTGTATGGATAAACAAATTAATATACACATCTTCAAATTCTATCTCAAAATATTCCATCATGTTAACAAAGAGTTTGAGATGTTGATCTCCAGTTATAGCATTGTTACCTTGGAATTTTGGTAACCTATTTCTCACATCTTGTGGGATAGCATTTGGATAACCATCCATTCCTCCAAAATTTATAGGACCAAAGGTGTTAACAAAAAATGGAGGTCTAGGCTGAGCCATATTGTTTGGTGGGGGTGATCTTGGAGGTGAAGCAAGCTGATGAGGAGTAGTAATGGGTCTAATTGGAATAGATGAATGATATCTAAAATGACAACCCCAAAGGCTCTCTCTTGATAAACTTTAGAAAACTTAGAAACCACAGGAGAAAATCTAGGAGTAGGTTTTTTAAATACACAAGAAGGTCCCTCACCTGATGGAGAATGAAAATCAGCAAGAAAACTACCTGAATCAGACCTACTTGAAGGAGAATTATAATCTTCAATGATAGGATTCTCTCCTTCAAATTCAATTATAGGGATTTCTTTCCTTGCAACCAAATCACCAACCACTTTCCACACTCTTATTCCCTCTAGTTTTGAGCTTCTTGATTCAGTGAGAAAATTCTTAGAAGAGTCCTTGATGAAGAGGATCTCCTTCCCTCCAGCTTTGACAGATTTAAACAACAAGTTTCAAATGACGAAATGTGTAAGACAACTAGTAGTTCAAGATCCAAATAGCATGGAATCGCCATTAAGGATTTTCACCTTAGTTGTGCAAGAAAGCACTAAAATATTCTGTCAAATGTATGCTATGAAAACTTTTCAAGGGTTTACAATTCAGATCTTCTTCTTAATTCAACCAAAAATAGTGCATCCAAATCATATAAACTGCTAGTAAATGAGAAGAGCAGGCTGAGCTTGAAATCTTTTTACCCAAAACATGTAGATCTGAAGTATGAAATGATATCTCAAGAATGTAACAACTCAAATAATTAATCACACAAATGCTCAAACCTCTCAAATACTTCAAAACCACCAAGAAATTGCAAGAAGTCCCTAGAAATGGTGCCACTCGGGTGTTGGTATCCAAATTTAATCTCCTTCACAACTTGAACAACATCATGAATTTTCACAAGACACTCAAGGATAGATAGATGTTTTGTATGTCATTTGTAGCTGGGGAAGCACACCTATCTACTTGTTTGCATTCAAGAATTGAGGGAGTGGATAGCACCTTCAAGAGGGTTTTGATCTAACCCTCACTATTTTAGGTTGTGCCTATCAACCAAGGCAAGAGAACCTATATTGCAGCCCCTATATGGTAAGGAGATGGAGATGTCCTTGTGTTTTGCATATGATATGGAAGAGGCTTTGTGAAAACATGATCAAGTATCCATTATCCAAACTCAAAGGAGTTTTCAATACTAAATGATGGAAATGTTCTCAAAACAAAGCTAGAGCTGCTAAAGACATGATAAGACCCTGATCAACTTTGTGCATTTTAGTGAAAGGATTGAATTATTTTGTGGACACACAATGCAAATGTAGGGGTATTATAGGTAGGATGAGTTAGTCTAAAATGAAATTCTGATGAGAGATGTTGGAACAAGAGTAGTTAGGAGTCATCACCTTCTATGGGAAACTTTGCAAATTAATTACAACACCTAAACATCAGATATGTTTCAATGAATCTAAGTACTCTTTCAACCAAGATGTGTGCACAAATGGAGGCCCAAATCTGCACTATTCCATACAAACTTCGATAACCTACCACAAAGGCTTGAAGAAAAATATCAATGAAGCATCCAGGAATCCCTATTTACTCATGACCTAAGGTGCACCCAAAGGTTTACTGAGGCAGTCTCATTAATCAAGGACAGAAGATGATTTTAAATCATTTATCTTCTATTAGATGAAATCTCTTCGAATGTAGGATTGCAAATGCCATTAACCCATCAACATGAAATGAGACCCTATATGATCGATAGATCCTAAACACAAGATTGCAACATGAGCATGAAACACAAATTGAAAACATTCTAAAATATAAGTGTATGCAAGCTTTTCCAAGAGATAAAACTAGTTGATCAAAGAATTTGATCAAATATATCAGCAAGGGAATGTTATTTAGACAATATCAAAGCTTGTTGATGGCTTTACAGCTGAAACCAACTCAACATAATGAACATTTGATGCAAATAGGAATAAAAAATGGCCCTCAGGTAGTTTCGCAAAAGAAATGGAACACTTCTAGTTTTTCACATGAAAATTCTTCTCTCCTCCTCCAAAATTCTCAACAGAACCTACAAAATGCCTCCAAATTACATGATATACCCTCTACTAGCTTGGATCCTTGCATCCCAAGCAAAGAATATTCTAAAGGGATCAAATTTGTTACAAAACCCTATCCATTTGATGAAAAATGATATAAAACTATAAAACAGCTCGCCAAATGCCAGAGATGCACAAATATTTTAAAATATTACATGAACTCAGATCCTTATCCATCCCAGGGTTACCGTTTTGGCATTCCACCATGCCAACATGCATTTGCAATCATTTTCCACCCTTTTCCCCTATCATTTTTAACTCTGCAACTTTAATTTTTAACCTTTCACATGTTTTTCACGGGCTGAGAAAAATATTTCATGAAAAATATTATAGGACATCATATCAGCTCAAAACAATGGTGTCATTTTTCTCAAAAGGCTGAAAGGATGTGAAATCATATAAAATTTCATGTGATTTGGTGCCAAAATGACAATTCCACACTTCTTGGAGCCCCGTGGTGCCTAAAAATGAAATTGCCAATAACTATTGAATAAAATCAACTTTAAATCTCTGCCCTCCACATTTGAGATCAAATCTTGAATATTCCCTCGAAAATACAATTTTTCCCCTTTGGATGAGGTGGGACATGTGTCCAAAGACCATTGGACTGGGCCTTCCTTTTTAAAATTTGCATTTGCGACCCCTTTTGACCTTGAGAAAATTTTGAATTTTTTCCCGCTTGCCCCCTAAACATGCCACATGTCCTCCTATGGGCCCTACTTAAAACCACGGGCCAAAATTATGAATTTTCTCCTTTTTTTTTGAGAAAGTAAAATTTTCTCAACAATCTCCGTGGGCCCGAACACCCGCTGCCTCTTCTGCCACGTGTCTCTATCTCATTAGATGTGGAGCTGACCCTCCAAAATTGCCTTTAAACCTCTAGAAGCACAAAAACCGTTGCGGGCCCATGCTCTCCATCTCTACTTTTGAAATGTGCCACATGTTGCCCCATGATTCGATGCGGGGGACACATTCAACTTTTCCCGTCGGGGCCATGGACAAGCTTTCTGGTTTTGGGATTTTTCACCAAAATTTGTAAATTTTTCAACATTTCTCCCGTGCTCAAAATCCCCACCAAGTCTGGGACACGTGTTTACTTTTCATTTGTCACGGGCTTCCGAGCCAAAATTTTCTTTTTACCCTGTGAAGTTTAAAACTTCAAATTTCTCCAAACCTCTGCCCCTCCATTTCATCCCCTGCATACGTGTCACTTTCCTATTCGATACGGGCCTCTAGGTCAAAATTTTTCCTTAGGCATTTTGAAGCCAAAATCTTCAAAAATTTCCAACTATTCACCTCTCCATGCTTTGACTCTCCTGATGCGTGTCAACATCCCATTGGGCACGGGCTTTCAGGCTGAATTTTCCTCTAGCATTTTGAAGCCAAAATTTTCAAACTCTTCTAAGTCCCCGCTTTTCCGGTCGACCTCCCTAGACACGTGTTGCCCTTCCACTAGGCACGAGCCTCCAATTGAAATTTTCCATGATGTTTTGAACCAAAAATTTGAAAAAATTTCAACTCCACCGCCGCCCACTTGATCCTCCCATGCCACGTGGCATCATACCAATGGGCGTGGGCCCTCGTAGAAAAAAATGACATTGAGAATTTTTCAAAAATTAAAGAAAATTTTAAGTGACCCCCCACCACGCCATTTGGTTCATCTAACCAATCAAAACATGCCACATAGGTATACAGGTTGCAATAATAAAATTGATGGGTAGAACACACTCGTAGGAACGTCAATACGCCAAAAATGTAGAATATGCCCTAGAAATAAGAAATTTTAACAAGGAAGGAAGATTCCATGATTTCAAACCAATTGAACCATTTTTTGACATCATTTATGAACTTGAGATTGGGGAAATAATTGCTCGAATTCAGAATTTGATCAATTTCAATTCATTCATGATTTGACAAAGGAGAAATGACACAACCCAGTAAAAATGAGGAAACTAGGGCAAATTTGGGGGGAAATGGATTTTGTTTCAATTTAGGGCAAAATAATAACATTGAAGGCACTCTGAAGGCATTCAACTGAAAAAATGAGTTGCAGGTCACCCACTTGAGCAAATGAAACACTTTGGAACAAAAAATGGAACATGGAAATTAGGGAAAAATGTGCAAACCCTGAAATTGTACCAACAGAATGGACAATAAAGGTGGAACCAGGTGAGCAAGCCCTAGGTGAATGTCTGTAGGAAGATCACATAAGCCACCATATACAACATCTCCCAATACATAGTAGATGAAATCATAAGTAGCGCGGAGAAGGGAGGAAAGATCCTATTTGGAAACATTCTGTTGACAATTGTGTTCTCAGAAATCGGGGTGCCGGATGCATCCGACAAGTTCATGTGGGAGTAACCTATTGAAGATCCCTTGTGCAGTGGAGAGATTTCAGAAATACACATGTGAATCAATGACAGGGGTACACAAGGTATGCTTAGACAAATGGTATAAGTGCCTTAGGAACGCATTCGGGGCTGAATGGCGGATCCCTAAACAACTCCCCGTGGTGACCAAAGGAGAAGCAGAGTTCATAGTCTACCAACACTTCTGCATTGGTAGGTTCATTTTGGTGGATGGAAGTTAGAGTCCATGGTGCAAACTCCCATTCTCATTTACTACCCAATTTTTCCAAGCGGGGTAAACAGATACAAGGAATCAAAGAAATTAAACCTAGAGTTGTCCACCCTTGACAAAGAGCACAGGGAAATGAGAAAGAAGTGGTCTACCAAGAGAAGTGCACATACATTGAAAGATATGTGTCACAGGATGTGCATATTGTAAGGCCTTTGACCTTACCGATTCCTGGGAGCAATGTTGCAAGGATTTACCTATGCATAAGGCCAAAGATCGAAAAGGGCGTGTACGTGGAGAATGAGATATCCATCCCAAATGACCCTATTGGCAGAAAGAATCCTATGCCAAAGCATAATGAGAGGAAAGAGAAAGAGGAACAGAGGGTGGTGGAGAAGTAGGATGTAGGTACCGCGGGGATAAGTACCTACGTTCGGAAGAAGAAGAGAACGATGGTCAGGGAGAAGACCCCAGAACCTGCGAAGCCTCCATCCCCTGAGGAGCACTCAAATGAAGAGAAGACCACATCATCACCCTAGAATTTTTAGAAAAGGAAGAAGAAAATGGGATTGAAGAATAACATTTTGAAGATACAGATGACCCAAACACCTATATAGGTGAAAAGGATGATGATGAAGAGGAAGAGTTGGAGGTGGATTAGGAGCCGATTGATGTCCATGATTTGGGGGAAGAGGGAGCAGAAGATACAAATGATGCTTTCATATTTGTAAGGAGGAAGGGTGCCCAAGGGGAGGAAGGTGTGCGGAGTGAAGAAAGGAGCAAGGGGGAAAGTACCAAGGAGCCAAATATGCCCAAGCTCACTCAGGAGGAGGTGAATGAGAAAGAAACAAGGGAGGCAGAGAATATAAATAATACTTTGGTCAAAGAGGAGTTGGAATGTAGTGTGGAGCTCGTGCTCGAAAAATTCAAGGAAGATCAAATGGAGAATAGTGTGGGTAGCACAAAAGGCCCAAATCTTTCCTTAACTATTCCCAGGGTCGTGCACATGGGAAGTAAACATGTGGAAGGGGGAAGAATAATGATGGTATATGTTGATGACCCCAACAAAGTTTTGTGCATGCATTTCTAGAGTAATGTGCCCACCAAGGAGCTCATTATCATGGAGTCCTTTGATCTTGAGGGTGGATACCCACACACAAGGAAGATGCTATCATGGTCGTTTGACTCCCACCTCGATGAGCCCGAGTTCAAGGTTAACTAAGGAGTGATACTAGCACTGTCTGAAGGAAAGGGGGATAACCCCATTATAAACACACAACAACTTTCGGATGAGAAAGTGTGTAATGTGCTCAAGAAAGTCTCCATGGAAATTGAGGCTAGGCTCTTCTACAGAAATGATAGGTTTAAAGTCTAGGAGGACCTGTTGGAGAAGAGGAAGGAAGAATTAGTTAAGCTAACAAAGGACCTCAGCCTTGAGAAACTAATCAGCACTCAACTACAGAGGGAGCTTCAGGAGGAAAAGGCTAGGGTACGTGAAGTTTCCAAGAAGGTGGAGCTTATCTTCCAAGCTATTATCATGAAGCACCTAAACCTTAACCCTCCCACAAAAAGGTATGGATCCTCCCTGGAATGTCTAGAGGAATTGACTCGTATCCTCACCATGGAAAGGAAACCTTTTACCTTGGAGTTGGTAGAGGAGGTAGCTCCATGCTTGGAGAAGGAGGACAAATTAAAATTCATTGCACTCATGATTGAATACAACAAGTTGCTTGCTGATGTGAAGATAGCCGCACAAACCATGGGGTTGCCTATGACCATTGCACGGATCAAGACAAGGTGACAAGCATGTTGTTTTCTAGCAACGAGGCCGAGTTGAAGGACTTCTGGGGAAAATAATAAAGGCAATAGAGCCGAGTGAGAAAATATCCTAGCCAAAGTGGAAAAGAAGTTTGAAGCTATTGAGATCCTACAAGTCTCAATCAAAACCTAGCTAAAAGAGCTCTACAAGGTCATTACGAGGAAGATGGATGCCTTGGAAGATCACGCTAAGGAACTGGAGACTATGGTGGAGACCATTAACATAAAATGGGAAGGGTTAACCTTCGACGAGGTGAGCACATTGGTTGGTAACCTTTGCACAAGAGCGCAGGATGAAGTCAGTGCATGGAATATGCTAGAGGCCGACCTGCAGCAAAATTTTCCCCTTCTTCTTCTTTAGGCAGTTTTCCTTCTATTCTTTCTCTCCCCCATTCTTTATTCTTTCCCTCCATTCTTTTCCAAGGCAAGGCCTTGCAATTTTTTTTTATTGCATTCTCGAAAAGGTTCCCGAGGGCAGATAATAGGTGAAGTGTGGGGTAATGTTGGGACCCTTATGTAGCTACCAAATCTTAAAGGTGCATAGTTGCACATGACCAAAGGGAGCGTGTAAGTGAAGGTGCGCAAGGAAGAATTAAAAATGGTTCTTGGAGAACCAAGGATGCACACACACGAAGCACAATTCGGGACTTAGCCATTTTGGGCCTTTTAGATAGAACACATGAAGAATGTGTTCCATTTGGATAAGGATCCAACCTGGAAATAGGGTGTCCTGGAAGGAATATACCTTTTGATAAGAAAATCCAAAAATATTATCATGACATGGAGAGGAATACACAGGGCAGCCCACACCTTGACACTTGGGGCCAGATCTGAGGTTGCAGAGGAGTTTGTTAGAGCTTAGATTCCTATTTATACGCGTTCCCTTGGAAAATAAAAGGAGAGAGACACAAGTGAGGTAGCAGAGCTCTGTAGAATTATTGCGAGAACTATGGGATAAAATGGGTAGATGATTATAGGAAGAATGTAATGAGGGAATGGGGAATGAAAATTTTTTTGTGAGCATACATGTATGGATCTAGATATGGCGCATGACTACGGTCTCCCTTCTATGATGTTTTATAAGTAATGCTATGAATGAATATGATAAGGTTACCATGAAAATTGTATTAAGATCCTTTCTCTATATTACCTACATATTTCTATTGTGCTTTTGTTCTTGTATAATCATGAACCTTACTTGAATGTTAAGTCTATTTGTGGATTTACAACTTCCTAGTTCTGTTAATTTTGTTAAGCGCTTTTACTTTTGATATGAATGAAGGGGTATAGAAGCCGTTCTGAGCTCTATAGCTTTTTCATGTCCTTTAAATCACTAATTCAAGACCATGAATGATTCCTTCCACTAAACTCACATAAAAGAGAGACTCAAATCCCTCTCTCACACCTCAGTTGAGCGCTCGGCGCCACATTTGGTGATAGGCTGGTGCACTTGAGGTTACCTTGTTCTTGGTGGGTGTAAAAATGACTACAAACCATAAGCGGGGATGATTATGATGATGGAAGATCAGAAATTCTTGGTGGAAACTATAGAAGCATGTAGAAAGAAACTACTTAAGGATGTTAAGCATGATAAGTTTGATTTCACTATTGGTTTTGGTGATGATGGATATAACAAATGTGGAGATATTTATATGGTATCAAGATAATAATATGACAAGAAATATGAAGATGATATAGTGAAAAAATAAAGATATGGTATAAAAGATAAGAAACACATGACAAAGTACTTGTATAAAAACAAGAAGGTCAAGCGGATAAAGAATTTGTTGATAAAGTTGATATAGGTGATGAGAAAATAAATATAGAGGAAAGTAGGGTGAAAAATTTGTGTGAAGAAGCCATGAGTAAAGAAGAGGAAAAATAAGTCATGAAGAAGGTGGATGAGGCATGCAAGCCTCCTATTTTTGAATCTAACATTGCTTTGAGATTTGATTTTGTAGGTACAAGTGGAATGAATGAAGGTGTGGATCATTGGATAAGAGGCATGAAGAAGATAGAGTAGAAATGAAAAACTCAAGACAATTTGAAAAAGCAAGTGAGAAAAGAAGTTGAAAAGAAAGAATATTTTATAGATATCAAGGAGATGAAGACCAAGATGAGCTCTTAAGAGAAAAAAATTTGAGCAATAAATAGAGCATGGTGAAGAAAGGAAACAATTAAACCTTGAGAGAAAAGAAGACACTAAATAAAAAATGAGAAAAGTAAAGTAATATGCCAACAAAGTGAAAGAACAAGATTGGAACCAGTATGGGATGCAAAAGTAGATCAAGAAAGATCATGTTAATCAATTTTCTCATTTTGATTTCTCTTTAGGTGTTAAGTATACAAGATTGAAAACTGAAGAAGAGAAGTAGTAGTTAACAAAAGATGATCCTTTCAATAAAACGTTAGATTTTTCAAAATGCAAGGATGAGATGAATCAAAAAGGACAAAAGGAAGAAAAAAAAGGTATTTTAACAGTCATTAAGGATGAGAAGACATCATATATATTCATGAATCATGTTTACATACGCAGATACAAGGTGTAAAAGGCCATATACAATCCTAAGAGCATCTTCTTGATTAAAAATAGAAGAATTTCATGGGAAAAAAGTTGGTAGAAGATAGAGCACAATTGATAACGATACGGTATGGTTGGTATTTAGTCAAGGGACACTTTTAAAGTATCATCTTCAATCGGAAATAGAGAAATAAAGAACAAAATCTAGCATAAAATATGGGAAAATCTTTCTTTTTCCCTTAGGAGTATGATGCAGGAGTATCACTCCTAGCTTGTGAATATGTTTGAAAACATCAATTTTGAATTTTTTTTGTGTTTTTTTTGGTCTATGGGGTCATTTAGGGTCATCTAGGTATATGCATTTTGTGCAAGTCCTTCACAAATTTGAATTTGGTAATTTCCCTCCAAAACTACTAGTTTGAATTTAGAACTAATTTTGGCTTGTATTTGGGTGTAATAATGTGATCTTGGAGTATCAAAGCATGTAATAAGGTCTTAAGAGGTCCCATTGAGGTCTATAAGTCCTAGTAAGGTCATGGTTGTGACATAGTCCTTAGGTGCTAATGTTATAGACTAGGATGGGTCCTTTAATGTTATAAGAAAAGACAAAATATGTAATTTAAGGGTCTTAAAGGCCATGATTCGGTTAGAAAGTCTTGTAGGATCACTTTTTAAGCCTTAATGTAAATATTTTTATCCATCATTTGAATTGTTATGAATGAAAGATTCAAGCTCCAAGAATATTAGGGTGATTTTGTTTGCAAATATGTGGTGACATTTACCAAATTCTTATTTTTGTGCATTATACAATTTTAAAACTATTGTATGCAATTAATGGTGAACATTCATTTTTGGTAATATTTTATGTTAATTATTTCATAGGTTTGGAAGTGTGTTCAAGAAATTTGAGTTGGTTTGATGAGTGTTTTCAAGGACTATGTCACAATATGTGTTAGTGCATGGTATTTTGGTTTATTGAAATGCATGCTTCATATTATGAATTTCATTGGTGGTGATGACTCAATGTGAGTTCGAATGATATAATCAAATTATTTTTGATACATATTTTTATTCATTTGGTTTTTCAACATTTGTGTTAGTCATCTTTATGACCCCCGCAACACTGTCATCCCGTTGAGAATTTTACTGATTAATATATTGGGTGTTATTAGTGAACTGTATATAAGATATTAAATGAGAGAGGAAGAATTTTTTTTTTTCTTGGAAGAATTAGGTTGTCATAGAAAACATCGAAAATTAATGGAGTTAATTACAAATTTGGAATGGCTTAGTAAATAAACTCTATTTCATTGGGTAAAAATTATGATGGTATGGTTTGTGATTTATAGGTAATAGGATGTTGAGTGCAAAAGGGTTCAAGTTTGATCTTATTAAATCATATAAACTCAGTAAGAGCATCTAGTTATTTAAATTTCTATTGAATTATCTATTTTGATAAGGAGGGTTAACTATGTTAACTAACGGAAGCATTTATGGGTGTTAAAGTTGGTGTGTAGGGGTGTGAAACTTGAGAAATATAGTAAAACTTTGGAAAAGAGGTTATTTATATTTACCAAGGTCATTAAAAAGTGAGTCCTTTGTTTTAGAGCCTTAACTATGCTTAATCATGGGAAATAATGTTCTACCATCTGTTATAAACATTACACAAGCCCAATTTACTATGAAAAATAGAATTTAAGGTGTGAGCAGTGATTCATGGAAAAAATTACATGTTGATGGTTTCTAAATCATTATACATGCCTCCCAAGAATTTTATGATTGAATAAGGAGACACTATAGTTAATAAATAGTGAAAATTAACCTCTTGAGCTAACACAAAAGTGTTAACCCTCAAACTAGGGTTATCAAAGAATGATTTCCATTTTCTAGTAAATGAACCATCTAAAATTCATGAAAATTTGTACAATCCTATGCCTAGTGGTCATAAATGAGTTTTTCCAAGGAATTATAGTAAACACTTCATTTTAAAGTAAGTTATCCTTGACATTTTTTCTATGCATGTTAACAAACCTAAAGAGGTAGGGTAGGTTGTGAAGAAAGTATGATTTATACTAAGTGTTATGGCATAATAACTATTGGATAAACAAAATAAGATAATATTTAGTTATAACCCTCATCTGTTGGATTTGAAGTACCTTGGAGTGAGTGTTATGTGTGACATAAGACTTTAGAGAGGCTACAAGGAATATAGAAAGTGTAGGAAAAAATTAAGACAAAGTTAAAAGTACTAGAGGTGCTAATTGTTTTATGAGGGAGTAATTGATTCTTGAGATTAGAACATGTGATTAAATCCAATTTCATATGTTGATCAGTTGTGAGTATCATTGTAACAAAATATTTGGCCAAAGTCTCCTTGTGTTAAGGAGAGATTTGTTGAGTTGATATTGGAAACCTTATGAATAGTTGGTTATTGTTATATGAAAGGGATCCTAGAAACATGGTAAGCTCAAAAATAAAGTAATCATAGCCTTAAATTTATGAAATTGAAAGTTTTGAAGAGTATCGGACCTAGAAATAATATCAATTTTCCAAGTAAAAGGTAGTATTTGAAGTTCCTGGTTCATTCTAACATTATAAGTTGACTTCAAGTGATATAGGCTCTGTATCATTTGGTATATGAGTAGGAAATATATTCTACAAAAGAGGAAAATAATGTTTGGAGCAATGATTGTAGGAAGAAGGAAAAATGGTACAAGTTAGAGAATAGAGAAGGCCATCTTGGGAAGAGAAGATGGAAAAAATTATGGAGGTTTTGACAATAATGTTGACATGTATGAAATAAACTCATAGAATAATGAGATTAGAGATGAGTATATTGAAAATATATGGGACAAATAATAGAGTATAATTTATAGGTAATTGTTATAAATGTCGAGAGATATGCAGGAAAAAAATCATATGAGTGTTATGAGATGGATGTAAGGATGAAAAATGTGGAAGCATATTTTGATCATATTCTTCAAAAAAGTGGTAAGTCTCTTTTATTCAAAATAGTTATTTTAAAAATAGGAAAGTAATGCAAAGTGTGTGACTCAAATAAGAAGTTTGTTCAAAAATAACTGTAAAAATAAGATTAAGTGTTGTAATATGATCATAGATAGTGGGAGTACTGAAAATTTAGTTTCTTTTGAAATGGTAGAGAATCTAGATTTAAAAACACTAATGCACAACAATCCATATCAAGTGTCTTGGATTAGAAAAGACATCATGTCTTGGTTAGGGAACAATGTCAAATTGAATTTTAGATTGGGAAATATATAGACAAATTATTGTGTGATTTGGTACCTATGGATGTTTGTCATGTGTTTTTGGGTAGGTGATGACAATATGATAGGAAAGCAGTGCATGATGGTAAGAAGAATACATATACTATTGTATCAAATGGAGAAAGGCATACTCTTTTTCCCATTAAAGGTGAACAAGAACCACAAGTAGGGCTGGTTATGATGATGGAAAAAAATTCTTGGTGGAAACTAGATAAGTATGTAGAAAGACACTATTTAAGGTTGTTAAGCCTCATAATATCGATTTGGCTATTGGATTTTGGTGATGATGGATATAAAAATGCTGAGAGATTGAGATGGTCTCAATACAAGAAGTGGGTAAGAAAGATGAAGATGATATTGTGAAACAAGAAAGAGATGGTTGAAAGAGATAAGAAACACATGTCAATGTTCTTGTAGACCAATAGGAAGGTCTAGAGGATAAACAATCTGTTGATAAATTTGACAAAGGTGATGAGAAAAGAAAGAAAAAGGAAAGTAGAGTGAAAAATTTGTGTGAAGAAGCCATGAATAAAGAAAAGGAAAAACAAGTCATGAAGAATGTGGATGAGGCATGAAAACCTCCTATTTTTAAATATAACATTACTTTGATATTTTATTTTTAGGTACAAGTGAAACGAATGAAGGTATGGATCATTGGATAAGAAACATGAATAAGATAGAGTGAAAATGGAAAACTCAAGATAATTTACAAAAGAAAGTGAGAAAATAAGGTGAAAGGAAAGAATATTTTACAGATATCAATGGAGATGAAGACCAAGATGAGATCTTAGGAGAACAAAATTTGAAAATAATTGAGAAAGAAATATAGCATGGCAAAGAAAGGAGGCAATCAAACTTTGAGATAAAATAAGACATCAAGAAAGAACGATAAAAATAGACCAATAATCCAAAAAGTGCAAAAACAAGAAGGAAATTAGTATGGGATGAGAAAGGACATCAAGAAAGGTCATGTAGATCAATTTTATCAGTTTGATTTCTCTCTAGGATTTGAGTATATAGGAATGATAAGCTCAAGAAGAGGATCGATTAAGAATAAATGATCCTTTCAAGCAAAATTTAGTGTTTTCAAAATGCAAGGATTAGATGACTCAAAAGGGACAAAAGGAAGAAGAAAAATGTAGTTTAAAAGTCATGAAGGATGATAATACATCATAGATATTCATAAATCAGGTGTACATACTCATACCTAAGGTGTAAAACACCATATACAATCGTTAGAGAATTATCTTCATAAAAACATGAAAATTTTCACAAGAAAACCATTTGGTAGAAGACAAAGCACAAATGATAAGGATAAAGTATGGTTGGTATTTAGTCAAGGGCCACCACCAAAGTACCATCTTCAGTTCGAAATAAACAAAGAAAAAAGAACAAAAGCTAGCACAAACTATGGGAAAACCTCTCTTTTCCCCTTGGGAGTATGATGCGGGATCACGACTCCTAGCTTGTAAATATGGTTGAAAACATAAATTTTGGCTTTTTCAGTGTGTTTGTAGGTCTAGGGTGTCATTTAGGGTCATTTAGGTATGTTAGTTTTGTGCAAGTCCTTCACAAATTTAAATTTGGTAATTTCCCTCCAAGACTACCCATTTTAATTTAGAAGGAATTTTGGCTTGTATTTGGCTGTAATAATGTGATCTTGGAGCATCAAATAATGTAATAAGTTTTTAGGAGGTCCTTTTGAGGTCTAGAAGTCCTAGTAAGGTCATGGTTGTGACATAGTTCTTAGGTGATAAGGTTATAGACTAGGATGAGTCCTTTAATGTTATAAGAAAATACAAAATATGTAATTTGAAGGGTCTTAAAGGCCAAGATTCGGTTAGAAATTCTTGTAAGAGCATGTTTAGTCCTTAATGTAACTATTTTTATCCATCATTCGAATGGTCATGAATGAAATATTTGAGCTCCAAGAAATTTTGGGTGATTTTGTTTTCAAATATGTGATGATGATTACCAAAGTATGAGTTTTGTGCATTGTACAATTTTCAAATTGTTGTATGTAATTAATGGATTTGGTAAGAGTTTATTTTAATTATTTCATAGGTTAATAAGTGTTTTCAAGAGCTTTGAGTATTTTTGATGAGGTTTTTCGAGGACTCTATCATAGTCCTGGGTTAGTGCATGGTATCTTGATTTATTGAAATGTATACTTCACATTATGAATTCCATTGGTGGTGATGACTCCATGTGAGTTTGAATGGTATATTAAAAGTATTTTTGATACATATTTGTATTTATTTAGTTTTGCAACATTTTCTTTAGTCATCTTTATGATCCTGCAATATTCATCCATGTTGAGAATTTTACGATTAATATCTTGGGTGTAATTAGTGAAATGTATAAAAGAGATTGAACAAGAGAGGAAGGAATTTCTTTTCTCTTAAAAAGGATGTTTTCACAAAGAACATAAAAATTAAGGGAATTAATTAGAAATTTAGAATGTCTTAGTAAAGAAACTCTTTTTCATTGGGTCAAAAATGTGATGTTGTAGTTTGTGAAGTCTAGGTAATGAGATCTTTGAGTGAAAATGGCTTCAAGTTTGAGCGTTTGAAATCATATAAACTTATTAAGATCAT
This sequence comes from Taxus wallichiana var. yunnanensis, assembly GCA_018340775.1. NCBI lineage: Eukaryota > Viridiplantae > Streptophyta > Pinopsida > Cupressales > Taxaceae > Taxus > Taxus wallichiana. Next base: position 119,288,520 of record CM031242.1, on the reverse strand, counting down.
ATAGTTATTTAAATTTATATTGACTTAGAGATTTTTAAGAGGGTTAAATCTATTAAGGGAAGCATTTTTGGGTGTTCAATTTAGTGTGCGGGTTGTGAAACTTAAGAAACATAAAAAATCCTATGAAAAAGAGGTTCTTTTTGATGATCAAGGTTATTACAAAGTGATTCCTTCATTTTAGATATTTAACTATATTTAATTATGGGAAGTAAGGGTTTAACATATGTTCTAGACATTTCACATGCCAAGTTTTCTATGAAAAATAAAATTTAAGAAGGTGTGAGGAGTGATTCATGGAAAAACATGCATGTTGATTATTGCTAAAGGATTATACAAGCCTCCCAAGTAAATACATAATTTATTAAGGAAATGTTATAGTTAAGAAATAGGGAAAAGTAAACTCTTGGGATAGCATAAAATATGTAACCCTCAAGCTAGGGTTATCAAAGAGAAATTTCAATTTTCTAGTAAATGAACCGCTATCTACTTGCCCAGTTGTCGTAAAGGATTTTTGAAGGAATTAAACTAAACCATTATTGAGCATATGGAATATTGATCTAAAGTGAAGACACATAGAGGATGTGCACGTGGAAGCAAGGAACAATCAAATGCGTGGAATAATAGGAAATCAAGCACGCACACCGATCACTTTGAATTGAACTTAGCTATTTTGGTCTAAGCTACTTTTGGAGTTAGCGTGATGGGAACACAAAAATATGAAGACTTTCAGTCAATGAAATGGTATTTTGGGAACAAGCATTAGCTAAGCGCCATGCATAGTTAACTATAGGAAGTCTATTATTAGAACACTTATATGGTTTTGCATTCTTTTGTAAAGGCACATGGAAATTATTTAGCATGTGGCCTATTATGAGAAAGTGCATGGGTGGTGAAATGCAGTCCCATCCTTATATATATGAATTGAATTGTACAGTTTTAAAAGAGAGAAAATCATTGTAGGGTTATGCTACAGATTTTATTACATGCATGACTCATGGAGATACTTTTGTAATGTAAGAAGCTTATGTGTTTTACAATATTTAATGCAATGGAACATATTGGCTGGATAATGGTGTTGAACATGACTAAATCTAGTTCTTGTATGGTAAATCTTATTATAGTCATTGCTTAGTTTATCTTTCATATATTCTAGACCTAGATCTAGTTTGTGCACTATGGATTGTGTACTATTGGTTATGAATCTAAATATACATATGCACCATCATGCTAACATTATGAACAAGCAACTCTAAAGAGGAACTGGAACCTTTGTGCACTTTGGGTGAGTGCTCAACTCAGGGATGAGTGATGTGCTAGCGTGCCTGGGTCATTTATAGTGAATTCTAGGCTACATCATTGGTTCCGTTGTCGACCTCTTTCTCGAGTTTTATTTTAGGATGTTGCGTGACTAAGACATACTTGTTAACCTTATCAGGTGTTGAGGAGTGGATAATAGATCTTGAAGAAGAATATGCTTAGAGATTTTTCACTGGATCTGATTTTGATACATGCACATGGGTTGAACAAAATCTATATAGCTACTTATATGAGATATTTTTTGTTATCTTTCCCATAGAACTATACGAGTGGCTATTTTTTATTCATCTAAAAGGAATTTGAGGTTTTGCACAATTGTTTGAACATAAGAAGAATTTTAGGTTCTCTATGATGCTAGTCTAATTTGGATGCCCGTTGTGGATACTTGGTTCTGTGGTGTTATAAATAGCTATAATTTGGAGTACTCAACTTCCACTTACTCTTGTACGAAGGTAGTTAAGTTTCAATTTTTATGTTATCCCAGGGGATCATATCTACACAAAATTCCACTGATGATCAAGATCTTGATGGTAACCCTAAATTTGGAAGAGAAGCCGATGGCTAGCTAAGCCCCACCATGCACGGGGGAAGGAGAAGGTGTGGTGAAATATGGAAGACCTAGTTGTAGAAAGGAAAATAAAAGAAAGATGGCTTAGGTTCAATGAGGCATGTAAGAGGGATTTAGAGAAGTAGTGTGAGGTTACGAAATGGGTGGTGTTGTGGTGTGAAGGATTTGGAGCTCACACGAGAGGACATGGAGCTAGAGCATCCGGAACTCCCCATTTTTAACACATGATAGGGAACTCCCGTTGGCCTCTTATGAGAGTGCGCCAAGAGTAGAGACAACATGGGCCGTGGGTGCACATCTAACCCTACCCGATGACCTAGCCCTTGTACTTGGTTTTCCAGGTTTCTAGTACAACCAATAGTCAATGACTAAGCTAGGTTGGGTAATATAGTAGCAATTTTTAAAGTTGACTTATCAATAGGTTCAAGAGTAAAAAAATAGCAAGTACATGTATGGCTAGGAAAACATATTCCTTGTTATTTGGATTTTGGTTGGAGGTACCTTTTTAGGCATGTCGTCGGTGTAAAACACAAGCATGTAAGACTTTGTTCTCACATCCGGGGTAGTGCAAATTCACAATTTTTAGGATTTTAGTTTACCATCGTTATTGGGACACAAGGAAGTGCATCCTTTGGTTCAATTCCTATTACAAGTATTGGATTAGGAGGCACATGTGGCTTGAGATCCGGTGGATCTATTGGATCCGGGAGTAGAGGTAACACAGGGAGGTTTTGGATCTAGTGGACATGGTCCCCATCAACAATGGAATACTTCATGGAGATGTCACTTCATATCCCGAATATAGGGAATAGAAGATCTTGTTGAGCATGTCCATATATGTGAGATATTATGGTGTGAAAAAGGATATACATCTTCAAAGTGCAAGGAAATTCAGTTTATAGCTACGTTTTAGGGACATGTGAACAATGGCATAGGAAGTTTGAACTGATCAAACTTGTGTGGATTAGATGACATTACGAGAATAGTTTATCAAAGAATTTTATATCCCCGAGTTTGAGTAGAAAATAATAAACACGCTCAAGGATATCAAGTAAGACACTACTAAGAGTGTTATGGAATATGATTCTCACTTGAAAACACTTCTATCGAAACTATCTTATAATATTTATACAAGTCAGCATGCACAAGTGGTTCATCGGAGGCCTAATCACACTTATTAGGAGGGCGCTCTCCCATAAGACATACAAATCCATGTGAAACGCTTGAATAAACTTTGCATGCTGAGGCAATTAGGAGCATAGAAACTAGAGTATGCCCATTCTTGGAAGCTCGATTATAGCAATGGAAAAACATTTGGAGAAACTATCATCAAATACAGCACATGCGACACACACTAGAATTTGGTGCATAAACTATGAAGCAAAAGGGCATACTAAGGAACATTTTATACATGCGGATCCCGACCATTACAAGAATGAGTTCCCTCGAACATTACTTGTTATTTTTTTGAAAAGAATCAAAACTATGAATACTTCCTAGACTTGTATGAACATCTGAGCAAGAAGCACAAACAAGATAATAGGGTACAGTGATGGTTAGAATACAACGTGCTATGGAAAACCAATGGATGTTGAAGTTAGTGCTAGACCTTGAGATGGTACCTATGAATATTACTACATGCATTGAGGTTGCGCGTGCTAGAGAAATGTTACAATAGAAGCCTATCATTACTAAGGAGGAGGTTTTGCATGTAAAGTATCTAGACCCTACACATTAGAAGGAGGTTTACCAAGAAATCATAGAGGTAATCAGAGACTCGGGAGAGATACAATGTATAAAGGAATAGTCACAAAAGTTTGAATAGAAGAATATAATTGACATTCTCTAGTCGGATGTTCATGATCTGAAATAAGTATGCAAACTGCTATGTTAGGAGAACATTATTTCATTATTAGGGAGTTGGTTAAAAGGAAACACTCCATGCACCTTGGTATTGATAATGGATGGAAAATTTTGCATGCTAATCTCCCTCCTCATAGTTTGGATTATGATAAGGAGATCACTCTAAATGCTGTTGTGGATGGATGACTTTTGAGTAATATTTTGATTGACACAGTGTGGAAGTGAATGTGCTTACTTTAGATGCATGGGTTTAGATGGGTAGACCTCCATTGTAACCATCTTCTAATATACTATTTATGGAAAATTAGACTAAGGCCATGCCAATTAGAGTCTTGAAAGATGCATCAATCACCATACAGGGGGCTAAGTTCACTAGAGATTTTGAGGTTTTGGTGCTCGCAGAAGTGGAAAACTTCCTAGCTCTACTTGGTGTCCTTGGTGTTATGAAAATAATGCTGATCTACATTTCAATAAGGGATATATCAATTTTGAGAACAAGGAGGAGTGATTTACTATCCCTTTAACAGATGGAAAATATGCACCTTATGTTGAGCCTTTAAGTGAAGAATACCTTAATAGAATTTATGTGCACACCACTCGAGATTCAAAATATGTTGATCCATATAAGGAAGGAATTATCCAAAGGGGGATGATACACATTCCATCGTGATACTAAAAGTACTTCTTGTGATAATTGGGCACATGACACTTATGATATGGTTTGGCATGAGGTAAGAAGCACAACTACATGTGCAAGTAGGCCACATTATGTTAGGCAGTTAGGTAACAACTATGTACCTTGGTAAACCGATAAAGGAAACCTTGAGGTATTCTTGTGACCAATGGAATTAAACTGGAATGATCAAGTAGACAAAAGGATAATTTTAGTTTATACTCTATGTAGGACGTAATGCACTGGTGGATGGTTCATAGGGATAATCTCATAGAATCGAGAGAGGTGATAATTTGCCTATCAATGCAATATTTCTCGAAGTAACGCACCTACTCAAATATATGAATATCATGGTAATAATATTGTTTAACACCACATTCAACAGTGTGAGAAACTCTATACATAGGGGCAATAAGCTTTACCACCTTCTTTGTGGGTACAAAACCTTTATTTCACCTTGAGAGGATGTGCATGTGTTTTATATGTTTATGCAAAGTTGAGTAGAGAGAATGAAAATTTGCAAGACTTGACTATAGGTATGATCCATAATTTTGACTACTTCTCCACTAAACCTTTGGTGAATGAGGCATTACAAGTTATGAAGCACTTGACTATGGGAGATAGTGCAAAATATGAAGAACTCATTTAGGAGTTACTTGGTGATTTAGACCTAGAAGCACGTTTTGAAGAAGTAGAAGAGACAGATGCAGAACTACTTGAGTGTGCTTTCCTAGAGAAGGAGAAAGGGAAGATGGTCTACATGATGGATGATGAAGAAGTGGAAAATTTAGACATAGATCATTTAGAGGGTATGTGTGAGGTCTTAGATAGTGCGAGATGAGAAGGCGCACTCCTACCATGAACCTATGAAGAAAAATAAAGTGAATATTGGGACAAAATTTGAACCTAAAGAAGCTATAATTGGAGATTATTGGTCTAACTCTGAATTTGCTAGTATAATTGAGTTCTACATGATTTCTTGGACTTATTTCATAGAGGCTATCATGAGTTGAAAGGATTGCATGAATCTTTATGAGAGATGAAAATTAAGTTAAAGTAGTCCACACAGTTAGGAAGAGACCTTATAGGATGAACCCTAACTTACGCATAAAATTTAAATAAAAAATTAACAAGATGTTGAACTCTAGCCTCATTGAGCCCATAGAGGAATCAAAGTGGGTAAACCCCATGGTAATCAACATAAAGAAAGATGGAAGAATTAGGATTTGTGTGGAATATAGGGAGCTGAATGTTGCATGTGTGATTGATCCTTTCCTACACTATTCACTAAAGAGATAATGGAAGGCGTTACGGGGAATTAAATTTATTCTTTTACAGATCAATTTTCTAGGTATCATCAAGTAAGGATTGCTAAATAAGATCAAGAGAAGAAAACTTTCACCACTTAATGGGGAAGTTTTGCATACATGGTGATGCCCTTTGGATTGAAGAATGCACCTGCAATATTTTTGTGCATTGTTGTTCAAGCATTCTAGGATTTTATTCACAAATTATTGTAGGTTTACTTGGATGACTGGACCATATATGGGATTGTCAAGGATCATTGTGACAATTTGAGGTTAATGTTTGAGAGGTGCAGATAGTTAAACATATCTTTAAATATCATGAAGTGCATATTTTCTACACCTTTTGAACTCTTTTAGGGCATATCGTGTAAGAGGAAGGTTTATTAGTAGATACAACTAAGGTTGTAGTAATTTTAGGCTTGAAGGAACCCACTAGTTAGAGTGAGGTGCATAGATTCTTGGGCCACATAGGGTATTACAAAAAATTTATCAAAGGATATGATAAAATTTCCTCACCCCTAGAGGAGTTATTAAAAGGTAAAGGTAAGTTCTATTGGGGAGAACCACAACAACACGCATTTGAAGAACTGAAGGTAAATTTTACTACGACACCTATCATGTGTTTTCCTTCATATAATAAACATTTTCATGTACATGTGGATGCTTCTGGCATGGCTATTCACACAGTTCTATCTCAACTTGGAGAAGGTATTGTAGATCATCCTATTTTCCTTACTAGTAGAAAATTTACTCTTGCGAAACATAATTATACAACTACAGAGTGTGAGGCTTTATCAATGATCTATGCACTACATAACTTTAGATAATAATTTCTAAGAACACCTTTTTTATATATCGATCGATGACATTTAAATACTTGGTGAACAAGCCCATTTTATAGGGGAGCATATGCTGATGGGTTCTATTATTGTAGGAGTTTGACTTTATAGTTGTGGTAAAGCCATGGAAAAGCAATTCTAGCCCAGATCATTTATCAAGGATTTAATTAGGAGAGGATTCATAGAGTATTGAAGATACTGATGCCACATGCATATTTATATAGGCTAAACTGCAAACCCTTGGACTTAGAGTATATTGTTGTCTTTTTGCGCATAGGTATGACACCTAAAGTAATGAAGGCCTTAGAAAAGAAACAACTTGAAATTCACAACGCACCTTTCATGTTTATCAATGGTGACTTATATAAACTAGGGTGAGATGAAGTCTTGCACTAGTGTGTGCTAGAGCATGAGCATACAAAAATCATGGAGGAGGCTCATGGTGGTATCACAAGTGAACACTACCTAGGAACACAAATGTGCATAAGATCCTACTCATTGGTTTATGGTGGGAGACCTTGTACAAGGATTGTAAAGAATATTGTAAGGTGTGTGATCATTGTCAATTCTGTGGAAAACAAAGCGAGAGAGATGAAATTCCTTTGAGGCCTATTACTAGTACAAAACCTTTTAAGAAATGGGTAATTGACTTTATGGGTCCTATTTCCCTATCCGTGCACAAAAATGGATCACGCTATATCATCACTTGTATATATTATCTTATAAGGTGGGTGGAAGTGGCACCTATGAAGGATTGTACAACAAGCTGTAGCAACAAGGTTCTTGTGGGAAAATATTCTTACCATGTATGGATGTCCTTTAAGTTTGACAAGTGATAAAGGAACTCATTTCCTTAATGAGACCATCAGGATATCATTGGATGAATTTATGGTTGCACACAATAAGACAACACCCTATAACCCCTAAAAACATGAGATTGTTGAGGATTACAATATGATATTGAGCCAAATGTTGACAAAAATTTGTGATGTTAGAAGGAAGGATTGGGATGATAAAGTTTCTACTATGCTTTGGGCATATAGAATAACCTACAAATAGTTGAATAAGGAAACACCATTTCAATTAGTGTTTGGCTCAGAAGTAGATATTCTAATGGAATTCATGTTAGCTTCTTTGCTTATTGCATGCATTGGAGGTGCAGTTGATGAGAAATAATTGGAAGAAATAATTGACAAGTTGATTTAGCTTGATGAGAGGTGCATGTATGTACCCAAAATTGTAGGGTACTACACCACCAAAAGATGTTACACATACCCCAATGATGATACAGGTCTCCTCGCAAGGTGTTCGGATCCTAGAAAAACTCACCAAGTATACGTTTGTATCCCGTATGCCTCACCTGGCCTCCACGTGCTTTGTTATGCCCTCTACCCCCCTTTTTCCTTGCATTTTGGTCTTAAGTGACAAGACCGCCACCCTTCCTGGGTGGCGTACCATGACCACAACACAGGATAGGGCAGTGGTCTAGTAATCGCTGCCACTGCACAGGCAGGTGGTGCTCTATGCACATTTTCCAGAAAGTTCCAACGATCGCGTCAAACATAAAATTTCAATTTCTATCCACATTTTTCAGCTACTTTGCTTTGCATTTATGTTTTGGCCACCCTATGAATAGTGTTTTCACTTTGTTTAATGGTAAAAGAGTTTCATTCCAAGTTACCTTCTAGTGAATGCATTTGCTATAAATAGCCAACTTGTTTTCAAACAAATGGCCCCTCTCCTTCTCTATTTAATCATTTAGTATTTTGAGTTTCTTGCTTAGAATTCCAATAGTTTCATGTTTTACATCCATTGTTAGTCTTCCTTTGTTGTTTAGAGGTCATTCAATCTTCTTGTTTCAATCTTGCTTCATTGTTGTTCCATGCAAGTCAGTTTAGAATAAGATAGTTTCATTCTTAGATTGGAATCCATTTAGAGTTACAAGTTTTTAGTCACAAAAGATAGTTTCTAGAACTCTCAATGCATATTTGTGTTGTATTCCCGTAATAAATCCCACTAGGAATTACATAGTCAAGCTCTGTTCACTTGCACTATCTCTCTCTTACTCGCATTATATTCAGTCTATATCCAAAGCTGCCATTGTTCGAGTACCTTATTCTGCTGATGCTATCATATACACACTTTTCTGGATCCAAGAGAACATGAAGGAATGAGGAGATCACACTGAGGGGATGAAGTCACACATAACTAGATTTACCACTATTCTGTAAAATCTAGGTTTGAACTATCAAATTTCTAGTTACAACGTATCAAATAGAGTAGTAAATTATTTTATTTCAGTCAAAGCTCACTCTCGATATCACCTAGGAAGTTGTGGGGATTGATAGTTTCTAAGAAACTATGATTCATTCCTCACTTCTGAGGTAGGATTGAGATCCTTTCAATTTAAAACAATTAGTTTCTTAGATATTTAGGATAAATTCACAATTGCACAGGCAAATAGCTACACCGGGCTACTTTGTTTTTTTTAATTCTGTTACTAGATTAATTGTCCATTTTCTAAATATATTAGAATAGCTACTCTTTTAATTTCATTAAAATACTTCATCGAAAATACAAAAATAAAAGAATACATGCATAGTGTAGATACATCTTTCATAATTAGTTTATTAGTTTTAGTTAAAATTTGAATCGTTTTGCATGACAATCACGGGACCTAGAGAGCCCAGAGAATACATATTTGAACCAATAGTGCCTCAACCAAATCTCCCCACAACACTAGCTGATATAGATCAAGACCTTAGGATATAGGTATTTCGAGCAACGTTAAACCTATGAGAAATTAGTGAACAACTGAGAGAGTTAAATATTAAAGATGACAAGACATACACATTTTGGTCAAATCACCCTAACTATAGATTGCCTTGATAGGGAATCCGTATGACTGTACAAGGATTTGAAAGAGAACACATATTTGGTTGCAATCCTTTAGTTCTATAACCTAATACAGGAGACCTCCTCATTGACATAGATACTAGCTTATGCATTCAAGCTTCCAGAACACCTATAAGGTATTCTGAGAAAATTACACAACTTCTAGTTCTAAACATAGAGGATGAAAAGGTGTATGATTATTGGATAATTGGAAGGAGAGATTAACTCTTCACATGACCATAGGAGGTCCGACACAACCAAAACTTACGGTTGTGATCCATAGGTCCCATAACCCAATGGGCCTATTGATCAATCAGACGTTGATGCTGGTTTACGGACACTAGTATTTAGGTCCTCACCGCTCCCACCAGACATCATTACACAATTATCCTTATTAAACATAGCAACCAATCAAGCTAAGGATTTCTGGACTAGACCAGAGAATCGACCATAAAACCCCAGAGAATCCACTACACCTCCCATCACCATTTTCATGACCTTGTCTAGAAATATACATGAAGCACCTACAGGTCACTTCCCATGTATCCAATAGCCAATAAATAGGATCTCGGTAGAGCTCAACATTGATTAGAGCCTCCAAACAACTATTATATCTGAACAATCCATTACACCAATTCAGGTTAGGAGGGCCTTCTTCACCTTAGATTCGCATATTCCATTATTACGTATTGAGGATATAAGATTACCCAACTAGTTTGTCTATATCCATATATATTCCACATTCACCGGCCATCTCAGCATGACCTCGGGAGGTCGGGTACGAGGAAGAGTTACTTGTAGATTCCCATGCTCACATGTCACTTTTCCATCATACAAAATTAGTGAACCCGACATGAAACAAACAATTATTCCCCTTTTATTTTCATTTCTTTCATCCACCTTCACTCTTTCCCATTATTCTATGGGTATTCATATACCCCCTGAATATGTCGGGATATGATGCATATGGCAGACCTCTCTCAGGTCTCAAAGTAAATTATGGTCAAACAAATAGACAACCATCACCCTCACTTTTTGCATGGGCTGATAACTATTCAAGTAATTACTTGTTGTCTCAAAATCCCCCTCAAAGAACTAGTTCCAGTTCTTCATTCCAAATTGAGGAGTTGGATCAGCTTGCACAAAAACAACAACCAGATCCCTCAAGCTCTAACAATATGACATTTATTGTAGAATCCATTTAATCTCCTCAAGTCTGGTTTAGACCACGAGATCGATAGACAATCGATACACTCCCATTTTTAGATGAGGAGTACTTAACATGCTATGCTAGAAGTGAAAAATGCTTCCAAAATATGTACTCATCTATAGGGAGTTTGCAAATACAATCTGATACCCTACTCCAAGAAAATACCCCCATTCCTCCACCTATGGGAAATGCCCTTAGTGAAGCTTGGCAGGGTAATGATCAATTCATAGCAGGGTATCATACCCCTTTACAACCTCAAGGTATACAACAAACGCCATTAAGGTAAAACATTTTGTACTCATCAATAGAGGTCGTTTCAGCCTTAGTTGAGAAGGTCAAAGGGCTAGAGCTTGCTCAAGCAAACCAAAATTTATATTTTGGGCAAGCGGAATCCCCAACCCTCCACATCACCCCAGTCAGGGATGACCTCCTTACAGGAACACGAACATTAGGCATGCCTCCTCAACATTTGTATAATCACCCACATCAAACACCAACTAGGACCACATTTTCAAATGTCACTCTAGTTGAAAACATGATACCTCCCAGCTTGGCACCAAACAACCCATACTAGAACAATGCTCCTCCCTACTTAAACATTTATTCAAAATCACCATAAGGAGACATGTTCTCTTCTCCCGAGATGTTCGTTCAACCACAGGGATTCCCTTATGTCCCTGCAAATGCATACACTATGCCATATCAACAAACCATGCCACCCCCACCCCCTTAGTAGGCACCATCAATGGTCGAGGCCTATGCGGTAGAGACTTATTTAGAATATTTAAAAGATCCCCTAGACTTCAACATATGAAGTGTTATGCTTCCAAGACCTCTTCCTGATTTACCCAAATACAAAGGGGAAGGAGATCCAAATACACACATTAAGGCCTATGCCGCATCCATACGATAATTACTCCCTTGGGATGGGGTTGTTGTTAAGATATTACCTAAAAATTTAGAGAGTATTGCCCTTGATTGGTAGTATAGAATACTTGATGCCTCGATACACTCATTTAAACAAATCGTGTCGAGTTCATCAAATATTTTGATATGAACAAATTGCTAAGAACGGAATCGGGAATTCTTGCATATTAAACAAGAACATAATTAATCCACTTTGCTCATTTTATTCAAAGATGGCATATGGTTCTCTATTCATCAAGCAAGTGTTCCAAATATGGATCAGATGGAACTATGTGATTTATTACTTCATTCTCTCAATAGAGAGATAAAGGAAGAAGTCTAGAAGTTCCCACTAAGAACTTACGATGAAGTACTCGAGAGTTCTCTCTCCGAATCAACCAAGTAGTGATAGATGGTGGTTGTAGAACATATGGAACAAATGGGAAATCAATCACTCCCAATCAGAACACCACCACCTATCCTAATACCAGGAATGCTAATCAAGGACCTAAGATCCTTAACAAGAACCGCAGAGTTATAACAGATGGAGTAACTAACCAAACTAAAAGAGCAAACTCTATGAACATTTTGCCACTAATTAACAATCTTAATCCAATTATCAACATGATAGATTTTAATCATCCACCACGACCATAACAACAAAAAAAACAATGAAAAATCCAAACACAAGGTCCAAATCGAAACCCAACTGGATATCAGAGTCAAAACCAAAGGCAACAACCTCAAAATTTTAACTCTAACAACCAACAACCTTATCAGAATTTTGGGCCACAACAGGTTTCAAATCAACAACCTTGAAATTATAATCCCAATTTGTATTGTGGTTTCCACAAAATTCAAGGCCACGATACTAGGACTTGCCATGACTATAATAAATTCATGCAACATTTTCCAGAAGATCAAAAACAACTCTTTATAGATATGTTCTTAGCAAATTCTGTAGTACCCACTCCAAACACTTACACAGGGGCAGTTTCCCCTCAAAATGCACCCCTCAAGATCTTTAATGATCCACTCCCAAACCATTCTAATAATAACAGGTTAGATCCAAGTGGAACAAATAAGGGTGTTATAATAGGAAACAATGATCATGAAGCTTCAACTTCATTAAATCCACCAGTCGCACCCCAATTAGGAACTCAACCGCAAACCAAGATAGTTGTTTTGGTAGAATTAGACACCGAGCTACCCATAGAAACCATAACAAGAACACGGGATTATTCTTCTCAACCAACTCCAAGTTATCCATTGGAACTAGACAACATTCAACAAACATTGGTAAAACCCATAGGCACCTATGATTTAATTAATGATTTAACAAAAACCTTCTCTCACATCTCCTTCTTGGACTTGTTAAAGAACTCTCCCACCCATAGGGATGCTCTCTTAGAAGAATTAGGACTTGGTCATTTAATTAATATTACCCCTCCTCTGGAAACACAAGTAAACCATGTAGACTTTGACATCTACCCTCCAAGGAAGCTAGATAGGGATACTAAGTTTATATTTGATATAAGCAAAATGCCAACAGACGCATAAATTACGAGAAGAGGTGACCAAAATTTACATTTACAAGTATGGGTCTACAATAATTATGTTAAACGCACAATGATTGATGATGGGGCAGCAGTTAACATAGTCCCCTTTGATTTTTTTCAAAAGTTAGGATACGGAGAGACAAATTGTTCCACAACACAAAATATACTAAGAGGTTATGATAGCCTCAAGGCCACCTCAATTGGAACCATAGTTTTACTAGTCACTTTAGGATCCAAGATGGTCCTCACCAAATTTTATATTCTATATCAAGAAACCAACTATAATATGATCCTCGGTTGGCCATGGATACACTTTGCATGAAGGCAATCCCTTCCATTTTATTCCAAGAAATAAGATTTTTACACTTAGGAAAAATATTTGTGGCATAAGGTGACCCAAAACCCTTTGATATGCACCTACCTGATTTGAAGAAAATACCAAGCATTCATTCCAAGTTTGAACTCCCTACAAATCAACTTAGCAAACCAATTAATTCAAAATCAAAAGAGAATTTGATACCCACCACAGAGTTGGAAATTACAAATCTGGTCAAGGGCATCCCGACACTCAAAAATGAGGCCAACGTCATAGAAATAGTGTCATTAGGGACTACCACAAAAATTGTCGAGTTACTAGAGAAATATTTACCTATTCTCCTACCATTTGATTCTATGGGTATGAGATACACCCTGGGAATTGCTTCTCTTCCATCAGATAAATTTTGTATGGTAGAAGTAACGAGGTAGAAGAAATAGATACAAAAATATCCCAACATCCATTTTTCCAAGAAAATATTGGACTCTCCACTTTGATGGAGCTAGATGTCACTTTGGAGCTAGGGCAGGAGTGATCTTTACTTCACCTAAGGGAAATATCCTACCTTTCACCTTTAAATTAAACTGTGAGTGTACAAACAATAGAGCTGATTACAAAGCTCTCCTCCTTGGCCTCATCCTAGCCAAAAGAATGGGTGTCAATAACATTAGAGTTCTAGGAGACTCACAACTAGTTGCAAACCAAGTCTCTGAGGTATATGAAACTAGGGCTGAACATTTACAACTCTACAAAACAACGGTATTAGATCTAAGCAAGGGATTCAACTTCATATCAATTGAAGCAATCCCACAAGAGCAGAACCTTCTTGCAGATTCAATAACAACCTCAGCTTCTGTTTCACTCCAAACAGTGAGTTGGAAGATACAAATTTCACAGTATCACTTCATATTGAACCACTAATACGTAAAATACCAACAAACCCACTCCTCACTCATAGAGAAGCTGAGAATGATTTTCCTATCCTAGATCACTTTGACAGTGATAGAGTCACTCTCGAGTATCTAAATGCCTATGCAGAGCTACACCTTGCTTACCGCATAGTGGATCTTTCCCTAATACCACATTCCTCTTCCTATTTTGGAAATCCCATGGTAGAGTCTCCTCCATAAAAGGATCTCAATATCTACGAGGTAGAAGATGGAGAAAGCTTGGAACTACCTCCAACCCCACCTGAATTTGAAGAAGGTAACACTTCTTTAATAGAAGAAACCATTGACATAAACATCGGAATGGAGGAAGAACCAAAAATTTTGAAGTTGGGATCCTCATTAACTCTGGAGGAGATAGAAATACACACCCAAATCCTCAAATAACATCAAAAGGATTTCACATTTAACTATAAATAAATGACAGGCATTGCACCACACATTGCGGTACATAACCTTGTCACTAAACCAGATGTAAAACCAATTAAACAAAATTCAAGACCAATGAATCCAAAAGTGTCTCTCATGGTACAAGAGGAAGCAATAAAACTTCTCCAAGTGGGATTCATCAAACCCATTGACTATTCAGAATGGGTATCTAATATCGTCCATGTTCTAAAAAAGAATGGGAAGATACACATTTGCATAGATTTTTGGGATATTAACAAAGCTTGTCCCAAGGATGACTTCCCGTTACCATCCATTGACATTATTGTTGATGTAACAGATGGATTTGAACTGTTTTCCCTCATGGATGGATTCTCAGGGTATAATCAGATTAAAATATTTGAATAGGATCAAGCCAAAACTACATTCATAACTCCTTGGGGAACTTATTGCTACAATGTCATGCCATTCATTCTTAAGAACGTCGACACTACGTATCGGTGGAAATGACATACATATTCCATGATCTTATCCATAAAATTGTGGAATCCTATGTGAATGACTTATTATCCAAGGCCAAGAAGCACGGTGATCATCTAGAAGTACTCCATATCATCCTCTCACGATTAATTGAATATGGCATCACATTAAACCCACAGAAGTGCATGTTTGGTGTGATAGGAGAAAAACTTCTTGGTTACATTATATCTTCACAAGGGATTGATGTTGATCCTACCAAAATCTAGGTTGTTATCAAAATGATTCCACCATTGGATGAGTCTGAATCGGGTCATTTCTTGGGAAACTCGGTGCAATCGAAGGTTCATCCCGATTTAAGTTTTCCCATTCATCCAATCAACAATCTATTGAAAAAGATTATAGAATTGATTGGACTAAAGAATGCAATGAGGCCTTTAAAGCAATTAAACACTTCTTGTTGTCTCCACCCATGCTAATGCCTCCTAGACAAGACCACCCTTTGATCCTATACTCATGAGCCATTGATGTCTCGCTAGCCTACATGCTAGCTCAATAAGACAATGATAAACGAGAACGTGTAGTCTATTTCATGATCCAAATGTTGCTCGATTATGAAACATGTTATACATAGGAAAAGAGAGAATGCCTTGCCATAGTCTTTGTAACAAAATGTTTAAGACATTACATGTTAAACCAAGAAACAAGGGTCATTGTAAAGATAGATCATTTACGAACATTCCTCACACAAGGGTATTTATCTAAAAAGGTTGGGCATTTCATAACCTTAATGGGTGAATTTGAGTTAACATTTGTAAACCAAAAATCCATTAAGGGACAAATCATTATAGACTAGTTAGCTAACAATCCATTAGATGGAGGTGATCTGGTAAATCTAGACTTTCCTGATGAGTGTATATACTTTGTCGAAACTAGGCCCCCATCTCTACATGTCCCTGGTACACTGATATCATCAATTTTATCATGGACCACACATACCCAGAAAGTGCCACATCACAACAAAGAAGGCAGTTACGCATTATCACTACTAAATATGTTGTTTTAGAACAAGTACTCTATCATAAATCCTTCGACGACATGCTTCTAAGATGCGTCGACACAAAAGAATCCAAGAAGATTCTTTATGAATCCCACAGTGGGATATGTGGAGGCCACTTCGGTGGTCACACCATTACTCACAAAATACATCGGATGGGATATTTTTGGCCCACTCTTGAACATGACATAGTAGAGTTTATACGTAAGTGCCACAAATTCCAAGAATTCTCTCACGAGATTCACATGCTAGCACAATCCCTGTAACCAATAGCAACCCTGTGGCCCTTCTCCACATGGGGTCTAGACTTGATAGGGAAATTCTCTCCCTCATCAACTGATGGCCATAATTTTATAATTACAGCCATGGAATATTTTACCAAATGGGTGGAGGCCATGCCTCTCACCACAGTACCAAGTTCGGTAATTTCCAAATTCATTATGAACAAAATTATTTACAGGTATGTTGTCCCACAAATATTTATCTCAGATAATGGCACATCCTTTAAAAATGATGAGGTCCATGAGTTATGCAGTAAATTCAAAATAAACCATCACACGGCCTCTCTTTACTACCCTCAAGCCAATGTACAATCCGAAGCAACAAACAAAACATTAAAGGCTATTGTCCTCAAAAGAGTCAAGGAGAACAAGTGAGATTGGCATCTAAAACTATTTCTAGCCTTGTGGACCCATAAAACCTCAATAAGAACACCAACATGAGCAACCCCTTTCTCATTGGTATTCGGGCCAGAATTAGTTCTCCCACTTGAGGTTGAAATACCTAGTCTCTGCATCTCATTACAAGGGATTTTGGATGAAGAAGCTTATAGGGAGGCATGCCTCTCCCTTTCTAACTCCCTGTCCAAGAAGAAAAGAGCAAGTTCTGAGAAAAGGTGAAAAAGTTACAGAAAACAAGTTTGGGCCAGGAAAAATCATGAAAAATGGCTAAGTCCTAGTCCTCGCAGCAGTCGGGACATGAGGGACATCTGGCGCGAATCGGCGAAAGGCCGCGGGCGTCTGCGAGAGCAAAGGGACATCGGGCCGTGAGGATGCGCGGGGCACGGAAAGGTGAACCGGCCGAAGGTCAGAGGAAAATCAACTAACTACTAAGCGTAACAGTCTAGGACATTTGGGTCGCGAGGACGTGAAGGATGCGAACCGCCCAGATTGGCCGGTGTAGAGAACTTTAGTTCTGGACATCAGGGATAGAGGGATGTAGAGGGCGTGGATAGCCGAAGGAGCGAGAGCCAATCACATTACACCATGTTTCATCGATAGAAAAGGGACAAGGAAGCCCATTTTGGGTAGATCGGAGAATTTTCCCAGCGATTTGGGACAGCGGGCGTGAGGACACGAGGGACACGAAAAGATGGCAGAGACCAGAGACCAATCAAATCATGACACGTGTCACAAGAGGGAAACGTCCAAAAGTTCAAAGGGTGAGGTTTAAAGCGTTGGCCTGAGCTAATAGAAATTGGACACGTGTCGATGGAATAGGGAAGCATGTGGAGCTTGGGGAGGAGTTAGAGAATTTGGCAAAAGTTTCGGCCAAAAACTAAAAACAAAGGAAGACCCCATGCCCCTGTCCTCTAATCGATGCATGCCACGTGTCCCAAGTGGCGGGGGTGCGGAGGAAAAGTGGAAAATGTTCCAAAATCACAAAAAGGTCAAAATTTTCAAGGAAAACCCATGGTAGAGAGAGAGAGAATTACGCATCCAATCAGTGCTTGACACGTGTCATCTAGGTGGCGAGAGCGGGAAAAAATTTCAAAACACATTTTCACCTGTTTTGTGCCCTAAATCTTCAGATCTCCATATCTTTTGATCCAGAGCTCAGATTTGCATGTTCTTTATATCAACGGAAAGCTTATGAAATTCTCTACATGATTCTGGGGTTAATCTTGAATTTTGGTGTAGTCTGGAGAGATAAAGTTAAGAAACGGCTCTGACACATGTTCATGGCCAGAAGTGACATTTCAGCGACCAAATTTAATGCAGAATGGGTCGCATTCTCCTGCAATCGGTCAAAATTGATAGGGTATGGGTTTGTAAGGTCCCCCATGCTGTTTTAATGCATCTGTAGTCAGGAGGAATGGGCTCTCACATTTTTGTACGTTTCTATCTCCTGGGCTCGACCCATGCAATGTAAAAGCCAGATTTGGCTCATTTCTAAAGGGGAACATTTTTGGACATAGCAACTTCTTCTTTCACCTCTAGTAAGTGATTGTTTGAAGAATCAGACCTCTCCAAAGACTGTAATAGTTTTTACCTCTCTGAGGTTGTAATGCAGTGATTTTGACACTGGAAATGATAATGCAAGCTTTGTGAATGAGTTTCAGTCCTTTGTTTGTATTGTTTGCTTCATTTCAGATCCTAAATTATATCTTATCAGCCTGTGTATGTTTTATGCTGCAATCTCTGGTTTGTGTCTATTTGCATGACAAAAATGTTTCACCACTCCTTTTGGTGCATCACCATCTTTAGTTAGTTTCAATTTTTGCATTTCTATCCCTGTCTCCTTGCAATTTAGAGTAGGATTAGGATCTGAACCTCTGTAGTTGTGCAAGCATTAGATCTAAATCAGAGGAGTTTGAGGAACCAGCCTCTAATCTGGAGATTCCTCTCTCAGTTTAACAAGTCCCACACTTGGAGAGAGGTTTCCATGTTGTGCAATCACACTGGATGCTAGAGTGATCAACCTAGAAGCTTGATGTGCATCCAGGGGTGTTGTGAGCCTGCAACAACAACAGTTTTGGCACGCCGGTGGGACACTAGAGGTCTCATTTTTATTGCAGCAAGGTTGATGTGCATCTGCTGCAATTTTCTTGCTTAAAAAGAGCTATTATTTGCATATCTGGTGACTCCAAGGGGAAGAATCAATTGGTTTCAAGTGCAGGCCTGAAAACTCATGAGAAGAATCACCACAAGGTCAAGAGTTGGAGAAGAAGAAGTGTTGTTTGAATACCTGCAATTATCTCCAAGAAGAAGGAAAGAGGAAGAAGGATTCAAAGGTCTCCATCTCCACCAAATAGAACTCTCTCAACTCCTCCACAGTAGGCCTTTCATTCGATCAACAAGGGTTTTAAGACCAATCGAGAATGGCTCAAAACAATCCCTACGTCAACTTCACGGGCAGCACCCACTTGCCCTCGATACAATGCACAACATCCAATTCCTATTGCAGCCTTGAAGAACATTCCCTACTTCACTGGAGAAAATCAGACTACTCCAGGTGATCATGTTAAAGATATTGCTAACCTTTGTGCGATCCATGAAATCAATGAAATGCAAGTGGCTGTCAAGTTGCTGGCATCTTCATTCAAGGGTAAAGCATTGCAATGGTTTAGAAGCCTTGGAGCTGGTTCTATCACAAATTGGAATCAGCTGTGTATAGCACTTCATGAGCAATTTGGAGAGAAGGGAGACAACTTGTCTCTTTTGGAGCAGCTGACAACCATCAAGAGAGCTCCCAATGAGCAGCTGACCGATTTCAACTTCAGATTTCAAAAGACTTGGGAGAGAATTCCAGTGGCAGTCAGGCCAACAGCAAAAGGTGCTTTTCTCTACTATCTCAAAGCTTTAAATTCTGATATTTCTATGTTAATTCAGTCCATGGGAGGCATAACTATCCCTATGGCTTATAGCATTGCCATTAGGGCTGAAAATTGTTTGATCCAAGCTGGCAAACTTGCCCCTAGACCTCCCATGCCATTGTTTCCAAGCTTAGAGAATCCAAACACCCATCAAGCACCTAATTTGGCTCCTTCTCCCACTCCTAGAAATCAGAGTTCAAATGAAGCTTCCACTTCATCTCCGAGTGCCCCAAATGAGCTTGAGAAGTCATGAAGCAATTGCAAAACCTAGGCAATGAGTGGTTACTCTCGAAGCGGCAAGCCCAAGGTTTTAGACCTTCTTATCAACCCCAAGCTCAGCCTAATAGGCAGCCATACCAACCACAAAGGCCTCCTAATCCAGGTTGCAAATATGAATCAAACAAGGCCTCCTGCCCGATAGACCATTTCAGCCATATAATCCAAATGCCATATCTGCCTCTAAGGCATTGGTGCCAACACAAAACAACATTGCTCGGGAGTATGATTGGTGTTTTCCATGCGATGAGCCTCATAACCAATCCATGTGCTTTAATGGTGCTTTGAATCAAGCACTAATGGTGACAACTACTTTGGTGTGGAGGGTGAGGCGAGTCAAGAAAATCGATCAACAACAAGAAACATTCCAACAACAATCAGCCCCAAATGACACCACATTGGTGGTAAATTGCAAGCGAAGATTTTGTGGCATGAATCAAGTAGTTTCTCAAGGTGTTGCAGCCAACACAAGGTCAAAAGGAGGAATTTGGGTGAAGAACAACCATTAGCCCCAACCAATCCACAACCTTCCATGGCTCCACAAATGGTTGGCAAGCAAAATCCAGTTTCAAATGCACAAGGGCAGCCAAGAACAGCCCCTAGGCCAACTCAAATACCAGTTGTTGCTACCCACATGCAAGGAGTGAATGTGCAAACCAAGGGACAGAAAAAGGATACTTCATCCCATTTAGTATCATTGATCAGATGAAGAAGACAAACATCAATATATCAATGTGGGAATCCCTATCTATCCCAGGCCAAAGAGATTTGCTGCAAGCTGCCATGAAGGACTGGCCAACTTTGAATCAGCAAGTTCAGATGCAAGACAAAGTGCTTACAAATGCTTGTTGGCTGAGGAAATCATGGAGGACAGCAAGGTAAAATGTTGAAGCCCCCTCCTTTCTATGTTTCATTGATCATTGGAAATCAGCTAGTGCACAATTGCATGATTGATTCTAGGGCAAGTAGTTCTATCATGCCCAAACAAATAGCTGATCAGCTAGGGCTCTAGTATGAAACAATATCCAAAGGGGTAGTGCAGCTAGATGGGACAGCAGTAGCAACAGTTGGAGTGATTAGAAATTTGAGTCTTACCTTGCATGCATGTCCAAATGTTGTTGTTTTACAAGATGTATCAGTCATAGACCTTCCACCACTCTTTGCCCTTTGCTTGTCAAGGGACTTCACAGCCAAGATTGGGGATATTTTTCTGTGATTGGTCACACATGCTGTTCAGAACAAGGTATGGAACTAAGGCTACAATCAGGTCTGAACCTATTGCAAACTTCCACATTGAGCCTTACACTCCAAGTCAGATTAATGCCAATTGCTCAGCATTTGATCAAGAAGATCACCCAAGCACTGATGAAGCTGACACCAAGGTTGGAAGCATCCCGGATCTAACTCTTGATGAATGGGCAAACAAGATACATGCATTTGATCCTTATCAAGAAGTGGAAGAATCTGAGCTAGGGGTCTATTGCATACATACACGAAGAAAATCAACCTATTCCTAGCATCACCAAGCCAGACCACAAGGATGACAATGAGGTATGGCAATTGTTTTTTGATGGATCAAGGAGTAGACAAGGTGCAGGAGGTGGAGCTATGCTTGTTTCACCTCAAGGAATAAAGTATTATTCAGCTTTTAGATTTCAGTTTTCATGCTCAAAACAATACTGGTGAGTATGAAGCCTTAATTCATGGGGATGCATTGGGCAATCAAGAGAAAGGAATAAAGAACTTGCAAGTATTTGGTGATAGTGAGCTGATTGTAAACCAAGTCAAAGGAAAAAATGCTGCCAAAAATGATCTGTTGAAGAACTACAAAAATCGGGTATGGGATCTTATTGAAGATTTTGAAGCTTTTAGCATCAATTCCATCCCAAGAAAAAAGAATGAAGCCGCTGACAGGCTAGCAGCAATTGGGGCTGCGTTTGATGTTGTAGAAAGTATCAAAAGTGAGAAATCTCAGCCTCATATCAAATTGGTTGTGAGACCAGCTGTTCGGATAACAATACAAGTTGGCAAGTCTTCGAGAATGATCAGCAAATTGTTAATTTCCTCCAAGAAGAAGTTGAGTTCTCCGCCAAGAATCAAGACAAGTGCGCAGCGATATGGTGACCAAGTGGTGCAGTGAGAACTAACAAATTACCAAAGGCCTCATAACCTTGGAGTCATCTTCAACCCGAATGATCGATTCGGAAGGAGAAAGTGAACATTCAAGTAAAGGGTGAAGATTGAGCCTATTTTAGTGGAAGAAGGCAAAACATTGCAAATTGGCAAAGTAAGTACCTCACAAGAGAAATCTGATTTTGTTCGGCTTTGTCAAGAGTTCCCAGATGTCTTTGCTTGGACTTACAAAGATCTAAGAGGTTTGACCCAAAGTTGGCACAACATACTATTGAGTGGATCCGGAATCCAAGCACATCGGGGCAAAAAAGCAAAGGCCGAGTCAATCCCCATATTGAACCTCTCATGAGAAAAGAGTTAAGCAAGCTTATTGAGGCGATATCATCTTCCCCATCAAACACTCAAGTTGGGTTGCAAACTTGGTGCCAATCGAGAAAGAAATGGAGAAATAAAACTGTGTGTGGACTTTCATGATCTAAATAGAGCATCACTCAAAGATCATTATCCGCTTCCATCAATGGAACAAATATTGCAGGTTGTAGCTGGTTGAAAAGGTTTTCATTGCTAGATGGATATTCGAGGCTATAATCGAGATAATGGTGAAGGAAGAAGATCAATTCAAGATGGCCTTCACTACAAAATGGGGCACATATGCTTACAAGAAGATGCCATTTGGGTATCGAATGCTTTGAAGCAACATTCCAGTGAGCTATGGATATGGCATTCAAAAGGCTTGATCAACAAGATAGTCTGGTATACCTAGATGATATCACTGTCTTCTCAAAGAATGTAGCAGACCATCTCTTTCACCTCAGGCAAGTGTTTCAGAGGTGTAGAAGATTTGGAGTGTCTTTGAATCCTAAGAAGTGCATCTTTCTTGCACATGAAGGAAAGCTCCTTGGCCATATTGTCTCCAAGGAAGGATTAGCAATTGATCCAGAGAGGGTTGAAGCCATAAGAGCACTACCATTGCCAAGCCACAAGAAAGCCCTTCAGAGTTTCTTGGGAAGGATAAACTTTGTTCGGAGGTTTGTCCCAAATTTTGCAGCCCTTGTCAAGCCCATCACCAAAATGTTAAAGAAGAGCATGGCTTTCAAGTGGACAGCAGAAGGCAAGGAGAGTTTTGAAGCAATCAAAGAAGCTATCTCTCAAGCACCAACTCTCATCAACCCGGACTTCTCCAAGATTTCATCCTCTATGCATTTGGAGGTAATGACACTATCTCTGCATTTTGGTACAGCGAGAACAAGGATAATGATGAGCAGCCAATTGCCTTCTTGACCCAGCCTAGATGACTATGAGGTGAGATACTCTTTTATTGAGAAGCATGTGCTTGCGTGTCGAAGCTTGAAGAAATTCAAGCATTTAGTCTCAAACAACAAGGTCCAGTTGCTGGTCTCACATGCTGGGGGTTAAGGATTTCCTCCTCAACAAGGATTTGAATGAGAAAAGGGCAGGTTGGATCACCCGTGTCATGGAGTATGACATTGAGATCAAGATCACCAAGCTGGTAAGAGGGAAAGGATTGTGTGAGCAGCTGGTTTTGGGGAAGCAAAAAGAAGTATGCATTGAAGAAGAGGCTGTTTTGACAGTCCAGGACAGCCATGAGCCAAGTGGCAAGCAAGAAGAAGACAATGCTGCCCCCACTCCTTGCTGGACCCAAGGTATTATGCACTTCCTAGGCACAGGCCTATGCCCTCCGGAGATGAACAAGACCCAAAGGAGACACTTCAGATTGTAGGCTGTCCCGTATGCCATTGTTGATGGAGTTTTGTTCAAGAAAGATGTAAATGGAGTGTTGCTGAGATGCATTAGCACAAATCAGATTCAAAGGGTGTTGGAAGAGTTCCATGGTGGACCAGCTGGTGGCCATTTTGCACCAAGAGTGACAACTCTAAAAATCATGAAGGCTGGTTATTATTGGCCTAAGATCTTGATGATTGCTATGCATGGATCAAGAGGTGTAAGAATTGTGCATTCTTCACGGGGAAAGAGAGACTTGCTGCCCTTCCATTACATCCAATCTCAGTTGACCAGCCATTCATGCAATGGGGTTTGGACTTCATTGGAGTCATTAATCCCAATTCAAGCCAAGGGCACAAATGGATTTTGACAGCCACGGACTACTTCACCAAATGGACAGAAGCAGTAGCACTCAAAGAGGCAAATGAGTCTAGCATCTTAGACTTTTATGAGGGGATAACAACTAGATTTGGTGTACCTACTACAATAATCTCTGATAATGCATTGGCATTCATTGGATCTAAGGTGACTGAGTGGGATGTCAAGAATGGTATTTACCTAAGCACTTCATCAAACTATTACCCCCAAGTAATGGCGGGCCAAGTCTACAAACAAGAACTTGTTGAGGATCATTAGGAGGACTCTTGACGAGAATCAGAGGTCTTGGCATACCAAACTGAAATCAGCCTTATGGGCTGATAGGATAACTCCCAAAAGATCCACAGGTAACTCTCCATTCAGGCTTGTCTATGGAAGAGAGGCAATCTTGCCCATGTCACTTGAGTTGCCAACATTGGAACTCATGAAGCAGCTGGAGTTGCTTGAATTTGAGCCCATGGAGGTGAGGTATGCAGAGTTGATGGAGCTGCGAGATCGAAATCGAGGCATCCCAAGCAATGGAAAAGGATCAAGCTTTGATCAAGAAGACCTTTGATAGAAAGGCCAAGGATAGATCTTTTCAAGTTGGAGATCTAGTGTTGAAATGGGATGTGGATAGAGCAAAACCGGGAAGGCATTCAAAATTTGATGCCATTTGGAGTGGCCCATACATGGTCACGAAGTGCAAGAACAACAATGCTTTCCAATTGGCCTCATTGGATGGTGAAGAACTACAGATTCCAGTCAATGGAATCTATCTCAAGCATTGCTTCTAGAGGGAAGTTCACTACTTTGTAAATATTAGATTAGATTTTCATTCCTCCAAGTGCTTGTGCACATTGTTTTGTTGTAGGTTAGTTTTGTTTTCCCTAAGTGCTTTGGCACAACTTGCTTGTCCATGGAGATGTTTTGCAGTCCTTGCTTTCATCAGGTGATATTCCATCTTCCTCCTTACACATTCTGAGTCAGTTGGGGTTCTAAACTGAATATTTGATGACTCCATGCCCAATGGACTGCTTCAGGCTACTGGTATCTTCTACCTAGCAGGTAGGTAACCCCGCTGAGTCACCAAATTGTTATCCAAAATTCACCCCGGGTAATTTTGATAACATGCATTAAATTCTCAAGTCCCAGGCAAATAGATTGATTCAGGGAAAAAATCATGTTTCTAGGGTCCCCTCAGATTTTTTCTAACTCCCCTGTCCAAGAAGAAAAGAGCAAGTTCTGAGAAAAGGTGAAAAAGTTGCAGAAAACAAGCTTGGGCCAGGAAAAATCATGAAAAATGGCTAAGTCCTAGTCCTCGCAATAGTCGGGACATGAGGGACATCTGGGTGCGAATCGGCCAAAAGGATGCCGGGCGATCTGCGAGCGAAAGGGACATCGGGCCGTGAGGACACGCGGGACGCGGAAAGCGAACCAGCTGAAGGTCAGAGGAAAATCGACTAAGCTGCTAGCATAATAGATGGGACATCTGGGCCGCGAGGACGTGAAGGACGTGAACCACTGGATCGGCCGCGAGAGAACTTTAGATTGGGACATTTGGGACAAAGGGATGCGGAGGGACATGGATAGCCAGAAGGAGCCAAGAGCAATCACATTATACCACGTGTCATCGCGAGGGACAAGGAAGCCCATTTCAGGTGGATCGGAGGAATTTGTCCCAGCGAGTTTGGGACAACCGGGTCGTGAATGGAGGATGCGGGATGCGAAAAGCTAGAAGACCCGGAGACCAATCAAATCACGACATGTGTCACAAGAGGAAATGTCCAAAAGTTCAAAGGGTGAGGTTTCAAGCATTGGCCCGAGCCAATAGGAATTGGACATGTGTCCAATGGAGCAGGGAAGTGTGGAGCTCGGGGAGGAGTTAGAGAATTTGGCAAAAGTTTCGGCCAAAAAAGCTAAAAATAAAGGAAGACCCCATGCCCCTGTCCTCCAATCAATGCATGCCACGTGTCCCAGTGGCGGGGGCGGGGAGAAAAGTGGAAAATGTTCCAAAATCACAAAAAGTCAAAATTTTCAAGGAAAACCCATGGGAGTGAGAGGAGAGAGAATTACGCATCCAATCGAGTGCTTGACACGTGTCATCCAGGAGTGAGCGCGGGAAAAAATTTCAAAACATTTTCTGTTTTGTGCCTAAATCTTCAGATCTCCATATCTTTTGATCCAGAGCTCGGATTTGCACATTCTTTATATCAACGGAAAGCTTATGAAATTATCTACATGATTCTAGGGTTAATCTTGAATTTTGGTGTAGTCTGGAGAGATAAATTTAAGAAACAGGCTCTGACGTGTGTTCATGGCGGCGAAGTGACATTTCGGCGACCAAATTTAACGCGAATGGGTCGCATTCTCCTGCCAATTTGGTCAAAAATGATAGGGTATGGGTTTGTAAGGTCCCCCATGCCGTTTTAATGCATCTGATTAAGGAGGAATGGGCTCCCATGTTTTTGTATGTTTCTGTCTCTTGGGCTCGACCCATGCAATGTAAAAGCCAGATTTGGCTCATTTCTAAAGGGGAACATTTTTTGGACATAACAACTTCTTCTTTCACCTCCGTAAGTGATTGTTTGAAGAATCGAGACCTCTCCAAAGACTGTAATAGTTTTTGTACCTCTAATGAGGTTGTTTGTATGTTTGCTTCATGATTTTGACACTTATGGAAATGATAATGCTGCAATATGTAGTTTGTGCTTTGTGAATGAGTTTCACCCTTTGTTTGTATTGTTTAGTTCATTTAATCCTAAATTATATCTTATCGATTTAGTGTATGTTTTATGTTGCAATCTATGTAGTTTGTGTCTATTTGATGAAATCGAGGAATGTTTGACAAACCACTCCTTTTGGTGCATCACCATCTTTTAGTTAGTCCCACATTTTTGCATTTTGTCCAATCTCCTTGGATTTAGAGTAGGATTAGAATCGATGTGCCTCTGTAGTTGTGCAAGCATTAACTAGATAGCATATGAAAATATTGGCAAAATCATTCAAATCAGATCTCTTTAAACATCATCAAGTAATTTCAAATCTCATCATCACGTTTGATAGACAAGTATTGACGAAAACCATACCAAGCCTTGCATACTTGGTTTTACTCTTTCTTTCTACTAGGTAAAGTTTTCCTTACCTATGGTCTATTCTAGAAGCTTCTTGGTGTCACATCTATCCCTCTTATGTCTCTTTAAGAAAAGGATATCCCAAATTCACAGATCAGAAGTGTCAAAATCAAATAGAATAAAAATGCCAAGCAAACAAAATATTTTATTTTACACACTCCTTTGCCCCACCAACCTTTGGTGATAATCCCACATCTCTTACTAGTGGTGTGAGGTTGGGAAAGGAAAGAAGTGACCTTACTCACCTATATCCTACCTTTGGTGACAAACCCATGCTTCTTACTAGTGGCATGAGGTGGGGTATGGGGGGTCCATTCACACAAATTAACAAATCTTGGTATTCTAGAAATACAAATAAAATTATATTAAGTGAAAAAAATGTCCAAATTCTAAAGAGATCAAATCCTCAAAACTAGATTTTGTCAATGTTATCCAAAATTCACCTCCCGGGTAATTTTGATAACATGCATTAAATTATTCTCATCTGAGCAAGATAGATTGATTCAAGACAAAAATCATGTTTGTGGGGTCCCCTCGGCTTTTTTCTAACTCTCTGTCCCAAGGAGAAAAGAGCAAATTCTAAAAAGGGTGAAAAAGTTGCAAAAACAAGCTTGGGGCAGGAAAAATCATGAAAATTGGCTAAGTCCTAGTCCAGGCGGCCCTTGAGATAGTTGGGACATCGGGGACGTGCGGGATGTGAAAGGGTGAACCAGCCGAAGGTAAAAACAAAATTGACTAATCTGCATGCGAAGCAGTGCCGACATTTGGGCCGTGAGGACGTGAAGGTCGCGAACCACCGGATTGGCGGCGCGGGTACTTTCATCGGGGATAGTTGGGACAAAGGGACGCATGGGACACGGAAAACTGGAAGAGCCGAGAGCCAATGAAATCATGCCACGTGTCTTCACCTCAAAGAGGGACAGGGAAGCCCGAATCGGGCGGATCGGAGAAATTTGTCCCTAACAGTTTGGGACATCCAGGACAAAAGGACGTGGAGGACGCGGAAAGTTGGCGAGCCCGCAGATGAATCGAAAAGGACACGTGTTCTAAGGGCTGGGGAGTTTGCGGCATGGGGAGTGAAACAAAATTTTGGCTAAGTGTTCGATCTAAATTTTAAGGGGGAGAAATGGAAGCCGAGTACATGTGACGAAATAGGAATTGGACACGTGTCCAATGGAGCAGGGAAGTTCAGAGCTCGGGGGAACTTTGAAGTTTTTTGCAAAAGTTATTCGAGAAAAAAACTAAAAAGCAAAGGTCTTCCCTACGCCCTATCAACAATCAATGCATGGCACGTGTCCCGGAGTGGCGGGGCACGGGAAAAATGAATTTTTTCCAAAAGTTAAAAAAGATCAAAATTTTCAAAGGAAATCCTGCGGAAAGGTGGAGAAGAGAGAATTTCTCAGTGAACCAGCACCTGACATGTGGCATCCTACTGGCGGAGTGTGGAAATTTTTTGAAATTTTTTCCAAAATGCAAAAAGGTCAAAATTTAAAATTTTTGCCCGATATCCATTTTTTGGGCCGTTTTGCCCTAAAACTTCAAACCTTCATATCTTTTGATCCAGAGCTCGAGATTTGCATGTTCTTCATATCATTGGAAATCTTATGAAATTATCTATAGGATTTCATTGTGAATTTTGAATTTTAGTTCAGTTTGAAGAGAGAAAATTCAGAAACAGCTCTGGTACGTGTTCATGGCCAGAAATGACATTTCAACGACTAAATTTAATGCAGAATGGGTCGCACTCTCCTCCAATTCGGTCAAAAATGACAGGGTATGGGTTTGTAAGGTCCCCCATGCTGTTTTAATGCATTTGCAGTCAATGAGGAATGGGCTCCCACGTTTTGTACATTTTCTCTCTCCTAGGCTCGACCCATGCAATGTAAAAAGCCGATTTGGCTCATTTCTTCAGGAGGATACCTTTTTGGCATAGAAAACTTCTTCTTTCACCTCCAGTAAGTGATTGTTGCAAGAATCAGACCTCTTCAAATATTATAATAGTTTTTCTACCTCTCTGAGGTTGTAATGCAGTGGTTTTGACATTGGAAATGATAATGCAAGCTTTGTGAATGGGTTTCAGTCCTTTGTTTGTATTATTTGCTTCATTTCAGATCCTAAATTATATCTTATCAACTTGTGTATGTTTTATGTTGCAATCTTTGGTTTGTGTCTATTTGCATGACAAGTATTCACCACTCCTTTTGGTGCATCACCATCTTTAGTTAGTTTCAATTTTTACATTTCTATCCCTATCTCCTTGCAATTTAGAGTAGGATTAGGATCTGAACCTCTGTAGTTGTGAAATATAGATCTAAATTAGAGGAGTTTGAGGAACCAGCCTCTAATCTGGAGATTCCTCTCTCAGTTTCACAAGTCCCACACTTAGAGAGAGGTTTCCATGTTGTGCAATCACACTCGATGCTAGAGTGATCAGCCTAGAAATCTAATCAACATCCAGGGGTGCTGTGATTTTGCACTAACAATTTTGGCATGCCCAATGGGACCTAGAGGTCTCATTTTTATTTGCAGTGAAGTTGATGTGTATCTGCTACAATTTTCTTGCTTGAAAAGATCTATTATTTACATATCTGGTGACTCCAGGGAAGAATCAACTGGTTTCAGCAGTGCAGGCCTGAAAACTCATGAGAAGAATCACCACAAGTTTAAGAGTTGGAGAAGAAGAAGTTTTGTTTGAATACCTTCAATTATCTCCAAGAAGAAGGCAAAGAGGAAGAAGGATTCAAAGGTCTCCATCTCCACCAAAAAAACCCTCTCAACTCCTCCACCTAGTAGGCATTTCATTCGAGTCAACAAGGGCATTAAGATTGATTAGAATGGCACAAAACAACCCCTATGTCAACTTCACGGTGTAGCAGCCCACTTGCCCTCAATGCACAACATCCAATTCCCATTCCAGCCTTGAAGAACATTACCTACTTCACTGGAGAAAATTAGACTACTCTAGGTGATCATGTTAAAGATATTGCTAACCTTTGTGCAATTCATGAAATCAATGAGATGCAAGTGGCTGTCAAGTTACTGACATCTTAATTCAAGGGTAAAGCATTGCAATGGTTTAGGAGCCTTGGAGCTGGTTCTATCACAAATTGGAATCAGCATGTATAGCACTTCACAAGCAATTTGGGGAAAAAGGAGACAACTTGTCTCTTTTGGAGCAGTGACAACCATTAAGAGAGCTCCCAATGAGCACTAACCGATTTCAACTTGATTTCAAAATACTTGGGAGAGAATTCCGGTGGCGGTCGGGCCAACAAAAAGGTGCTTTTCTCTATTATCTCAAAGCTCTAAATCTTGATATTTCTATGTTGATTCAGTCCATGGGAGGCATAACTATCCCTATGGCTTATAGCATTGCCATTAGGGCTGAAAATTGTTTAATCCAAGCTGAAAAACTTGCCCCTAGACCTCCCATGCCATTGTTTCCAAGCTTAGAGAGTCCAAACACCAATCAAGCACCTAATTTGGCTCCTTCTCCCACTCCTAGAAATCAGAGTTCAAATGAAGCTTCCACTTCATCTCCAAGTGCCCCAAATGAGCTTCAAGAGGTCATGAAGCAATTGCAAAACCTAGGCAATGAGCTGGTTACTCTCAAGAGGCAACAAGCCCAAGGTTTTAGACCTTCTTATCAACCCCAAGCTCAGCCTAATAGGCAGCCATACCAACCACAAAGGCCACCTAATCTAGTTGCAAATATGAATCAAACAAGGCCTCCTGCCAATAGACCATTTCAGCCCTATAACCCCAATGCCATATCTGCCTCTAAGGCATTGGTGTCAACACAAAACAACATTGCTCAGGAGTATGATTGGTGTTTTCCATGCAATGAGCCTCATAACCAATCCATGTGCTTTAATGGTGCTTTGAATCAAGCATTGATGGTGACAACTACTGGTGTGGAGGGTGAGGGCAGTCAAGGAAATAGTCGAAGAACAAGAAACATTCCAACAACAATCAGCCCCAAGTGACACCACATTGGTAAATTGGCAAGCGAGAGGATTTTTGTGGCATGAACCGGTAGTTTGTCAAGGTGTTGCTACCAACACAAGGTCAAAAAGGAGGAATTTGGGTGAAGAACAGCCATTAGCCCCAACCAATCCACAACCTTCCATAACTCCACAAGTGGTTGGTAAACAGAATCCAATTACAAACGCACAAGGGCAGCCAAGGGAAACCCCTAGGCCAACTCAAATACCAGTTTTTGCTTCCCACATGCAAGGAGTGAATGTACAAGAAAAGAGATAGCAAAGAGATCCTTCATCACCATTCAATATCATTGATCGGATGATGAAGACAAACGTCAATATATCAATGTGGGAATCCCTATCTATCCCGGGCCAAAGATATCTACTACAAGCTGCCATGAAGGACTGGTCAACTTCAAATCAACGAGTCCAAAGGCAAGAGAAGGTACTTACAAATGCTGCCCACCTAAGGGAAATCATGGAGGACAACAAGGTAAAATGTTGAAACCCCTCCCTTCTATGTTTTATTGATCATTGGAAGCTAGCTAGTGCACGGTTGCATGATAGACTCTGGGGAAAGTAGCTCAGTAATGCCTAAACAAATAGCTGATCAGCTAGGGCTCTAGTATGAAACCATATCCAAAGGGGTAGTACAGCTAGATGGGACAGCAGTAGCAACAGTTGGAGTGATTAGAAACTTGAGTCTTACCTTGAATGCATGTCCAAATGTTATTGTTTTACAAGATGTATTAGTCATAGACCTTCCACCACTCTTTGCCCTATGCTTGTCAAGGGAATTCACAACCAAGATTGGGGGATATTTGTCTGCTGATTGGTCACACATGCTATTCAGAATGAGGTATGGAACTAAGGCTACAATCAAGTCTGAACCTATTGCAAACTTTCACATTGAGCCTTACACTCCAAGTCAGATTAATGCCAATTGCTCAGCATTTGATCAAGAAGATCACCCAAGCACTGATGAGGCTGACACCAAGGTTGGAAGCATCCTGGATCTAACTCTTGATGAATGGGAAAACAAGATACATGCATTTGATCCTTATCAAGAAGTGGAAGAATCTGAGCTAGGGGTCTATTGCATACATGAAGAAAATCAGCCTATTCCTAGCATCACCAAGCCAAACCACAAAGATGACAATGAGGTATGGCAGCTGTTTTTTGATGGATCAAGGAGTAGACAAGGTGCAGGAGGTGGAGCTATGCTTGTTTCACCTCAAGGAGTAAAGTACTATTCATCTTTTAGATTTTAGTTTGCATGCTCCAATAACACTGCTGAATATGAAGCCTTGGTGCAAGGGATGCATTGGGCAATCAAGAAGAAAATAAAGAACTTGCAAGTCTTTGGTGACAGTGAATTGATTATAAATCGGAGTCGTGGGATAGCATGCTACTAAGAATGATCTACTCAAGTGCTACAAGAACAAGGTGTGGGACCTCATGGAAGATTTTGAGGGTTTTGGCATCAAATCCATTCCTAGGAAAGAGAATCAAGTCTGTTGATAGGTTTGCAGCGTGAGGGGGCAGCCTTTGACATTGTGGAAATCATTCAACAAGACAAGGTACAGCCAAACATCCACGTGATTGTGAGGCCTTCATGCCATGTTAGTTGGCAAGTGTTTGAGAATGACCAACAAATCATCCATTTCTTGCAAGAAGAAGCTGAGTTCTCAGCCAAGAATCAAGAAAAATTGGAACAAAGCAGTATGGTGACCAAGTGCTACACCGAGAACTAATAAGCTTTGTCTAAGGGATTTATCACTTTGGAGTCCATTTTTAACCCTAATGATTAGTTTAGAAAGGAAAAAGCAAACATTCAAGTCAAGAGAGAGGATTCAGTATCCATCTTGGTAGAAGAGAACAAACCATTACAAATTGGAAGGATGACAACTGAACAAGAAAGGTATGAGTTCATACAACTGTGTCAAGAGTTCCCTGACGTGTTTGCTTGGAGCTATGAAGACTTGAAAGGTTTCAATCCCAACTTAGCTCAGCATACCATTGAATTGGATCCAAATACTAAGCCTATCAGGTAGAAACAAAGACCATTCAATCCACACATAGAGCCTCTCATGAGGAAAGAATTGGACAAGCTGATTGAGTCAAGGATCATATTCCCAATCAAGCATTCTAGTTGGGTTGCCAACTTAGTTCCAGTCAAAAAGAAGAGTGGAGAGATCAGATTGTGTGTTGACTTCAGAGACTTGAATAGAGCCTCTCTTAAGGGCCATTAACCACTCCCTTCCATGGAGCAAATCTTACAAGTTGTGGTGCTCCGAGAGGTTTTCACTACTTGATGGCTACTCGAGCTACAATCAGATTATGGTGAAGGAAGAGGACCACCGAAAGACAGCGTTCACAACCAAATGGGGAACTTTTGCATACAGGAAAATGCCATTTGGGCTGTCCAATGCTGGTGCTACCTTCCAAAGGGCAATGGACATGGAATTCAAAGGTTTGATTAACAATGTGGTACTGATTTACCTTGATGATATCATTATTTTTTCCAAAAATGCAGCAAACCGCCTCTCTCATTTGAGGCAAGTCTTCATGAGGTGCAGGAGATTTGGAGTGTCTTTGAATCCTAAGAAGTGTATCTTTCTTGCACATGAAGGAAAGCTCCTTGGCCATATTGTCTCCAAGGAAGGATTAGCAATTGATCCAAAGAGGGTTGAAGCCATAAGAGCACTACCATTGCAAAGGCATAAGAAAGCCCTTCAGAGTTTCTTGGGAAGGATAAACTTTGTTCGAAGGTTTGTCCCAGATTTTGCAGCACTTGTCATGCCCATCACCAAAATGTTAAAGAAGAGCATGGCTTTCAAGTGCACAGCAGAAGGCAAGGAGATTTTGAAGCAATCAAAGAAGCCATCTCCCAAGCACCAACTCTCATCAACCGAGACTTCTCTAAGGATTTCATCCTCTATGCATTTGGAGGTAATGACACTACTTCGCCATTTTGAGTACAGCGGACAAGGATAATGATGATCATCCATTTCCTTCTTCACCAAAGCCTAGATGACTATGAGGTGAGGTACTCTATTATTGAGAAGCATGTACTCGCAGAATCGAAGCTTGAAGAAATTAAATCATTTAGTCTCAAATAACAAGTCCAGATTGCTGGTCTCACATGCTGGGGTCAAGGACTTCCTCCTCAACAAGGATTTGAATGAGAAAAGGGCAGGTTGGATCACCCATGTCATGGAGTATGACATTGAGATCAAGACCACCAAGCACATTAAGAGGAAAGGATTGTGTGAGCATTGGTTTTGGGAAAGCAAAAAGAAGTATGCAATGAAGAAGAGGTTGTTTTGACAGATCCAGACAGCCATGAGCTAAGTGGCAATCAAGAAGAAGATAATGCTGCCCCCACTCCTTGCTGGACCCAAGGTATTATACACTTCCTAGGCACCGGTCTATGCCCTCCAGAGATGAACAAGACCCAAAGGAGACACTTCAGATTGTAGGCTGTCCCGTATGCCATTATTGATGGAGTTTTGTTCAAAAAAGATGTGAATGGAGTGCTGCTAAGATGCATTAGCACAAATTAGATTCAAAGGGTGTTGGAAGAGTTCCATGGTGGACCAACTGGTGGTCATTTTGCACCAAGAGTGACAACTCTAAAAATCATGAAGGCTAGTTATTATTGGCCTAAAATCTTCATGATTGCTATGCATGCATCAAGAGGTGTAAGGATTGTGCATTCTTCACGGGAAAAGAGATTTGTTGCCCTTCCATTACATCCAATATTAGTTGACCAGCCATTCATGCAATGGGGTTTGGAATTCATTGAGTCATTAATCCCAATTCAAGCCAAGGGCACAAATGGATTTTGATGACCACAGACTACTTAACCGGATGGACGAAGTAGTAGCACTCAAAGAGGCAAATGAGTCTAGTATCTTAGACCTTTATGAGGGGATAACAACCAGATTTGGTGTACTTACTACAATAATCTCGAGATAATGCATTCGCATTCATTGGATCTAAGGTGACCGAGTGGGGCATGTCAAGAACGGTATCTACCTAAGCACTTCATCAAACTATTACCTTCAAGGTAATGGCCGGGCCGAGTCCACAAACAAGAACTTGTTGAGGATCATTAGGAGGACTCTTGACGAGAATCGAGGTCTTTACATACCAAACTGAAATCAACCTTATGGGCTAATAGGATAACTCCCAAAAGATCCACGAGGTAACTCTCCATTCAGGCTTGTCTATGGAAGAGAGGCAATCTTACCCATGTCACTTGAGTTACCAACATTGGAACTCATGAAGCAGCCGGAGTTGCTAGAGTTTGAGCCCATGGAGGTGAGGTATGTAGAGTTGATGGAGCTGCAAGAGAACAGAAAGCGAGGCATCCCAAGCAAGGGAAAAGGATCAAGCTTTGATCAAGAAAACCTTCGATAGGAAGGCCAAGGATAGATCTTTTCAGGGTTGGAGATCTAGTGTTGAAATGGGATGTGGATAGAGAAAACCTGGGAAGGCATTCAAATTTTGATTCCATTTGGAGTGGCCCATACATGGTCACGAAGTGCAAGAAGTGCAATGCTTTCCAATTGGCCTCATTAGATGGTGAAGAACTACAAATTCCAGTCAATGGAATCTATCTCAAGCATTGCTTCTAGAGGGAAATTTTCCACCTTGTAAATATTATATTAGATTTTCATTCCTCCAGTGCTTGTGCACATTGTTTTCTTGTAGGTTATTTTTGTTTTCCTAAGTGCTTTGGCACACTTGCTATCCATGGAGATGTTTTGTAGGCCTTGCTTCCATCGGGTGATATTCCATCTTCCTCCTTGCACATTCAAGTCGGTTAGGGGTTCTAAATAGAATATTTGATTACTCCATGCCCAATGGACTGCTTTGTGCAGCAAGCGGTATCTTCTACCTAGCAGAAGGTGACCCCATTGAGTCGCTAAATTGTTATCCAAAATTCACCCCAGGGGTAATTTTGATAACATGCATTAGATTCTTCGGTCTGAGCAAGATAGATTGATTCAAGAGAAAAATCATGTTTGTGGGGTCCCCTCGGCTTTTTCTAACTCTCTGTCCCAAGGAGAAAAGAAAAGCTCTAAAAAGGGTGAAAAAGTTGCAAAAAACAAGCTTGGGCGGGAAAAATCATGAAAATCAGCTAAGTCCTAGTCCAGTGTGGCCCTTGGGACAGTTGGGATGTCGAGATGTGTGGGACGTGAAAGGCGCGAACCGGCCAAAGGTAAAATCAAAATTGACTAATCTATGCATGCGAGCAGTGCAGACATTTGGGCCGTGAGGACGCAAAGGACACGAACCACCTGGATCGGCAAGCGTAGGGAACTTTCGTCCGGGACAGTTGGGACAAAGGGACGCATGGGACATGAAAAACCGGAAGAGCCGAGAGCCAATGAAAGCGTGCCACATGTCTTCGCCTCAAAGAGGGACAGGGAAGCCCGAATCGAGTAGATCGAGAGAAATTTGTCCCTAATAGTTTGGGACATCCGGGACAAAAGGACGTGGAGGACATGGAAAGCCGGCAGGCCTGCGGATGAATCAGAAACAGGACACATGTCCTAAGGGCCGGGGAGTTCACGGCGTGGGGAGTGAAACAAAATTTTGGCTAAGTGTTCGATGCAAATTTTAAGGGGAGAAATGGAAGCCAGGGCCGCGGCAAATAGGAATTGGACACGTGTCCAATGGAGCAGGGAAGTGCGGAGCTCGGGGAACTTTGAAGTTTTTACAAAAGTTCTTCAGCCAAAAACTAAAAAGCAAAGGTCTTCCCCGCGCCCCTGTCAACCAATCAATGCATGCCACGTGTCCCAGGTGGCGGGGCGCGGGGGGAAAATGAAATTTTTCCAAAAGTTAAAAAGATCAAAATTTTCAAAGGAAAGCCCGCAGAAAGGTGGAGGAGAGAGAATTGCTTAGCGAACCAACACCTGACACGTGGCATCTGACCGGTGGAGTGAGGAAATTTTTTGAAAATTTTTCCAAAATGTAAAAAGGTCAAAATTAAATTTTTTTGCCCAATATCCGTTTTTTGGGCCATTTTGCCCTAAAACTTCATACCTTCATATCTTTTGATCCAGAGCTTGGATTTGCATGTTCTTCATATCATTGGAAATATTATGAAATTATCTACTACGGGATTTCATTGTCAATTTTAAATTTTGGTTTAGTTTCAAGAGAGAAAATTCGAAAACAGCTCGTACGTGTTCATGGCTAGAAATGACATTTCGGTGACTAAATTTAATGCGAGAATGGGTTGCAATCTCTTCCAATTCCATCAAAAATGACAAGGTATGGGTTTGTAAGGTTCCCATGCCATTTAAATGCTTTTACAATCAATGAGGAATGGGCTCCCACATTTTGTACATTTTCTCTCTCCGGCTCGACACATGCAATGTAAAAAGCTAGATTTGGCTCATTTCTTCAGGAGGATACTTTTTTGGCATAGAAAACTTCTTCTTTCACCTCCAACAAGTGATTATTGCAAGAATCGGGCCTCTTCAAATATTATAACAGTTTTTCTACCTCTCGAGGTTGTAATGCAGTGGTTTTGACATTGGAAATGATAATGCAAGCTTTGTGAATGGGTTTCAGTCCTTTGTTTGTATTATTTGCTTCATTTCAGATCCTAAATTATATCTTATCAGCCTGTGTATGTTTTATGTTGCAATCTTTGGTTTGTGTCTATTTGCATGACAAGTATTCACCACTCCTTTTGGTGCATCACCATCTTTAGTTAGTTTCAATTTTTGCATTTCTATCCCTGTCTCCTTGCAATTTAGAGTAGGATTAGGATCTGAAACTCTGTAGTTGTGCAAATATACATCTAAATTAGAGGAGTTTGAGGAACCAGCCTCTAATCTGGAGATTCCTCTCTCGCCACAAGTCCCACACTTAGAGAGAGGTTTCCATGTTGTGCAATCACACTCGATGCTAGAGTGATCAGCCTAGAAATCTGATCAACATCCAGGGGTGCTGTGATTTTGCACTAACAGTCAACTAGGTTTCCATTTATAGATCTAAGTCTAGATAAACTGGAAAGTAAGTGGCCTTTTGAGCTTGGTGGTAGTCCTAAGTAGGGTAAGTGTGTAGGTCTAATTTTTGTTTCTATCATTGGTTTGTCGATTTCTCATCATTCCATTCGATCAAAGTCATACAATTTGTGCCCTTCCTAACTCTTGGTGTAGATCCCTCACATCTTACTGGTTGCGTGGAGTTAGGAATGGGGCAATTTCATCTCTTTATCACTATACATTCATCACGTTTTGCCAACATAAGAAGAAATCACAAACATTTCCCAAAGAGGTCGAAATTTCAATACTACAATGTGTTCATCATCACATATCAGCATTACAAAAGCATACAAAGTAAAACATTTTGTTTACTATCATTTGTTATCCATTGCATACATTTTGAAAAGCATGAAAACAAATACTCTAAAAACATCTAGTATACATATGGAAATGAGTCACAAAATTCTAGGCACCAAGATTCTAGATCTAAAAAGATATATATATATATATATATATATATATAAAATGGTGTTTCATGTACAATGCCATCATGCACTAAGGCATGGTCAAAATGCTCAATGAGCCCAGAAAATACAAAACAAACGTACAAATATCTCGACCAAAAGTTGCTACAAAAAGACACTATGATCTCTTAATCTCTGTGAGATCCCTCAAAAGGTGTATGGTCATGCCTAGGAATCCTTCTATGACAACGCTTTGAATGGACAGAGGGCTCACAATCACAGCCAGCAGCTGTGGTCTCACTATGAGAGTGACTCCTCCTCATCAAGTGCTCAACAGTCCTATATCTAGCCAACTTAGTGTGGGGGTAGTGATATTTTCTACCTTCCAGACAGGGAAAAGACATCTATATGTTGACTAGCTACTGAGGGCTCCCCAACATCCTCAGTGAGCTCGGCCTGAGTACCATCAGAAGGGAGAAATAGAGTGTCAGTGCACACCTGGCAAATCAAGTCTCGCCATCCCTCAGCAGTCACTTGCAAATAAAAAGGAGAAACACACAAGTTAGAAAGTTGTCCAAAATAAAACCAAAGATAAACAAAACAACAAAAGGAAATAACAACTAAACAATTCTAACTAAAGAAAAGTCAAGAAAAGAGTAGTAACTCACTCAGATCTCTAGGCCTCTAGGTAGGATCTCTGGGATCCACGCCTACCACTGACGCCAGTCACTTACCGTCGTCCCTCTCCCACATCTGGAGGCATGTGACGGCTG
The DNA here is from genome assembly GCA_018340775.1 of Taxus wallichiana var. yunnanensis. NCBI lineage: Eukaryota > Viridiplantae > Streptophyta > Pinopsida > Cupressales > Taxaceae > Taxus > Taxus wallichiana. The sequence continues at coordinate 119,248,731 of CM031242.1, read as the reverse complement.
CCATGAACTTTCCATCTCCCGTAAATCCTAAGAAGGAAAATCCTCTAAAATCAAAGTCACCTTCTCTGTGCTCTACTCGCCCTCTCATCCCACAAGATATCTTGAGTGTCATGCCACTCAGAATCACTGTCATCCTCCTCACATATCGTACTAGCTTCAGTCTTCGTCTTATCTATCTCCTCTTTTGTCTCTCCCCCAGGTGAACTCCTCAGACTTGGAGTCCACGTTAATAGGCTCATCTTTGTTATGAGCAAGACAGTGGTAATATGAAGTAAAGGTTCCCAAGGAGCACTGGCTACCCCTTGAGGATGAACCACCCTCCTAACTGTGATGGGAACACCAGAAGTAACCATAGTCCAACCCTGGCCTCTAGGACCTCCCCGAGCCTCACAAATAGATATTTACACTAGCCCTACTGGAGGAAACATGTCAATGTATGGGAGGTCGAACTATTGTGGTACTCTATCAAAGGGGTGGATCTCCAACTTCCCCGTCCTGTCTACCAAATGACTGGTAGTGTGGCAAGTAACCAATGTAATAGTCTCCTCTCCCCATAACCTTGTCATGGCTTGATAAGGAGTAGCCTCCATGTCTATAGTGGTAAAAGAGGCCACTGGCTAGTGAGGCACTTTAAGAAGGGTCATCCCTATCCACCTCGCTACCCTGACGGCCCCAAGATCCTCTTCCTATACACCTCTCCCATACGAGTGATGTGTTCATACACCCAACTCATGACACGACTAGGGTGGCTTAATGACTATCCCTGTAGTCTGACCACCCTATATAAATCATGGTAGGTGGTCCCAAACATGTCTGATCCCCAAGCATAAACATAGCCATGGCCCTCAATTTGTGCAATGATAGCAAGCCCGATAATATAAGAGAGTGTCCTTTCCTTGTCCCCAATCAATCTTGAAGCAAGGATGCCCATGATAGCCTTGCGGAGCACAGGAATATCTGACTCAATAATGGAGTGGACCTTCACCCCCTTCTTTGACCCCATGGAAACAATGACATCCCCCATATAAGTGGCCCACTGAACCACCTGAGATCTCGACACTGCTTTGTCTTAAGAGACAACCGCCTCCCAAGAATCGGGACCCCCAATATGTGATAAACGTCCTCTAGGGTGATGGTCCACTCACCCCTAACTCCTGGAAATCAGAAAGTGTTCCGATCCACATCCCAGTATGAAAATAAGTCACATAATATGTGACTAGCAGGTGCAACGTGAGGAACCTGTGCGATCCTCCAAATACTAGCCCTTTGCAGAGTGTCTCACTCTATCTGGGTCAGTGCCTCTAACACTGCTGGGAGCCAATCACACTCCCTCTCTTGGCTCCATCTGATGTACTCCTCCTTCTACGCATCCACCCAAAAACACAGAAAAAGAGTAAGTTAGTAACAAAATCTGACTAGAAAAGCTAACAAGAACATGTAAAAATGCTAAAAATGTAAAAACAAGTAAATAAAACATATTTTTTGCATTCTATTGAACCACCACCACCACCGTGTAAAGTGGCGAGATCCATAACCGCTACCTTCTAGGGAAGCGATCCATAACCACCACCCTATGCGGGGTGGTGGTCCTATCTCAAACTCACGAATGACTCACAAGCCCTAAAAATGCATTAAAAATGCACAAAAACACCATTTTTACTAAAATAAAGACCTACCCTATGGGCACCCCCCTAGAGACTCATTTAAAACTCTCATTTTCAAAAATAACCCCCCCAAGACAAATATTTTATCATTTCTATATTTTAGGTTTAAAAACAATAAATTGAGAAGAACTAACCTGAGACTTCGTGGGTTGATGTTCCACTCTCGGAGGCATGATCACTATCTTACCACAAACATTTTGACTATACTCTCGTCAAAAACCATCATCGTGGGTCCCAGAGCTCAAAAACTATCAAATCAATCTGCGCAAATGAATAGTAAAATGAGTTCATTATATATATATATATATACTTTCTAAAATTGATTTTGAATGTCTTTCATAGGGTTGGAGCATCAATGGAGGTAAGTTCTAAACCCCACACAGATGGTAAGTCCTCATTTCATATCAATTTAGTTTTATTTCTCAATTTATTTTATCTATCTACACTTGAGTCCCCTTTTTCATTTTGTAGATAGTGGGATTTTGGATGGTGACTTTTCGACACATAGGCGTGTCGTGTATAACTTCTAATGCCCCATTTCGGGTACCTCCATACTATGATCCACCATTTTATGCCTCTTCATGGCTAAGATGCTTCTTCGAGGGGGCAATATGTACGTACCCAAAATTGTAGGGTACTGCACTGCCAGAAAGATGTTACACATACCCCAATGATGATACAAGTCTCCTCGCAAGGTGTTCAAGATCTAGAAAAGCTTGCCAAGTATACATTTGTATCCCATATGCCTCACCCGGCCTTCGCGTGCTTTTTTCGCCCTCTACCCCCTTTTTCCTTACATTTTGGTCTTAAGTGATGAGACCACCACCCTACCTAGGCGGTGGTCCCATCCTCTGCGTGCTTTGTTCTACCCTTTGCCCCCTTTTTCCTTGCATTTTGGTCTTAAGTAATGAGACCGCCACCTTTCCCAGGCGGCGGTCCCGTGATCTGCTGCCGCCCAGATCGGGTAGCGCCTCAGTAACCCACCACTCCCACACGGGTGGCGGTCTATCTTGCATTGTCGAAAGTTTCAATGATCATGTTAAATGTAAAATTTCAATTTCTATCTGCATTTTTCAGCTACTTTTCTTTGCATTTATGTTTTAGCCAAGCTATGAATAGTGTTTTCACTTTGTTTAATGGCAAAAGAGTTTCATTCTAAGTTACCTTCTAGTGAATGCATTTTCTATAAATAGCCAACTTGTTTTCAAACAAATGGCCCCTCTCCTTCTCTATTTAATCATTTAGTATTTTTATTTTCTTGCTTAGAATTCCAATAGTTTCATGTTTTGCATCCATTGTTAGTCTTCCTTTGTTGTTTAGAGGTCATTCGATCTTCTTGTTTCAATCTTGCTTCATTATTGTTCCATGTAAGTCATTTTAGAATAATATAGTTTCATTCTTAGATTGGAATCCATTTAGAGTTACAAGTTTTGTTTAGTCACAAAATATAGTTTCTAGAACTCTCGGCGTATTTGTGTTGTATTCCCACAATAAATCCTGCTAGGAATTACATAGTCAAGCTCTGTTCACTTGCACTATCTCTCTCTTACTTGCATTATATCCAGTCTATATCTAAAGCTGCCATTGTTCGAGTACCTTATTCTGCTGATGCTATCATATACACACTTTTCTGGATCCAAGAGAACATGAAGGAATGAGGAGATCACACTGAGGGGATGAAGTCACACACAACTAGATTTACCACTATTCTGTAAAATCCAAGTTTGAGCTATCAAAGTTCTAGTTACAACGTATCAAATAGAGTAGTAAATTATTTTATTTCAGTCAAAGCTCACTCTCGATATCACCTTGGAAGCTATGGGGATTGATAGTTTCTGAGAAACATTGATTCATTCCTCACTTCTGAGGTAGGATCGAGAGCCTTTCAATTTAAAACAATTAGTTTCTTAGATATTTAGGATAAATTCACAACTGCACAAGCAAATAAGCTACACTAGGCTACTTTGTTTTGTTTTAATTTTGTTACTTTATTAGTTGTCCATTTGCTAAATATATTAGAATATCTGCTCTTTTAATTTCGTTAAAATACTTCATCGAAAATACAAAAATAAAATAATACATGCATAGTGTAGATACATCTTTTATAATTAGTTTATTAGTTTTAGTTAAAGTTGAATCATTTTGCATGACAATCATAGGACCTAGAGAGCCCAAAGAATACATATTTGAACCAATAGTGCCTCAACCAAATCTCCCCACAACACTAGCTGATATAGATCAAAACCTTAGGATACAGGTCTTTCAAGCAACGGTAAACTTACGAGTAATTAGTGAACAATTGAGAGAGTTAAACATTGAAGATGACAAGACATACACATTTTGGTCAAATCACCCTAACTATAGATTGCCTTGATAGGGCATCCGTATGACTGTAAAAGGATTCGAAAGAGAACACATATCTGGTTATGATCCTTTAGTTCTATAACCTAATATCGGAGACCTCCTCATTGACATAGATACTAGCTTATGCATTCAAGCTGCTGAACACCTGTAATGTATTCTGAGAAAATTATAAAACTTCTAGTTCTAAAAATAGAGGATGAAAAGGTGTATGATTATTGGATAATGGGAAGTAGATATTAACTCTTCACATGACCATAAGAGGTCTGACACACCCATGAACTTACGGTTGTGATCCACAGGTCCCACAACCCAACGAGCCTATTGATCAATCAGACGTTGATGCTAGTTTACAGACACTAGTATTTAGGTCCTCACTACTCCCACCAGACATCATTACACAATTATCCTTATTAAACATAGCAACCAATCAAGCTAAGGATTTCTTGACTAGGCCAGAGAATCGACCATAAAAACCTAGAGAATCCACTACACCTCCAATCACCATTTTCATGACCTTGTCTGAAAATATAAATGAAGCACCTACAGGTCACTTCCTATGTATCCAATAGCCAATAAATAGGATCTCGGCAGAGCTCAACATTGATTGGAGCCTCCATACAACTATTATATCTGAGCAATCCATTACACCAATTTAGGTTAGAAGGGACTTCTTCACCTTAGATTCACATATTCCATTATTGCTTAATGAGGATATAAGTTTACCTAACTAGTTTGTCTATATCCATATATATTTCACATTCACTGGCCATCTCGAACGACCTTTGGAGGTCGGAGTGCGAGGAAGAGTTACTTGTATATTCCCACGCTCACATGTCACTTTTCTATCGTACAATGTGTGTATAGCATGATGGAGTCGAAGAAATAAAAATCCATGCGAAGGCATGACATGACAGGCACATTGGGGACAAGAAACTTGAGGTTGGTTAGATGGTGCTTCTTTTTGATTCATAGCTTCTACACCACCCAGACAAGCTTAAGGTGCATTGGTTGGGACCGTATGTTATCACTCATATACTTGACTCAGGTGCTTGCCAGCTAGAGGCTTCCTAGTTACTTCAATGGGAGTAGGCTAAAGCCCTACTATAAATAATCCTTCTTAGTGTTTGTAATAAGGTAATATTGTCATCTAGATTAGATTTCCCTTAATGTATTTTCCTTTAGATATGTTTCCTTCTTCATTTCTATGCTTTGTAAATTTCATTATTTTTTTGTGTAATAAGTGCACTTGTGCATTGGAAGATGATTTCAATATAAATTGTTTTCATACATGAAGGATTTTGCATACCCTTAGTGTGGGGTGGTTATCATACAAATTTGGGTATGGATAAGGAAATATTTGTGCATATGGTATGGAAAGGTGCTACTAGAAAGAAAATTTCTCCTAATGAAGACCATAGGTGAAAAAAAATGAACACACAATGTAACACGAGGTAAGCCACGGCCGTGGAAATGAATCAAAGGAAGGCACAATGGGAAAGTAATTTTCTGCATGGGAGCATGTGAAAGGAGTTATGTAGCAAAGAGGTAGAAAGGCACGATAGAAGGTTATGACTGTGGAATGTAGATGTATTGCATAGAAAAGTTGGTAAATGGTGAGTTAATGTGAGGATCAATGGTAGGTGGAGTAATAAATGTGATTAAATGTGTTGGACCCCGGAATATTGGCCAAGTATGAAGGCACATAGGCACACATGGTCCCAGTTCATGGAATGGTGTGCAAGGAAAAATCACACAAGAGAAGGGTATAAGGAAGCATGTAGCACGCACAACATGTGAAAGGATCGGGACTTAGTCATTTTGGACATCTTGAGTAGAACATGTGAAAAGTATGATCTGGTTGTGCATGGATAAGATGCCATCAGCAACAGTTGGCCCGAGGATGGAGCATGCTTGTGATGGAATCTTCTAGAAGAACATCATGTAATAAAGTGGATAGCTCAGTCCTGTAGAAGCATGCGCACATGGAAGACCACATTCAAACACTTAACACCGGATCTGAGAATGCTAGAGGATGGGTTGGTAGTCTAGGAAAGCTATAAATACAAGCATCTATAGAGATAGAGATATACATAGACATATAGATATAGAGTGATATACATATGGAGGTATACATACAAGTATCCATACAAATAGCTAAAGAGAGAGCTGAGCTCTGTAGAAATGTTACGAGGACTCTATCATTGAATGGTTGTATTAGGGAGAGAATGCATTAAGCCTAGGGGTTGTAAATTTTCTTTTGGGTGGCTTAGTTACATTAAGTCTAGTGCAATGCATGACTATGGCCTACTTCTCTACGACCCCTATAATGGTTCCATTGATGTAATAAGGTTACTTGTCATAATATATACATGAATATCAATGATTCTTATGCATGTTTCTCTCTTATGGATTCTCTTTCATTTCATGCTAAGTATGAATGCTTGTATGTTTCTTTCTATCACAATACGTGTTATGGATTCTTTTAAACACTTGGTTTGAAGTGACTACAAGGATCTAGAGGCCATTTTGAGCCCTATGGGTCTTGTATGTCTTAAACTTCCCTTCGAAATATCTTACATTAATCATAGATGATGTTTCCCACTAAACTCACACAAAGAGAGAGACTTTTGTGCATGCCTCGGGTGACCACTCACTTTCTTTGGGTGATAGGCCGTCATGCATGGGGTTTCTTTATTTTGTGATAGGATTCAAAATAACTACATCTTGGTTCCATTTCCGGGACCTCTTTTCAAAGTTGTAGTGGGATTTAGCATACATCATGATCTGTGTAATGAGTAATGATAGAGTGGTTAACGTTGGAAAGTGTTGAATCATGGTTCAAGAGCACGAAGGATGAATTTTCTTAGAGATTCAGCACTGGACCTAAGTTTAATGCACATAGATGGGTAGAAGAGAATCTCTATCACGATCTATATGAAACTTTTTTCTGTTGTTTCCCTGTGGAATTGTATGAATGGCTCTCAGCCTATGCATCTAGATCAAGTTGGCATTATAGATCATATGTGTGGACCCAAGAAGAGTACCAAAGGCTACAAGATGTAGATCTAATGTGGACCCATGTTGTGGATCATTGGTGGAAAGGAGTATTGGCTAGCTACACTCTGGAGTACACCATTTCCACATATTCTTGTCTGGAGGTTGTTGAGTTTGAGTTTCTACAGGAGCCCAGAGGATCATTTTTATGTGTTGTCCCTTTGGCTTTGAAGATCTTGATGATTACCATGAGTTTAGAGGCTTTCCCAATGGCCGGCTAAACCATTTTGAGTGCTAGGTGAGGAAGCTAGGGTGGAGGAAGATGGAAGATGTTGTGGTAGAGAAAGAAAGGGAGGAGAGATGACTCAAGTATGGTGAAGCACATGAAAGGGAGATTGCTAGATGACGTGAGGTTACAGGTGTGATGGATGTATGGCGGAAGATGTTGTGGGAAGGATTTGAGGTTCACGCTAAGGACATGGAGCTTGAGTAGTCTGTGTGACCCCATCTTGGCAAGCGCATGAGAGAAACCCCTTCAACTTCTGATGAGAGTTTGTCATGTGGAGAAAGAAGAACCGTTGGCATGCATCTGAGCCCACCTAGTGACCAGACCCTAGCGCTTGGTTTTCTAGATTAGGGGATAATATTTAGAATACATTTGATTACATTGGAGGTGATCGTTCTACGCCCTAGAGGTATAATTTCTCGTTTGTTACTTCTATGGCTACAAACACCAACCCAGTGTTAGGAATTTTTGGGCAAGGTATAGGTACACAAGTGTTTGGTCTCGTATCTAGAAGTGGCATGGGGTATACTATTGGAAGTGGGACATTGTTACGGACCATAAGCATACAACTCGGTTGAACTATGGGAAACCTTGGCACAAACACTCTAGGACCTAGTGGGCCTAGTGGATCTAGTGGTTTAGGAGTAGGAGCTGGTGGGTCTAGTGGATCTGGTGGTTCAAGACCTAGTGGGCTTGGTGGATTTGGTGGTTCGGGACCTAGTGGACTTGGTGGATCAGGTGGTGGATGTAACACAGGCAGAAACCAAGGATTTGACGAAGGAGGATTTGGACCCCAACCACCCCCACAATTTTTCTTTGAAATGTCTCTACATTTTCTCGATTATAAAGGGGTTGAGGATGTTGCGGAACATGTTCACAAGTGTGAACTACTATGGTGTGCAAAGGGTGTCACAACCCCATAATGGAAGGCTAGTCAGTTTGCAACCATGTTGTAAGGGCACACACATAGTTGGTATAGGAAGTATGACCCTCATCAGATAGTAGTGGATTATACTACCTTAAAGAATGCATTCTTGGTAGAGTTCCACATTCCTGAGTTTGAGAAGAAGATCATCAATGCTTTGAAGGAGATTCAATAAGGAATGGTAGAGAGTGTGTGGGAGTATGATGCACACTTTAAAACTCTCTTTTCTAAATTATCATATGATATTCACCCTTCACAAAGATGCATAATGGTTTGTTGGAGGTTTGATCATCCCTTTTAGAAGGGCCTTGTCTAATAAAACTTTTACAGACCTACGCGAGGAATTGGAGGCTACCCTATGCACCGAGGCTATTGGTAGTGTTGATACTAGCATTAGCCCATTCTTGGAGGCTCGATTGCTGTTATGGCCAAGTAGTTGGAAAATTTGTATGTGAAATCATCCCATGAGACTCACAAAGTGGTTTGTCTACATAGATTGTGAGATAGAGGGCACATTAAGGATAATTTCCCAGGATGACCGTATGCAATGGTGTGGTAGAGTGTGAAATTTGTCATGGGGACCATGATGCAAGTAGATGTCCCTTGCTACAGTGCACAATCAAGAAAAATGTATCTTGTTATTGTAAGATTTGCACTTCTACAACCCATGATACTAAGGACTGTAGGCTCATTGATCAAATACATAAGGCCATTAATCATGGGGTGCACCAAACCAACTTTGCAAGTAGTTCCAAGTGTAATGATCATCGTTATGAGGAGTGTGTAGATGGAGGTGCACATGGAAGAGGTTTTCGAGGAGGATTCCATGGTCGTGGTAACCACGGAGGAGGAAGGAGTGAGTTCTCGCGTGGAACATGTTTCAATTGTGGATCTACAGAACATTACAAATGTGAATGCCCAGACCTGTTGTAGTGCTCGTGGTGCAGAAAGAAGCATAAGTATAAGATTCTCCTAGAATTATTTGAGCATGTGAATCAGTAGAACCGGAAGGACAAGGGTGTTGCAATGGTTAGTATCAAGAAGGCAGACATACAATGGATGCCTCGGGTAACACAGGATGCAGGTTTGGAACTTGTCTTGGTAACAACAAGGGCAGAAGCCACACACACAAGAGAGGTACCAAGGTAGAAGAACATAGTTTTAAGGGAGGAGTTCGTTCATGAAAAGTATCTATACCTCGTACATCAAAAGAAGATATATCAAGACACCATGGATGTTATTTGAAGCTTACAAGGAGAGATCTAGTTTCTAAAGGAGAAATCCAGAAGAAGGAACAAGGAAGGAGGGTAAAGGTGCAAAAGGATGACCTAGATGAGGTCAAATAGGTGTGTAAAATTCTAAGGAAAGAGAATATGATTCCCTTTCTAGGATCATGGTTGAGAGAGAAGGTACTACATGCTAGAGGAGAGTGTGAGAGATAGGTATTGCACACAAACATTCCCCCTCACAACATTGATTCTGAAAATGAGATTAAATTGAATGTAGTTATAGATGGATGGCTCCTCAATAATATCCTCATCGACACAGTGTGTGAAGGTTAATGTTCTAAATTTGGATGCATGGCATCAGATGGGAAGACTTACATTATAGACATTTTTGAATGTGATGTATATGGAAAACAAGACTAGGGAAATTCCCATCGGTGTCTTAAAGGATGCAACTATTACTATCCAGGGAACCAAGTTTACTAGGGATTTCAAAGTCTTGGTGCTCGTTGAGGTGAAAAATTTCCTAGAACTACTTGGGCACCCTTGGTGTTACAAGAACAATGCGGACCTTCGATTCAATAAAGGTACATCAGCTTTGAGAACAAGGAGGAATGGGTCATTATAACCCTAGCTGATGGAAATTTGGCACCCTATATTGAACAGCTTAGGGGAAGATGTTCTAGACAAGATATATGTGCACTCAATCAGAGACCCCGAGATGATACACCCTACTAATGGGGTTATCTAGTTTGAAGATGCTTAATTAGTGAGTGATACCACCAGTCGACATGTGACAATTAGGTGCATGGTACTTATGAATTGATGGGATGATAGTTGAGAGGGTTAGTGACCAAGGTAACAAAGGCGCACATGGTTACGTGCCCTAGAGGAAAAGAACTATCCAAGTATTCGGGAGGATCCTACCACGAAATATTTCTACGGGAGTTAGAAGCTCGGTGGAAGGATGAGAAGGAACAAAGGGGATTTTAAGTTATGTCTTTCTCAACATAGCAGCTCGGTGGTGGGATACACATCGGGAGATCCTTTTAGAGTGGCATGACATAAGAATTCCTCTCTATAAAATTTTCTAGGAGCAATGTACCCACCATCATCAAGGAGTACCATGGGAAGGGACCTTTCTCTTTCCACATCTAGGAGTGCGAACGGGTCTAGAGAGAAGGTGTAGAATATTTTCCACCATCCTCTGGGTGCACAAGTTTTATTCTACACCTGCAGGGGTTGTGCACGCGCATGGAATATCCATTTAGAAACATGCCTCCAGGACTAGGAATTGGAAGGAGCTCACGGCTGACCTTATTTAAACCTTTGAGTATCGTAGTATGGAACCATTAGTTGATAAGGACTTACAGGGGTATTAAGCACCTTACTAAGGAGGATAGTACCGAGACGGAAGATAGACTGTTGGAATTACTAGGTGAACTAAGATTGGGGGCATGTTTTGAAGAAGAAGTAGAGGAAATGGAAGATTTACTGCTGGAGCACGCATGTTTAGAAAAAGAAAAAGGAAAGACGTTGGATGTGATTGATGAAGAGGAATTAGAAAGCTTAGATTTTATCCATTCATGCGGATGCACGAGGTAGTGGATAGTGCGGATACTTACATGTTCACCTACTATGAGCCCTTAAAGATGAAGAGTGTTAACATCGGTTCAGGAGAAAAACCTAAAGAAGCTATTATTAGAGGTTACTTGGTTAGAGAAGGACGTTGTGTGCCGGTTAGTAAAAGGCCCTATTGGATGAATCCTAATTTACATGTGAAGGTTAAGGAGGAGATAGGAAAAACGATAGCTTCTGGGATCATTGAGGCAATGGAAGAATTAGAGTGGATAAGTCCAATGGTAATCAACATCAAGAAGGATGTGCAAATTAGGATCTATGTGGATTATAGGGAATTGAATGTAGTTTGTGTCATTGATCCCTTTTCGAACCCCTTCACTGAAGAAATTTTGGAAGGATTCACTGGACATGAAATATATTCCTTTACGGATGGATTTTCAGGGTACCACCAAGTCCGGATTGCAAAGGAGGACCAAGAGAAGACAAATTTCACCACCAAGTGGGGAAGTTTTGCATATACAATCATGCCCTTTGGGTTGAAGAATGTGCCTATTATCTTTTCACGCATAGTGGTGCAAGCATTCCAAGACTTCATCCATAAGTTTCTTCAGATATATTTGGATGATTGGATAGTGTATGGTCTAGTTAAAGACCATTGTGACAATTTAAGGTTAATGTTTGAGAGGTGTAGGTAGTTGAGGATATCCCTCAACATTAATAAATGTGTGTTTGTTACACCCTTTGGGACTTTATTGGGGCATATCATATGTAAGGAGGGCTTGCTAGTAGATCCCACTAAGGTTGCAGTTATTGTGGGGTTAAGGGAGCCTACTAGCTAGAGCACAGTGTGTGGATTCCTTGGGCATATGGGCTATTACAAGAAATTTATTAAGGGATATGCCAAGATCACCACACCTTTAGATGATCTACTTAGACATAAAAGTTCCTTTTATTAGGGAGACATGCAGAGAGGGAATTTGATACATTAAAAGATAGGTTTATCGCCACGCCTATATTACATTTTCCCTCTTGGGACAAGCCCTTTCATGTCCATGTAGATGTTGTAGGGAGCATCATTAGAGCAAAGTGCTTACACAACCAGGTGAAGGGATTGTTGATCATCCTCTATGTTTTGCAAGTAGAAATCTGACACCAACAGTAGAATTATACCACAACTGAGCGCGAGGCATTGTCAATGATCTATGCACTTTTCAAGTTTAGATAGTATCTGCTGGTGACACCATTTGTGTTTTACACTGACCACATGGCATTAAAATATTTGATGAACAAGTCTTTCCTATAAGGGCACACATGTTAGTGGGTGTTGTTTTAATATTTTGAATTCTCCATTGTAGTAAAACTTGAAAAAAGCAATTATGGGCCTAATCATCTGTCAAGAATTGATTCAGGGGAGGAAACGCAAAGTATTGAGGAAAAAATGCTAGATGTGTAGTTTTTTAGGTTATGGCACACACCCTTGGATTTAGAAGAGATTACAATATTTTTAAAGGAAGATGTGGCAATCGAAGGAATGAAGACTTTAGCAAAAAGTAGTTTTCCATATGCGTTGTGACCTACATCATAGAGGAATCACACGGAGGAAGTGCAGGTGGGCATTATGAAGGTGATGCCACCATGCATAAGATATTAATGGTTGGTTTGTGGTGGGAAACCTTATATAAGGATTATAGAGACTATTGTAAATCATGTGACCATTGTCAGCACCTTAGTAAACAAGGAAGGAGATATGAAATGCCTTTGTGCCCTATCCCTAGCGCGGAGCCTTTTGAAAAGTGGGAAATAGAATTTGTAGGACATATTGCACTAGTGGCACGTAGGACTAGGTCACGTTATGTCATCACTTGCACGAATTACCTGATAAGGTGGTCAGAGAAAATTCCAACTAAGGATTGCACAACAACAATAGTGGAAAGGTTCTTGTGGGAGAACATTATCATGAGTTATGGATTCCTATTGAGTTTGACCAGCGATAGGGGTACACATTTCTTGAATTAGACCATGAGGATCATATTATTAGAGTTCATGATAGCTCATCATAAGACTATGCCCTATCACCCACAAGTAAATGGAACTGTGGAAGCATTCAACAAAATACTTGAGTCATACCCTGACCAAAATTTGTGATTTCAAAAGACAAGATTGGGATGAAAAAGTATGAGTAGTATTGTGGGCTTATAGGAAAACGTATAAAAGGCTAAACAAAGCCACACCTTTTCAGTTGGTTTTTTACGTGAAAGCTATTTTGCTGGTTGAATTTATGTTACCTTCTCTATGAATAGCGCACGCAGGAGGGTTAGCCGATGAACAAGTGCTGGAAGAAATAATTGATGAGTTAATGAAGCTGGATGAGAGATGATCACTTGCCGTGGGAGCCAAACAACAAAAATTCAAATCGTAAGGCTTGGCATGATCACCATATTAGAAACAAGAAGTTTGAGGTTGGGTAGATGGTGTTACTATATGATTCTAAGTTTCTATGCCATCCTAGGAAGTTGAAAGTTCATTAGTTGGGTCCTTAAACAATCTCATACATCCTTGATTTTTGTGTATGCTAGTTACAAGTGCTGGATGGGAAGAAGTTACCTAGACACTTCAATGGGAGTAGGATAAAGCCCTAGTATAAATAAGTCTTCTTGGTGTTTGTAAATAAGGTAGTTTTTCCAGTTAGTTTAGAAGTTTTCTTTATGTATTTCCATTTCCTATGTTTTCCTTTTGTTGTTGTTTTTTTTTTTGCACCTTGGGTTCCACTAACCTTATTTCTATTTTGGAGAATTTGTGAGTGCACATAGGACTACACATTGTTTTAAGTGTGGGGTGGAGAAATGTGAAGGAGCACATGTTTAGAGTGCCAAGAAAGTTGTGTTAAAAATCCCTATTGAATTGCCCATTTGAAAGAGGTATATAAAGAGAAAAGATGGAAGAAGGATGGTTGGTGCTAGGATAAAGCTACATGTAGATTACATGTACTGAGGAGGAGAAATTGCATTTAATAAAAATGAGGTAGGCAAGAGTAAGAATAAGGAAAGAAGAAGTGCCTTTGACGTGGGTTACGTGCACGTAAGAGTCTCCTGTCATGTTGGATTGGTTACGCGCGTAAGGTTCGAGGAGTTTTCACATGGGTTAGGCGGGTGAGTGAAAGTGCTGAAGATAGGATTTGTTTGAAAAATCTACATTAAATGAAAAAAGTACAATGGTAGGTGAAGTAGCATTTAATGTTCAAAAAGAGAAAAACTATAAGTAAAGGGTCAAGGCACTTTCATTTTCACTTTGTGAAATAGAGAAAGAAGTGAGTTTTATAAACTAGGGTTTCCATATTCAATTGTATGAAGAAAGATCTATGAGATTGAAGTGTGAGCAGCTAGTTTGAGTTTGTGAACTAGAGGAAAGGGTTACACAGGCATGAAAAAAATTGTGAGAAGGTGGTGTCTTGTGGAAAATTTAATCCCAGTTAGGGTTTGACAAACTAGGGCATGGGTTCAAGAGATTTATATCATGGATTTGAGATTAGAGGTTATAAGATGTAGGACATCATACAAAGGAGGGGGTGGAGTGATAAGAAGACCTTGAAAATGGCACCCAAGAAAGGAAAGGCCAAGGCCAAGGCCAAACAACAAGAACCTGACGTGAACACAAATGAAGAATGGTATGTGGAAATGCAATACCCAAATGGAGTGATGATGGGTAAGGAGTGGGAATCCCACTTGAGAAATGTGCCTATAAGTGATTATAACCACCGAACAAACATGATAGAGAAGGAAATGGCACTAGAATTAGTGCACCCCACAAGTAAACAAACACCAGAGCACTTTCCAATCTACGATGATGATGTTAAGGTCAAAATGGAGAAGGTAGGGTTGCTGCAAATATATGAGTTTCCCTATTTTGGAAAACCAAAGTGCCTGTATCAATGGTTAATGTTGCGGGTACATGAAGATTACTTCCACTTTATAGGGCACAAGATGCGCGTCACTCCCCAACTTATCTCTCACTTCACAGGCCTTATATGTGAAGGAAATAGCTTGGAGGATGACCTGAGCGACAAGGAGGCAATCCAGGAGACCATAAATGAATATGCCTACAAAAAGAGGTCACGGTACTACGACATTTTAGACATCAAGGACCCCGTGATGAAAATGTCTCATGCATTTGGTAATAAAGTTGAATGGCTATGAGAGATGGACCCAAGTCAATAAGCCTTGGTTACATGTTTGCAGAAAAATTACAAAAGGCACCATATACAACTTATCTGCTTACATCACGGAGGAGATTGTTAGTTGCACGAAGGAGGGGGACATAATCCTCTTTGGCAATGTCCTCCTGACCATTGTATTTTTGGAGATTGGAGTGCCTAACACACTAGACAAGTTTGTATGGGAGTACCCCACCGAGGAAACTTCACTGCGAAGAGAATCAAGAAGTATGCCTGTGACACAATGATGGCACCCCACAAGGCATGACTAGAGAAATGTTATATGTGCCTGAGGAATGCATTTGGGGCAAAGTGGAGGATCCCTGAACAACTCCCAGAAGCCACTAAGGGGAAGTGAATTCACTGTTTATCAACATTTCTACCTGGGCAGGTTCAAGCTGATAGATGAGTCATGGAGCCCTTGGTGTAAACTTCCTTTTGTGTTCACTACTCAATACTTCCAAGTGGGAGTAAACAGATTTAAGGAATCAAAGAAGTTGAGGCTGAACTAGGTAGTTTGACCGGGAGCATAGAGAGATGTGGAAAAGATTAAACTACCCCGGTGGCAAGCACACGTGCGTGGAAAGGTACATATCGCACAAAGTTGAGATGACAAGGCCAATGACATTACCCATCATAGGAGGATCCATATCACGCGTGTACCTCTATATAAGGTAAAAGTTTGAAAAGGGTGCATACCTAGAGAATGAAGTCTCCATACCTGAGGATCCCATGGGTAGGAAGAAGCCCATGCCCAAGAAGAGGGGAAGAGAAGACAAAGAAGCACCAAGTGTGTAAACTGATTAGACTGTGAGCATGCCAACAAGTGCCAAGCCAAGCACTTACATGTGGAGGAAGAAGTCCCCAGCGAAGGAGAAGACACTAGAAGTGGAGGCACCTAGGAAACCACTCACCAAGGAAGAGTTGCCTGAGAAAGAAGAAGAGGTCAAATCCCCCATCAAGGAGACACCTCTCAGGAAAAAGTAGAGGGTGGAAGAGGAAGATGACTTAGTGAAGACCAATAACTTGGAGAAGTACATGGGAAAAAGAGAAGGCAAGAGTGAAGAATATGATAGCAAGGAAGAAGAGCTCGAGAAAGACCAGGGAGCCACATGTGTTCATCATGTACAACTCGGGGAAAAAGAGTGGGGAAGAGAATTAGGAGTTTTTATTCATGTGATGCTAGGGCACAAAGGATGAGGAGGGCGCTGGAGACATGGAAAGGAATGATGAGGTAGGTGTGGAGAAGTAGGGAGCTATAAGTTTCATAAAGGAGTAGATCACTGAGGTAGTGGAGAGAGAAGCAAAGAAGATGATCGAGGCTCTGGTAGTAGACCAAGAGTTGGAGTGTAGAACTGACATAGTGCTCGAGGAAGGAGAGTAAAACACTGATAAGAAGCATGGCAACATGGGAGAAGGTCCCACTCTAACAATGAGTTTCCACAAGGGCTCACGCTCGGGAAAGAGGGCCCTCGATACAGAACAAAGACAAGTAATGGGCTGCATTAATGACTTAAGAAAGGTACTACGCATGTGGTTCCGATCATGGTACTCACATAAAGGCCTTTAGCCATGGGGTCATTTGAGAAGGAGGACGCATACCCTGAATGAAGAAAATGCTCTCTTGGATATTTGAGTCCCACATTGATGAGCCAGACTTCAAAGTCTGCCAAGGAGAAATCATCATAGTACCAAAGTCTAAGGGAGCCAATCCCTTGGTGAATTCCCAAGAACTCTCGGATGAGCAAGTTTGTAATGCACTCAACAAGGTCGCGGTCAAGACAAAGGCTAAGCCCTTTTGCGTAATGACAGAATAAGAGTACTAGAGGAGAAACTAGGGAATAAGGAGGAGGAGCTGGTGGAGAAGACTCGGAGCTTGAAGTAGGAAGAGCTAATCGAAGGCACAAACTAAGGTACGAGTTAAAGGATGAGAAGAAAATGGTGCAAGAAGTGTATAGAAATATTGAATCTATCAAGGGCACCATATTTTTAAAGCACCTGTGATTAGCACCACCTACACAGAAGTACTCATCCCTTCTAGAATGTATAGAAGATCTAACATGCGTCCTCACTATGGAGAGACGACCTTTGGCCCTGGAGTTTGCAGAAGAAGTGGCCACATGCTTAAAGGAGGAGGATAGGTTAAAGGTGGTAGCGCTCATTGTGGAGTACAACTAGGTGCTCGCAGAAGTTAAAGTCACTACCCAATCTGCTGAGGCCGCATATGATACCTACGTAGATAGGGATAAGGTAGAAAGCTCCTTGGTCACCACACTTGAAGTAGAGCTAAAGGAATTCCAGGAGAAGAACAAAGGAAATAGGGCAGAAAGGGACAAGGTTCTTGCTGAAGTGGAAAGAAAATCTGAGGTGATTGAAGCTTTAAGGAGCTCAATCAAGGCTTGGCTGAAAGAACTATATCCTCGATTACTAGGAGGATGGACATGCTCAAGACTTGGGAAAGGAGATGGAGAAGATCATGGACACTTTGGGCACCTAGGGAATTGGCCTGATTTTTGATGAGCTAAGCATCCTAGTTGGCGACCTTTGTTAGAAGGCACAGAGCGAGGTCTACATTTGGAACAAGTTGGAGGCAGAATTATAGATGGATTTTCCCAGCTTGTTGAATCGATGCCCCCCCCATTATTCATTCTTCCCATATTATTTCATTCCTTTATTCTTTTAAAAAATGTAAAAAAACACCTTGGTTCTTTAAGGAAGCCTACATTCTTGGCTAATTAGATTATTTCCATAGATAGAGAACAAGCGTAGTGTGGGGTCATGTTGGACCCCTAGAAATTTAGCCAAGTATGAAGGTTCATAGGTGCATAAGGTCCCAATCAGGGAATGGTGGGCAAGGAAAAAGTGCACAAGAGAAGGGTATAAGGAAGCATGTAGCACACGTGACGTGTGAAAGGATCGGGACTTAGTCATTTTGGACATCCAGAGAAAACATGTGAAAAGAATGACCCGATTGGGCATGGATAAGATGCTAGCCTTGGTGATAGGTTGGCATAGGATGGAGAATGCTTATGATGGAATATTCTAGAAGAACATCATGGAATAAAGTGGAGATATCGATCCCGGAGAAGCATGCTTGCATGGAGGACCAAATTTAGACACTTGGCACCGATATCGAGGGCAATGGAGAATGGGTTGGCATCCAGAAAGCTATAAATACAAGCACCTGTAGAGACATAGATATACATATACATATAGACATAAAGGGATATACATATGGAGGTATACATACAAGTATCCATATAAATATCTAGAGAGAGAGCGGAGCTTTGTAAAAATGCTGCGAGGACTCACGCAGTGAATAGTTATATTCGGGAGAGAATACATTAGGCCTAGGGGTTGTAAATTTTCTTTTGGGTAGCTTAGTTACATTAAGTCTAGTGTAATGCATGACTACAGTCTACTTCTCTATGACCCTTTGTAATGGTTCCATGGATGTAATAGGGTTACCTGTCATAATATAAACATGAATATCAATGATTCTGATGCATGTTTCTCTCTTATGGATTCTCTTTCCTCTCATGCTAAGTATGAATTCATGTATGTTTATTTTTATCATAATACATGTTATGGATTCTATTAAACACTCATCCTAAAGTGAATCCAAGGATCTAGAGGCCGTTCTGAGCCCTATGTGTCTTATATGTCTTAAACTTCCCTTCTAAAACTCTTACACTAATCATAGATGATGTTTCCAACTAAACTCACATAAAAGAGAGACTCGATACTCATGCGTGCCTCAAGTGAGCACTTAGCTTTCACTGGGTGATAGGCTAGCATGCATGGGGTTTCTTTATTTTTGATAGGAGTAAAAATTACTACAAAATGTGATATTTTTTTGAAATATATATAAAGATGGGATATTGGTTCAATTTTACCTTTGTGATTATGAGCATTTGAGCGGGATATTTTGAATGAGCCAAGAGAGATGCATTGAAGTGCGAGAGGTGAGAAACTAGGAAAGGATAACAAAAGTGTGCATGAAATTGGCTTACATTCCCATTAGAGAAGGTTTTAAGTGAAGAAAAGACGTGTGGAAAGGAGAAATAGATCACCAAGGTTCGAGAAGAATCTAGGGTACACTTTTTTGAGCTAGCGCATGGGAGTTTGGATCACATAGCTTGATAGAAGTAAAAAGGTGCACCCTTTTCTTACTATGGCACCAAGGAGAGAACCTGGAGTAGGGAAAAAGGGGAAGAAAAAGGTAGAGACCAAATTCGAGATAGAGGATACCCACTAAAGAAAATTTTATGAGATGCATTATCCAAAATAAGTTATAATGGGACAGGATTGGGATTCTCATATCCATTGAAGCAAAGATAGTGACTATAATCATTGAAAACTGATAACAAAGAGAGTTAAATGCATTGTTAAATAGTAAGGCATATAAACAAATAGTTGATGATATACTCATCTATGATGATGCTGGAGAGAAGTTTCTGAAGAAGATAGGGGTATACAAGTAGAATGAACTCCCTTATTTATGAAAACCTGAAAAACTCTACCAATGGCTCATGAGAAGAGTCCATGAGGAATTATTTTATTTTGTTGGGTGGCGGATGAGGATCACAATACCCTTAATTGCTAGCATGACAGGATTAAAGGGTACATGTACATAAATTAGCAGTGATTTAACTAACAAGGCAACTATTTTGGAAACCAGTAAGGAGATGGGTTATTCAAAGGGTCCACACAACATGGAAAGCTACAAAATAAGGAAGTTTCATGTTGTGCAGGCAGTCATGTACCTACTTATAAAATTGAATGACCAGGAGAGATGGTCAAAAGTGAACACCATATGGCTCCACATCACTAAGAGGATATCACAAGGAGAGATATACAATCTGGAAAGATACATAGCTGATACAATAATTGAGGAGGTGCACAAAGGTGAGAAAATAAGCTTTGGCACTATTTTATTATCTCTTTTATTTATGGAAATTGGAGTGCCCGATGGGCCAAAGAATAAGATTTGGGAGTATCCTATAGAGAAGAATTATCTCACAGAAATGTTTAAGAAATATTTATGTGAAGGATCTATGAGTGGCTCGTTCAAGAAAAGGGTATAGATGTGGTACAACCAAATTTGCATGACATTCAAAGAGGAATGGATAATTCCTAAGGAGCTACCCTCAGTGGTAAGCAAGTCGGTATAGTTTGTAGTTTAGCAACACTTTTTCATTGTGCACTTTATGATGAAATATGGGACATGGAGTCCCTGGTGCAAACCACCATATGACTTCACAACATGGTTCTTCCAGATGCATTTCATAGGTTTTTAGATGCACATAAGTTTTTATACAATGCAAATAAGGTAGACTGTGACTACCATACCCTGAGAAAGACTTATGCTTACCCGGGTAGGTCTGCTTACATTGAAAGGTTCATCTCAAATGATATAACCATGCCAGTAAGCTTGGACATTGGTGATAGTGGGGCCACACTAATTTACATTCAGCTTAATCCTAGGCTAGAAAATGGAAAGTATGTAGAGAATGAATTCATGCTACCAAGCCCACCTAAGGGGAAGCATATAATTGGAAATTTGGAAGCTGAAAATAGTACCTCATCCCTAGAAGAAGAAGAATAATAATACCTACATTAGGATAGTGGTGGTTTAGTGCACAAGGGTTGGCGAAAACCCATAGACAAAAAAGGAAAGTGAGCGTGAGGTTACTCCTCCACAACAACAAGAAGAGGAGGAAGTATTGGAAATAGATGCGCCAAAATTGGACACATATCCAATACATGAGGAGAACCAATTCAAAAGGGTGTTCTAAAGAACTAGAACTTAGGGTGTAGGACCATCACAACCTTTTTGAAGGTCACCTCAACTCTCCCCTTAGAAGGAAGCACTTGAGAAGAAGAGAATAAGGAAACTAAAGCTCAAGGATACCGAGGAGGATGAGTATGGGGAGAGCATGTTAGGAACCCAAAGTGCAAACTAAGGATACAGAGGAGCCTCACAATGAGGAGATGAATATTGAGGAGGAGGGGTTAATGGAAATAAAATTATAAATGGGTGAGCAATCTAACATGACCCACACCACTCAGGAAGGTGAAGGAAGAACTCTAGAATCTGCACTGGGTTCCTAAGGGAAAGAAATCGAGGAGGGGAAGGTGAGTGAAGAATATGTGGCTCCTGTTATGGGGTATGTAGAAGACCTAAGTAAAATTATACACACCTAATTTTAGAGCACCGTAGGGATAAAGGACTTATATGGATGGGAGTTGATGGATCCAGAGATGGCCATTATGCATACTAGAAAGAAATTGTCCTAGTCCATGCAAACACATATGGACGAACCATATTTTGATGTATGTGAGGAATCATATGTCTCGCGCATAGTGAAGAAGGAACCACAAATATGGCATATGAATGTCAAACCTCCTGTGATGTCTAATGAAAAAGTAATAAATTCCTTGGTCAAGGTATCTACTGAGGTTACGTGGAGGAATGTGGATAAAACGGAAACAATTAGAGCGCTATTGGAAGACAATAAGGATAAGACTACATAGATAAAGTGCCTAAAATTATAGAAGGAATGGGAAGAAGAAAAGAATGAGGATTTTGTTAGCATGGCTGAGGAACTTGGTGACCATATTCTTAAGGTAAGGCCTCATTTAGAATCTTAGGTTCCTCAGAATTTTCCCTCTGCAATGCATTATTTGCACACTATAGTAAACCTGGTTTTAGATGAAGGGCCCATTCGAATGATGTAACATTCCCATTTTAAGACTTTAGAAACAAGGGATTTTTTTGTGTGTAATGTTCCATATTTTAAATACGTAATTTAGAACACACATTCCAAAACAATCATTCTTATAAAAGATAACTATATACAATCTGTAATGACTCAAGAACTTACCGATCTAATCATTTCATGACTCAAGAAACTACCAATCTATTTATGTTTAACACTAAGTATTTAATAATTTTATGTATACTACATATACTTGGTTCTCTTACCCTATTTTGGGTATTGAGTGATCTACCTAAGGAACCTAACTGAATAGTTGTTACTAATATTCATCTGCATCATGATCCTTAGACTAGGTGACATAGGACAATGCAATCAGTAGTTTGCGATACTTTTGCCAAATATTTTTAACATACTATTCATATTACTTATTCCTTGATGGCATATTCATCAATCTGGGATATGTCCTTCACCCCATTCTATTGTTATCTAGAATGTCCTTTACTGACTTCTGTCAGTCCTCTTGCCCAAGGTTTATCCCTAGTTCTGGTTAACATCGTAGGTTATGATAGGAAGGAGCTCCCAAAACTTAGGGTATGTTGGCATCTTGGGCCAACTTAAGTCAACCCTATGTGCCACGATACCTTGAGTCCTAAAGGGCTACTTCGTATCACACCTACACTACCGCCTGACCCAGAGAGAAACTAAGTTCAAGTCCAAAAGTGTGTAGATCTAGATGATCAATGTATAAGGGTGTTGCCACATGTCAACTACATTGATGAATCCTAAAGAAGATCCTAATCTCCTCAAGGTACAACCCTATAGTCGGCATGTAACAACATCCTACTGCAGACCAGCCTTCTTGAGATATACATACCCTTAGGAGAGTATTTAAAGTTAATTAATTTGGATTCCTAAAGGTAGATTTCAGAAACCCTTCCCGGACTCTAATCCAACTCTCCCTAAGTTCTTGTCCAATCAGTTCTAATAACTCTGAAGAAATTCCTTTTGATAAGGTTTCTTTCGATGTTTTCCAACGTTTTTGAACAACATCCACACGAATTAAGGACAAGAACATCTTAAGTTTCATTAATTGTGATTTATCTATTCAAGGAAGTGTAACAACCACCGAGGTTGTAACTTATTAGACTTTATTAAAAGATGTCTAATGATTGAATTCATATCTCCATATTGCTTACTTTTTAATAGGAGAGGAAGAGACTTCCTCTTCGTACTTAAGTTATTTGGGTTCACACACCCCTTTATATCTTTTCTATATTCTATAAAGCTCATTGTAAGTTCATCACACGTTACTTTGATAATATGAATTGTTTAGACAAGAACATTGATTATCTACAACTTATTTAGTTGCTTCACGTTTATGGATAAGACTCGATTCCCTTTTCACTACTTATCTAAGAACACTCATTGAAACATATAAATAACATGAAGAACATCAACAGGATAGGATTCCATTTCTTTTGCAAAGTACAAGATAATTTACATAATCCATACAAGTAAATTCACATTCTACATTTCCTTTTCAAAACTTATACTTTTACAACTTATGCATTTCAGACATTTCGTATAACAACAACCTTCATTAAAAAGAGAATAACTTTTATTTTTCGATACAACTTAAGAACATATCACAACTCTTCGAAGAATCAACTTAGATCATCCAATGCATCATATAAGTTTTTTCCTTCTTTTATCACTTACAAAGTCCATCTGTAAAAATTGCTAGCACGAATCAGTTCAATGAACTGAGCATGATAAGCACTAATCCTTAAAATGAAGTGCATTCCACTAATTTTTCCAATAAAAACAACCCTTCTTTAATGAACAACAAGTAATTCATACTCCCTAAGCATAAGTAATATCAATAAAAAGAAGATCAATACTAAACAGGTTTAACAAGAAGAACAAAATATAATCTATATTAACTTGTCCTATAATTTTAAGTATAATTGATTCCACCAATTATCTTTACCAAACAACAAAACATAACATATCACTATTTCCAATCTACCAAATATAATACAACTCATATCTTTACTATAAGATACATAAGTGTTTACAACATATTCCCTCTTGGATGTTTCATCTAACTTTCAAGTAAAGAAGAAGAGAGAGAAATCCATCTGCCAAAGTACTTAATCATCAGCAAGGCTGAAACAGTGTATATCATTATTTAAACCATCCCTTTAAAGTAACCCTACTTTAAAATTAAATAGTTTAAGGTGTTCATCAAATAGATCCATTGAAATAAATCCCAGAAGAAGTAATGGTTTAACAGTCATCAACAAACTAAAATTACTCTTGTTAACCTAACTTCAATCTTATCTACTTCATTCATTCAAATGACAAGTATACAAGACTAATAACATAGAATGTATTTTCCAAAAATAATAATATTGGGAGGTTCTGACCAACGAACTTAACCCAACTGAATTAGAAAAGAAGACCTAACAGAAAATGATCCCAATTTATAATCATTTCTTTACAACTTAATAAAATAGTTTTACTTCCTCTCCTACATATAGTTTAAGTTCATTCAAGAGTTCCAAGGAAAGAGAACAATGACCATTTCAAAGAAAGAGAATACTAAAAACTATCTTCCTTTCTAAACCTTCCCATTATAATACATGAATTCTACTTACCATTAGGAACAATGTATCAATGAAACTCATACATAGCCCACGACCGTAAAGATTCACAAAGTATTTCTTTAAAGACCTAACATTCTTTCATTGGGCCATAACAACCTCAAGATAAGAAGAAAACATGTTAACATTGCTCTTTCTTAGAACCCTATACTATCAAGCAAGTGAAGTTCAAACACAAGTCAATCAATTTTAGATCGCAATCAATCTTCCAAGACATAACATACATTTATTAGACCCAACAAGAGGTAAGAATCTGAGTAGTTGCTAACACTCAAGCCTTCCCAATAGTTCAGGAAAGTAGAACCATCTCAACGGTATGCCAATGCATCATTACAAAAACTATAAATTGGGTTTCCACAAAAGACAAGATCAAACATCAAGAAATAATACGTACAGTCCAGGACTTATTTACAATTCTGAGTGTAATGCAAGGCATAAACGTCATTGAAGGATCAAGAAATTTAAAATACACAACCAATTTAGGGTAACAACATATTTCCCCAATAGTTTATTAAAGAATCAAAACACTATAATACCTGAACCAACACAACGCTCGGTCTCTATTACCATAAAGAACACCAATTATTTAAATGGTTTGTACAATGATGCACAACAATATCACAAACACAATTACATAATACACTAGCACCATAAGACTAGATTGAGTGCAATGAAACTGTTTACATATAGTTCAGAGTAAGAAGAATTTCTTCCATTCTCTGTTAACATCCTTTCAACCCTATTTACAAACTCAAACGGGATGTAAAATGCTTGACGAATCTCGCACTGAGATGATTCGTAAGTCGGGTTTATAAAGAATTTCCAAAAACCATTAATGTGGTCATAAGAACAAGATTTCACAAACACCATGCCAAAGAGACTTGATTCACCATCTAGTTTACCCAAAAATAACAAACACAAGCTCCAAAATTCGATACTGTCCCGAAATCAATCAAGTTTTCACAGAAGGAAATACAAAACTAAACCAGATATGGTTTTTCCCTATGCATGCAAGTTTTAATAAGGTCCATGTTTTTCGTAAAGACAAATATAGAGACCAAACTATATGTGGTTTTTCCCGTGCATGCAAACTTTGCTACATCCAAACTTTTCCACAAGGATGATACAAAACAACAAGCCATATATGGTTTAATTCCCAGTTAATATTACTATGAAATAACACGTTAACACCATGGAGCCAAGAATCACTGCAATGATTCTATCTACCCAAAACAGCTTTCTAACAAAGAGCTCGAACCTATTTGAAGTATCAATAAGAACTAAAGTTGCTTACAAGCTCGGTAAATAAAACAAAACAAGTTTACAACATTAATCTTCAACGAATACGAACATGATCGTCGTAACGATTAAAGGCCGAAAACGAAGTCAGAACCAACAACAATTTCAAACCATTGAAGAAGTAAACAATGTTACTAGTTTTGTTTACATATGAACAGTTCCTTGTAAAAAGGAAGTGCAAAGTAAGCTTTCAAAAGAATCATGCAACATAGAGATTCAAAAACACAGAATACTAATTTTTTTACAAAACCCATCTATCAATTTACTAGTTAAGCATGAATTCATAGAAATCATCGAGTAAATTTGTTTTAATGAAAAAAACTTAGAGGAAATCAAGAGATTTTAACAATAGGGCCTATAATGCCCGATAGTGTTACCGAAAAATCAAAGAAGACCTCTAGCTGAGCTCGCTTCTTCCCTTCTATTCCATGAAAGATCAAAAACAAAATACTTCTTCCGTAATTCCTCATATACTCTCCATGAAACAAAAATAGATTTGAAACCTCCAAAATAGCCATGCAGTGCAGTTTAAACTGCTGGTTTGAAAAACCAGAGCACATGGAGATAAAAATGGAGAGCATGCAAAATGAAACAACCAAACAAAAATCCGATGGCATGCCTTCCAAAGTGGTTTGGGCTTGTGAAACAAGGTTAATTAATTGCATTAATTTCATATCTCCTACCCAATCTTCCTTTCCATCACCTACTAAGTCCGGCTAGTTCCCAATCAAAAATAACATGTGTTTCCATTTCTAGAGATATTGCCACCTAGGCCTCCGCCAACCAAACTAGCCCCTGCCAAAGTTGGCATTCCGTAGGATTTAATAAACCTTATCATCTTCATAAATGCCTTGAAACCCATCGCCAATGTGTATGCGACCCTTTAGGTTCCCCTTCATGTCATTATTTAGTTTAGATTAATGGCTTAGGTTAGATCTTAGGTAGATTAAAGTTTATACCTTAGGATATAACACTAACCACTAACCCCCAACATAGTTTCTTAGCAATTAGGTTAGATAACTCCACATATATAAGTAATCAAAATACAATAGCTTTTAGAAACTAGGTTAGATCACTAAATAACCTTATAGTGTCGTGTTCTAGTTTTTATACCTAATAACCCTTCTCATTCTTTAGTACCACTTTAGGTTAGAACATAATTGTATCAAGTAACATAGCTTAGGTAGGAAATACTTTCACCTAGCTTAGGATTCTTTAAATCAAACCTCAATAGGATCCCGATATATTTCTCTGTGATGTGAACAAATGCATTCCCATCTTTATCAAAGAATGACCTGTCATGGTTGACCTTCAGACCCAAGCTAAACAACCTCATCAATGGAAGTGCGTTCACACAAAGTCAAAGAACTTGCAACAACAAAGTTTAGTGTACATTGTGGCTTAACTTATGGAATGTCGATTTGACCATTCATTCAATAGAGCAGTTTTAAAACATTCTTAAACTAGATTGAAAACCACCTACCAAAAGTGAAAAATGAATTCAGAGAAGTCATACCAATTCGATCAAAGGATCTTAAGAGTAGAAAATACTTATCCATATCAAGCATGATTTCCAATAATCAGAAGAACATATCCATATAAGGAAAATCACATATCAACACTTGAATGCAAAGGAGGAAAATAACATCAGTCAAGGGTGTTACATGTTTCCCTCCTAAAAAGAATCATCGTCTTGATGATTACCTCTTTTAACAATTTACATCAAGGACAGTCAATTCATTCACTTCTCTTATCCTAAGTCAAGTATTTCAAAACCTTATAGTTCCATAAATTAGTAATAAATAACCTTTTATTCAATTCAAGTAAATATCTCCCAAAACTAGCTTATTTAATGTCATAAAGGATAAATTCATAAAAATTATTAGTCAACAGATTTAATTCTATTCAAATAGATATGGAAAAGTAGTTTTCATATCTTCCAGATTTTCCCAAGTTGCACTCTCCTTGTTAAACTGGTCCCATTGGACCTTACATTGACTTATCTCTCTATTTCTTAAATGCAACTGGTGAGTTTCCAACACTCGAGTGGGCTTAACCACGATTATTAATGGGTCTTGGACCTACAAGGAATTCCAATTTAACACATGTGATAAATTTGAAATGTATTTCTTAAGCAAAGAAATATGGAAAACATCATGCATTCGTGACAAAGCAAGTGGTAGTGCTAAACGATAAGCTATAGGGTTGATTACTTCAACTATTTCAAAAGGTCCCACATAATGAGGTGATAACTTGGCAGCCTTGCCAAAAGTTATGGAACTCTTTTTTGGTTTAACTCGAAGAAAAACCTTTTCTCAAGTTCAAATTTCTTGTCAACCCGCTTTAAGTCAGCATAACTCTTTTTCCTATCTATTACTTCTTTCAAGCATTCACGAATCATTTTAACTTGTTGTTCCATTTCCGTAAGGATTTCAAGTCCAATTACCTCTCTATCCTCAATGCTATCCCAACTAATAGGGGTTCTACATTTCCTTCCGTAAAGTGCCTTGAAAGGTGCCATCTTAAGAGAAGCATGATATGTATTATTGTATGTAAATTCAACTAATGAAAGGTACTCTTCCCACTTATACTGCTAATCCATACAATACATCTGTAACATATCTTCCAAAACCTAATTTACTCTTTTAGTCTGTCCATCCATTTCTAGATGATATGTAGAACTGAAATTCAATTTAATTCCTAGAGCTGCATTAAGCATTTGCCAAAACCTTGATGTCATTCTAGGGTCTCCATCATATATGATTAATTCAGGTACTCCATGTAATCTGAAAATTTCATGTACAAATCTTTTAGCCGAAATAGGAGAATCATCCTTTATATTTCCAGGAATAAAATGATCTACTCTCTTTAGTTTGTCGAATACTACCAAAATAGCATCATGCTTATTTTTTGACATAGGAAATCCTTGTACAAAATCCATGCTTATTACCTGTCATTTGTACTTCATCAGTATGCTATGAGGATACAATAAACCAAATGGATGCATATGTTCCACTTTTACTCATTGACATTCCGATAATGAGTCACAAAATCTACAACATCCTTTTTCATTCCTTTCCGTAAATATTGTTGTTTTATATCAGTAAGCATTTTTATAATGCTAGGGTGCCCAAAGAAAGGTGAATTGTGAAACACTTGTCATCGGTTTCCTTCTCAAATCATTAGGTAAGGGTACATATACTTTGTTTTCATATCATAAGATTCCCTCATTATCAAAGTGAAAACCTTTATACTTCTCATCTTTTGGATCTACAACAATCCCATCTTTACTTATAACATGACCCAAATAGTGAACTTCAGTGTCATAGAAAGAACATTTGGACAGACTTACCATATAACCTGTCTCTTTCTCGAATTTCCAAAACTATTTTCAAGTGTTCATGATGCTCCTCCACACTTTTATAATATATGAGAATGTTGTCCAAGAATACAAGCACAAACTTGTCCAAGTATTCTTGAAATATATTATTCATTAAGTTCATAAACGCTACAGGTGCATTCGTTAATCCAAAAGGTAAAATCATGAATTCATAATGTCCATACCTTATCCTAAAAGCCATTTTATGAATGTCCTCCTCCTTAATTTGTAATTGATGATATCCAAATTGAAGGTCTATCTTAGAGTATACTTGATGCTCCATGCATGTGATCAAATAGATCATCAATTATAGGCGGTGAGTATCTATTCTTGATTGTTGCTTTGTTTAACAACCTCTAATCAATGCACAATCTGAGGGTCCCATCCTTCTTTTTCATAAAGATCACTTGGTGCTCCCAAGGTGAAACACTTGGTCTAATCAAACCCTTAGACAAAAGTTCTTGTAATCGAGTCTTAAGCTCTACTAAATCTGTAGTAGTCATCGATAAGGTGTTGTAGAAATTGGTTCAGTACCTGGCTTGATTTCAATTGTGAAGTCAAACTCCCTTTTCGGTGGTAATCCTGGTAATTCTTCTGGAAACACATCACCGTAGTTCTGTAACAGCAAATAATGTTTCAAGAAATCACTATTTTCTTCCGCATATTCAGAAATTTTTACTACATATAAGGTACAACCCTTATTTTTGGCCTTTTTCAGGTTGCATAGCCGATGATTTCCTAACTGAAATTTCTCGTTTTACACCTTGAATCTCTGTTATTTTCTACAGATCATATAAACAACTAATATGTTTTTCAAAATAGTCTACCTTTGCTTTATGCTCTGCTAACCAATTTACACCTATGACTATATCATAAGATCCCAAAGGTGCTACATAGAGATCAACTTCAGTGGAAAAGCTAGGTAAGTCAAGGACTGCCCCGAAAAGACACATACTAACTATATGAACATAATTATTACCATAATGTACAGTCCATGATTTATCTATTTTTCTAGCTTTTCTTTTAAGTTTTGAAGCAAGTTTACTAGAAATAAAATATTCAGTAGCTCCCGTATCAAATAGAATAGTTACAGGTATGCCAAATAACTTACTAGGAACTTCAATAGGTATAACTTTCTTTTCAGCCTGCTTGTTAGCTACTACAGCATGTATCTTGTGCTACTGATTACGATCATCCTTCTTCAAAGGAAATTGATTTGCATAATGATCTTTTCCATAGTTATAACAGCCTCCTACCGGTCCCTTTTTGGGCTTAGAATTATTCCCAGCCTTGTAGTTATCATTCTGACCTCCATAGGGTTTTTGCCTGTTATTATTATTTCTGGAAAAATTGTTCGTGTATTACCAATAGTCTTATTCATTACTATCTTTTATTATTATCGGTTGGAAACTTACTTTTGTTACCAAAATTTTTCCATGGTCCTTTCTTAGGTGCAAGAGAAGTTGAAGAAGAGTTTGGAACTTTCTTCCATACTTCTTCTTTGTGAGTAGAAATAGCCTTTAATTTTTGTTCCTGTCTTATGGATTTTTCAACAACCCCTTCCATAGTGGTTGGGCTATGAACATCAACCTCTCCCCCAATAATGGGATTCAATCCCATGATGAATTTCCATATCCTAAACTTCTCATCAGTTTGATACTGAGGTACATACTTGAGTAGTTTTGTAAACCGTTCCCAATACTCAATTATAATTAACTTCCCTTGAGATAAGTTCTGAAATTCAATCATTTTCTGATCATAATAAATTTGTGGCAGCAATTGTTTCCTAAAATAACCCTTAAATTGACCCCAAGTGATGTTAGTTTCATCAATTTTTAGTTCAGCCTTGCAGCTATCCCACCATAAAGATGCTTCATGGGAAAGCTAATATGCTCCCCAAATAGCTTTGGTCTCTTCTTAGAAGTTCCTTATTGCAAATTACTTCTCCATCTCACTGAGCTAGTTCTCATCTCCATCACCTAATGTGGTGCCATAAAACTTAGGTAGACTCATCCTTTTTATATCATTAGTGAGTTTAGCAGCCAACCTAGCCTTTTTTGTTTTTTGGCTGGTTAGGCACATTAACATTGTGATTATCAACACCCATATTAGGGTTGTCCTCAGGAGGTAGCTGATTGTTATTACCAGCTTCTTCTTCCTCTTCATTACCCATCACTTGTTGCTTGAGAATAGTCAAAGGATCCCTTGTGTCCAACAGGGCAAAAAGGATCTCATCAAATTTTTGGGTTGTTGTTGCTCCTTCCTTAGGTGGAGCATTGTTCGCAATGTTTCCTCTTGTTCAAACCATTTTCTCATTATAATAAAATTCAATTTTTATCGATTATGGACATAATAGGTCTAAGAGCTGCAACCTTAAACTCGATACCAAGATGTAACATTCCCATTTTAAGACTTTAGAAACAAGGAATTTTTTTTTGCGTAATGTTCCCTATTCTAAATATGTAATTTAGAACACACATTCCAAAAAATCATTCTTATAATAGATAACCATATGCAATTGTAATTACTCGTAACCTACCAATCTATTCATGTTTAACACTAACTATTGAATACTTTTCTATATACTACATATACCGCTCTCTTACCCTATTCTAGGTATTGAGTGATCTTCTTAAAGAACCTAACTCGAATAGTTGTTACCAATATTAATCTACATCATGATCCTTAGACTAGGTGACATAGGACAACACAATCGGTAGCTTACAATAGTTTGGCCAAAGATTTTTAACATACTTTTCATATTACTTATTCCTTGACGACATATTCGTCAATCGAGAATATGTCCTTCACCCCACTCTATTGTTATCTAGAATGTCCTTTACCGATCATTAGTGCAAATCATCGGCATCCTCTAGATGTTTTATCGGTTTGTATTTTGACATTTTTACATCCAATGTGATTGTACAACATTGATTCTTTCCCCAAGTGTGGGACTTATAAAAAGTGGGAAAAGAATCTCTAGATTAGAGGTTGGTTCCTCAACTCCTCTGTTCAAGTGTGCATAACATTCTGCAGAGGGTTTACCTATATTTTAATCAAACTTTTCCAAGGGGACAGGGTTGAGAAGATACAAAGAATAAACCTAGTCTAATTAAGGTGATGCACCAAAGGAGTAGTAGACACCTGCTACTACAAAACATACACAATCCACAAGAAAATACAACACAAAACATGCACAAATTGCTAGAATGTAATGAGAGATCAGGAAACAATGATAAACATATGAAAGGATTGAGAAAATTTTAATCACAAAGCATACATTATCATTCCAGGTCCAATACAATGCATTACAATGACGAAGAGGCAAAAGAGATGTTGTATTTCCATGAAAAGATAAAAATTCCACAAATCTACCTGATGAGGAAGAAAAGAGAAGTTGCAGAGCCAGAAAAATGTCTAACTTCTTCAACAATGAGCCCATCCTAGCTTTTACAATGCAAATTTGAGCTTAGGAGAGAGAAATGTGGGAAAACATGAGAGGAGCTTTCAACCATTGACCAAATTCATAAAAACAGCATGGGCTTCCTTACAAATCCATTTCCCAATGTTTTAGACCACGCCGGGAGAGAATGCAAGCCATTCTTCATTAAAAATTGTGGTTGAAATGTCATTTCTATTGATTTCCATGTGCTGGAGGTTTTTTCAAATTTTCTCCCTCAAAACTCCACCAAACACAAAATTGAGCCCTAATCATGTAGAGAATTTCACCAGATTTCCATTTATATAAAGAACATGAAAAACCAAGCTCTAGATCAAAAGTTATGCCCCTCTAAAATTTAGGGAAAAACAGGGCCAAAATGGGTTGGCGGGCCGAAAATTTGAAATTTTCCCACTTTTTGCATTTTGGAAAATTTCCTCAAAATCTCTGCACCCCGCCACTCTAGTGCCACATGGCATGTTCGATTGGATGGGGGCCCTCCTTGCTTCATTTCCCGTCATTTCGGCCTTTGGAAAATTTTCCAAAAATTCTCCACCGGCTGGATGACCCGAGGACACATGTCATGTTGTGATTCACTGTGGGCATATTCTCTCAACTTTTTCATTACTGTTGACCATCTTCCCTGGCTTAGACACATGGCACAACCCCATTGGATACAAGCCTTTCATATCATTTTTCCCTGCGAGCTTTCCTTGTGTTTTTTGCTACCATGTGGACACATGGCATAATTTTATTGCCTTGGGCTTTGGGGGCCGGGCTTTCCTTTTCAAATTTTCCAAACTTGGGTGAAAACGAAAAATTCCTCTCGCACCTCCAACCCCCGATGCCCCGGTGACATGCGCTGCCATGCTATTGGATGCGGGCCTTAGGGGTGAAAAATTTACTTGTGCCAACCCTTGGGAAATTTTCCCAACTTCTCCCCACCTGGACACGTGGCCGCATCTTATTCACCGGCGGGCCCTCGGCCAAAAATTTCCTCTTTGAACCCCGCCAAACACTTGGTAAAAATTTCAATATCAACTATACCTCCACCCTTTCAAGGACATGTGGCCTCCTCCCATTGGCTTGGGTTTTTCATGGGAAAATTTCCCATTGCGCCAACACTTGGTAAAAATACCAAAATTTTCTCCCACCTCCTAATTGCTCCGATGCTGACGTGGTGGCTTCTGATTGGTTGGCGGGCCTGTCTAGGGAAAAATTCCCACAAAAACTCTGCCGAGCCATAACTTCAAAAATACATGGAGTTAGGAAGAAAACTTTACCTTTCTGGAAAGCTAAGAAAGATCTCTATCCAATGGTGCCCTTTCTAGAACATTTTGAGAGTGTAAAAGTGAAAAATTCATGACTGAGGCACAAGGGAGGAGAGAATGAGGGGAGTTAGCCAAAAAATGAGCAAGGGGCTTGTTTTGGATAAAAATTTTGGTGACTCATAGGGGTCATCTCACTGTCATTGGATGAAGTCACCAATTACTTGAAGCAATCCATTGGGCATGGAGTCATCAAATTCTCTCGCTTGGTATGTCAACCGATCAAAACAATGTAAGGAGGAAGATGGAGGGCAAAACACCATCTGATTGGGCTAGGCCTAGAAAATACATTTCTAGAACAAAAATCTTGTGCCAAAGAACTTAGGGAAAGAAAAGCTAAACTACAACAAAACAATGTGCATAAGAACTTGGAGGAATGAAAACATAAGCTATTATGTACAAGGTGCAAAATTTTCCTTTAGTAGCAATTCTTCGATGGATTCCATTGACTGGAATCTATAATTCTTCACCATCCAATGTAGACAATCGGAAGGCATTACTTTCCTTACACTTTGTGACCATGTAGGGGCCACTCCAAATGGCATCAAATTTTGAATGACTCCCGGTTTTTTCTCTCTCGCATCCCATTTTAACACTAGATCTCCAACTTGGAAAGATCTATCCTTGGCCTTTCTATCAAAGGTCTTCTTGATCAAAGCTTGATCCTTCTCCATTGTTTGGGATGCCTAATTTCTGATCTCTTGGAGCTCCATCAATTCTGCATACCTAACCTCCATGGGCTCAAACTCCAACAACTCCAATTGCTTCATGAGTTCCAATGTTGGCAACTCAAGTGACATGGGAAAAATTACCTCTCTTCCATAAACAAGCTTGAATGGAGAATTACTTGTAGATCTCTCTTGGGAGTTATCCTATCAGCCCACAAGGCTGATTTCAATTTAGTACGCCAAGACCTATGGTTTTCATCAAGAGTCCTCTTGATGATCCTTAACAAGTTCTTGTTTGTAGATTCAGCTTGGACATTGCCCTAAGGATAATAATTTGATGAAGTGATTAGGTAGATCCCATTCTTGATAGCCCATTCGGTTACCTTGGATCCAATGAATTCCAATGCATTATCGATATTATTGTAGCAAGTATGCCAAATCTAGTTGCTATCCCTTCATAGAAGTCTAGGATGCTAGATTCATTTACTTCCTTGAGTGCCACTACCTCAGTCCACTTGGTGAAATAATCATTGTTGTTAGAATCCATTTGTGTCCTTGGCTTGAATTTGGGTTAATGACTCCAATGAAGTCCAAACCCCATTGCATGAATGGTTGGTCAACTGAAATTGGATGCAATGGAAGGGTGGCTAGTCTCTCCTTACCTATGAAGAATGCACAACTCTTGCACCTCTTGATCCATGTATAATAGTCACTTTGAAAATCTTGGGCCAATAATAGCCGGCCCTCATGATCTTGAGAGTTGTCACTCTTGGTGCAAAATGACCACTAGCTGATCCACCGTGGAACTCTTCCAACATTATGTGAATCTGATTTGCACCAATGCATCTTAGTAGCACTCCACTCACATCCCTTTTAAATAAAACACCATCAATAAGGGCATATGGGACAGCCTGCAATCTAAAGTGTCTCCTTTTGGTTTTATTCATCTCTGGATGACATAGGCCTATAATTAGAAGTGTATTATATCTTGGGTCCAGCAAGGAGTGAGGACACCATTATTTTCTTCTTGAGTGCTTCCTCATTCATGACCTGTCTTGCAATTCCAAAACAACCTCTTTCTCATTGCATGCCTTTGTTTTCTTGCTCAAGACAAACTGCTCACACAATCCTTTTCCACTCGACCAACTTAGTGACTTTGATCTCAATGTCATACTCCATGACATGAGTAATCCACCCTACTCTCTTTTCATTTAGGTCTTTGTTTAGGAGGAAGTCTTTAACTCCCACATGAGAAACCATCAATTGAACCTTGTTGTTTGAAACTAGATGCTTAAATTTCTTCAAACTCCTAATCACTACTAGAACATGCTTCTCAATGAAGGAATATATCACCTCATAGTCCTCCGAGGATTTGGCTGAAGAAAGTAATTAGCTTCTCATCATTATCTTTGTTCTGTTGTACCAAAATTGTAGAAATAGTATCATCACCTCCAAATGCATAGAGGATGAAATCCTTGGAGAAATCTGGGTTAATGAGAGTTGGAGCTTGTGAGATAGCCTCTTTGATTGCTTCAAAACTTTCCTTTCCCTCTGTTGTCCATTTGAAAGCTATGATTTTCTTTAACATCTTGGTGATAGGCTTGACTAGGGCTGAAAAATTTGGGACAAACCTCCAAACAAAATTTATCCTTCCCAAGAAACTTTGGAGGGATTTCTTATGGCTTGGAAATGGTAGTGCTCTTATGGCTTCAACTCTTTCTGGATCAATTACTAATCCTTCTTTGGAGACAATGTGGCCAAGGAGCTTTCCTTCATGAGATAGAAAAATACACTTTTTGGGATTTAAAGATACCCCAAATCTTCTGCACCTTTGGAACACTTGTCTCAAATGAAAGAGGCGGTCTACTACATTTTTTGAAAAAATAGTGATATCATCTAGATATATCAACACCATTTTTTTAATCAAATCCTTGAACACCATGTCCATTGCCCTTTGGAATGTAGCTCCAACATTGGACAAACCATATGGAATCTTTCTATATGCATAAGTCCCCCATTTGGTTGTGAAGGCTATCTTGAACTGATCCTCTTCCTTCACCATAATTGGATTGTACCCTGAATAGCCATCAAGTAATGAAAACCTCTCGAGCCAGCAACAACTTGTAAAATCTACTCCATAGAAGGAAGTGGGTAGTGATCCTTGAGGGATGCTCTATTCAAATCTCTAAAGTCAACACACAATCTAATTTCTCCACTCTTCTTTCTAACTTGAACCAATTTGGCTACCCAACTAGAATGCTTGATAGGAAATATGATACTTGCCTCTATCAACTTATTCAATTCTTTTCTCATGAGGGGCTCTAGGTGTGGATTGACCGGCCTTTGTTTTTGCCTAATGGGTTTAGCAATTGGGTCTAGTTCAATAGTGTGTTGAGATAACTTGGGATTGAAGCCTTTTAAATCTTCATAGCTCCAAGAAAACACATTAGGGAATTCTCGACAAAGCAAAGTGTGAACTCATACCTTTCTTGCTAAGTTGTCTAAGTTGTCACTTTACCAATTTGGAGTGACTTGCCTTCTTCCACCAAGATGGGCACTGAATCTTCTCCCTTGACTTGGATGTTTTCTTTCTCCTTCCTGAACTGATCATTAGGATTGAAAATGGACTCCAAAGTGACAAGTCTCTTTGGTAGTTTGTTGGTTCTCAGCTGTACCACTTGATCACCATACTATTGTTCTAACTTTTCCTGATTTTTAGCTAAGAACTCAGCCTCTTCTTACGAAAATAGATGATTTATTGATCATTTTCGAACACTTTTCAACTTACATTTTTTTCTCGCATCAAGTTCTTACAATCACATGAATGTTTGGCTATACTTTGTCTTTCTTGATGCTTTCAACAACATCAAAAGCTGCTCTAACTGCTGCAAGCCTGTCGCAGCTTGGTTCTCTTTTCTAGGGATGGATCTGATGCTAAAGCCCTCAAAATATTCAATCAGTTCCCACACCCTATTTTTGTAGAACTTGAGCAGATCATGCTTGGCAGCATGTTACCCCTTAACTCAGGTTTACAATCAGCTCACTGTCACCAAAGACTTGCAAGTTCTTTATTCCTCTCTTGACCGACCAATGCAATCCTTGTATCGTAGATTCATATTCGGTGAGTGTTATTAGAACATGTAAAATGAAATCTAAAAGTGGAATAGTACTTAAATCCTTAAGGTGAAACAAGCATAGCTCCCCTCCTATGCCTTGTCTACTTCTTGATCCATCAAAGAACAACTGCCATACCTCATTGTCATCTTTGTGGTTTGGCTTGGTGATGCTAGGAATAGGCTGATTTTATTTGTGCATGCAATAGAATCCTAGCTCAAATTATTATATTTCTTAATAAGGATCAAAAGCATGCACCTTGCTTTCCCATTCACGAAGATTCAAATTTAGGATGCTCCCAAATTTGGTGTCACTTCATCGATGCTTGGATAATCCTCTTGATCAAACGCTAAATAGTTGGTATTAATTTGGCTTGGAATGTGAGGCTCAATGTGAAAGTTTGGATCTGATTGTGGCCTTAGTTCCATATATTGTTCTGAACAACATGTGTGACCAATCAGCAGATAAGTAACCTCCAATCTTAGCTATGAAATCCCTTGACAAACATAGGCCAAAGAGTGTTGTAAGGTCTATCACCGAGACATATTACAAAACAACAATGTTGGGGCATGCATGCAAAGTAAGACTCAAGTTTTTTATCACTCCCATTATTGTCACTGTTGTCCCATCCAATTGCACTACCCCTTTGGATATGACTTCATATTGAAGCCCCAACTGATCAACTATTTTCTTGGGCATTACTGAACTACTTGCCCTAGAATTAATCATGCAATTATGTACTAATTGGTCCCCAATGATCAATGAAACATAGAATGGGGGATTCAACATTTTACCTTGCTTTACTTCATGATTCCCTTAAGGCTAGGCAGCATTTGTGAGTACCTTCTCTTACATTTGGGCCAGATTGAATTGAAGTTGACCAATCCTTCATGGCAGCTTGCAGCAAATCTCTTTGGCCTGATGGATAGTGATTCCCACATTGATATGTTTAAATTTGTCTTCTTCATCCGATCAATGATGTTGAATGGAGATGAAGCATCTCTTTGTTTCTCTTTGGCCTACATATTCATTCCTTACACATGGGCAGCAACAACTGGCATCTGAGTTGGTCTAGGAGCTGGTTTGGGTAGTCCTTGCATGTTTAGAACTACATTTTGTTTGCCAACAATTTTTGGAGTGGTAGAAGGTTGTGGATTGCTTGGAGCCAATGGATATCCTTCACCCAAATTTATCCTTTTTTGACCTTGTGTTGGCTGCAACACTTTGAGAGATTGGTTGATTCATGCCACAAAAGTCTTCTACCTTCTAGTTTACAAGTGTGGTATCATTTGGAGCTGATTATTGTTGGGGTGTTTCTTGTTGTTGGTTATTTCCTTGACTCCCTTCACCCTCCACACCAGTTGTTGTTACCATTAATGCTTGATTTAGGGCACCATTGAAGCACATAGACTGTTGTGAGGTTCATTGCATGGGAAACACCAATCATACTCTTGAGCTATGTTGTTTTGTACTAGCACTAGTGCTTTAGAGGCAGATGCAACATTGGGATTATAGGGCTGGAATGGTCTGTTGGTAGGAGGCCTTGCTTGGTTTTGATTTGCAGCTAGATTGGGTGGTCTTTGAGGCTGATATGGCTACCTGTTAGGCTGAGCTTGAGGCTGATAAGAAGGTCTAAAACCTTGGGCTTGCTACCCCTTGAGTGTAACCAGCTCATTACCTAAATTTTACAATTGCTTCATGACTTCTTAAAGTTCATTTGAGGCACTAGAAGATGAAGTAGAAGCTTCACGTGAATTCTGATTTCTAGGAGTGGGAATAAGAGCTAAAATAGGCACTAGACTAGTGCTTGGACTCTCTAAATTTGGATACAATGGTATTGGAGGCCTAGGAGCTAGCTTACTATCTTGAATCAGACAATTTTCAGCTCTAATGGCAATGTTATAAGCATCAAGGATAGTTCTACCTCCCATGGATTGAATTAACATAGAAATATCAAAATTTAAAGCTTTAAGGTAATATAGAAAAGAACCTTCTGCTGTTGGCCTTACTTCCATTGGAATTCTCTCCCAAGTCCTTTGAAATCTGAACTTGAAGTCAGTCAGCTGCTCATTGGGAGCTCTCTTGATAGTTGTCAATTGTTCCAAAAGGGACAAGTTATCTCCCTTTTCTCCAAACTACTCATCGAGGGATATACATAACTGGTTCCAATTTTGGATAGATCCTAAAGCAAAGCTCCTGAACCATTACAAAGATTTCCCTTTGAATGAAGATGCCAACAGTTTGACAGCAAATTGCATCTCATCAATCTCATGGATTACACAAATATTAGCAATATCCTTGACATGATCAACAGGAGTGTTCGATTCTCTCCAAGAAAGTATGGAATATTCTTCAATGCTACAACCGGGATTAGATTTTGTGCATTGAGAGCAAGTGGGCTGCTACTAGTGAAATTAACATATGGGTTGTGTTGTGCCATTCTGATTGGCCTTAGAACCCTTGTTGATTGAATGAAAGGTCTACCAGGTGGAGGAGTTGATAGAGTTCTGTTTAGTGGAGATGGAGACCTTTGAATTCTCCTCCCTCTTTGTCTTATCCTTGAGATAATTGCAGATACTTAAACAATACTTTTTCCTCTCCAACTCTTGACCTTGTGCTTATTCTTCTAATGATTTTTCAGTCCTGGACTACAAAAACTAGTTGATTATTCTTCCTTGAGTCACCGGATGTGTAATTCATGGCTATTCTGAGAAAGAAACTTGCAACAAATGCACATCTATTTTTTTGTAATGAAGATGAAGACCTCTAAGGTCCCACCAGAATGCCAAAACTATTAGTGAAAATCAGTAGCACCCTCTGGATGTTCTATCAGATTTGTAGTTTGACATTTTTACATCCAGTGTGATTGCACAACATTGAATCTTTTCCCCAAGTGTGGGACTTGTAAAAGTGGGAAAAGAATCTCCAGATTAGAGGCTAGTTCCTCAACTCCTCTGTTCAAGTGTGCATAACATTTTGCAGAGGGTTTACCTATATTTTAATCAACTTTTCCAAGGGGACAGGGTTGAGAAGATACAAAGAATAAACCTAGTCTAATTAAGGTGATGCACCAAAGGAGTAGTAGACACCTGCTACTGTAAAACATACACAATCCATAAGAAAATATAGCACAAAACATGCACAAATTGCTAGAATGTAATGAGAGATCAGGAAACAATGATAAACATATGAAAGGATTGAGAAAATTTAAATCATAGAGCATCCATTATCATTCCAGGTCCAATATAGTGCATTACAATGACCAAGAGGAAAAAGAGATGTTGTATTTGCGTGAAAAGGTAAAAATTCCACAAATCTTCCTGATGAGGAAGAAAAGAGAAGTTGCAGAGCTAGAAAAATGTCTAACTTCTTCAAAAATGAGCCCATCCTGGCTTTTACAATGCAAATTTGAGCTCAGGAGAGAGAAACATTGGAAAACATGAGAGGAGCTTTCAACCACCAACCAAATTCATAAAAACAACATGGCCTTCCTTACTAATCCATTTCCCAATGTTTTAGACCACGTTGGGAGAGAATGCGAGCCATTCTTCATTAAAAATTGTGGTTGAAATGTCATTTCTGTTGATTTCCATGTGCCAGAGGTGTTTTCAAATTTTAACCCCTCTAAACTCCACCAAAACACAAAATTGATCCTACTATCATGTAGATAATTTCACCATATTTCCATTTATATAAAGAACGTGAAAAACTAATCTCTGGATCAAAAGGTATGCCCCTCTCGAACATTTATGGCAAAATAGGGCCAAAATGGGTTGGCGGGCCAAAAATTTGAAATTTTCCCACTTTTTGCATTTTTAAAAATTTCCTCAAAAATATCCACGCCCTGCCACTCTAGTGACATGTGGAACATTTTTATTGGATGTGGGCCCTCCTTGCTTCATTTCCCATCATTTCGGCCTTTGGAAAATTTTCTAAAATTCTCCACCGGCTAGATGACCCGAGGACACATGTCATGCTGTGATTCACCGTGGGAATATTCTCTCAACTTTTCCATCATTGTTGACAATCTTCCCTGGGCTAGACATGTGGCATAACCTCATTTGATGTGGGCCTTTCATATCATTTTTCCCGACGGGCTTGCCTTGTGTTTTTGCCACCATGTGGACACGTGGCATGATTTTACTAGCTTGGGCTTTGAGGGGCAGGCTTTCCTTTTCAAATTTTCCAAACTTGGGCGAAAAGGAAAATTCATCTTGCACCTCCGATCCCAATGCCCCTATGACACATGGCGCCATTCTATTGGATGTGGGTGTTGGGGCGAAAAATTTACTTGTACCAACCCTTGGGAAATTTTCCCAACTTCTCCCCGCCTGGACACGTGGCAAGCATCTTATTCACCAATGAGCCCTTAGGCCAAAAATTTCCTCTTTGAACCCCACTAAACACTTGGTAAAAATTTCAATTTTAACTCGCCTCCGCCTGCTTCGAGGACACGTGGCCTCCTCCCATTGGCTTGGGTTTTTTCATGGGAAAATTTTTCATTGCACCAACACTTAGTAAAAATCCAAAAAAACTCTCCCACCTCTCGATTTCTCTGATGCTGACATGGCGGCTTCTGATTGGTCAATGGGCCTATCTAGGGAAAATTTCCCACAAAAACCCCACCGAGCCATAACTTCAAAAATACATGGAGTTAGGAAGAAAACTTTACCTTTTTGGAAAGCTAAGAAAGATCTCTATCCAATGGTACCCTTTCCAGAACATTTTGACACCTAAAAGTTAAAAATTCATGAGTAAGGCACAAGGGAGGAGAGAATGAAGGGATTTAGTCAAAAAAATGAGCAAGGGGCTTATTTTGGATAAAGCTGACTTCCGTCAGTCCCCTTGCTCAAGGTTTATCCCTAGTTCTACTTAACATCATAGGTTATGATAAGAAGGAGCTCCCAAAGACTTAGGGTAGGTTGGCATACTAGGTCAACCTAATTCAACCTCATGTGCCAAGATACCCTAAGTCCTAGAGGGCTACTTCATATCATAACTACACTACTACCCAGTCTACGAGATAAACTAAGTTCAAGTCCAAAAGTGTGTAGATCTAGATGATCAATGCAGAAGGGTGTTGCCACATGTCAACTACATCATTGTATCCTCGAGAAGATCCTAATATTCTTGAAGGTACAACCCTGTAGTTGGCATGTGCCAACATCCTCCGTAAAAACCTCATTAAGCTATACATACCCTTAGGAGAGTATATAAAGTTAATTAATTTGGATTCCTAAAGGTAGATTTCAGCAATCCTGCTCAGAATCTAATCCAACTCTCCCTAATTTCTTGTCCAATCAAGTTCTAATAACTTTGCAGAACTTCCTTTTGTTAAGGTTTCTTTCGATGTTTTCTAATGTTGGGTGAATAACATCCACACGAATTAAAGACAACAACATCTTAAGTTTCATTAATTCTGATTTATCTATTCAAGGAAGTGTAACAACCACTGAGATTGTAACTTAGTAGACTTTATTAAAATATGTCTAATGATTGAATACATATATCCATCTTGCTTACTTTTCAATAGGAGAGGAAGAGACTTCCTCTTCATAGTTAAGTTATTAGGGTTCAAACACCCCTTTATATATTTTCTAAATTCTATAAATTTCATTGTAAGTTCATCACACGTTACTTTGATAATATGAATTGTTTAGACAAGAACATTGATTATCTACAACTTATTTAGTTGCTTCACATTTAGGGATAATACTCTAATTCCCTTTTCACTACTTATCCAAGAACACTCATTGAAACATATAAATAACATGAAGAACATCAACGAATAGGATTCCATTTCTTTTGTAAAGTACAAGATAATTTACATAATCCATGCAAGTAAATTCTCATTCTACATTTCCTTTTCAAAACTTATACTTTTACAATTTATGCATTTCGGACATTCTACATAACAATAGCCTTCCTTAAAAGAGAATAACTTTTTTTTTTTTCAATACAACTTAAGAACAGATCAGAATTCTTCACAAGAATCAACTTAGATCATCCAATTCATCATATAAGTTTTTACATTCTTTTATCATTTACAAAGTCCATCTCGCAAAAATTGCTAGCATGGGTCGGGTTCATGAACCGAGCATGATAAGCACTAATCCTTAAAATGAAGTTCATTCCACTAATTGTTCCAATAAAAACAACCCTTCTTTAATGAACAACAAGTAATTCATACTCCCTAAGCATAAGTAATATCAATAAAAAGAAGAGCAATTCTAAACAAAGGTTTAACAAAAGAAGAACAAAATATAATCTATATTACCTATCCTATAAATTAAAGTATAATTGATTCCACCAATTATCTTTACCAAACAACAAAACATAACATATCACTGTTTCCAATCTACCAAATATAATACAACTCATATCTTTACTATAAGATACATAAGTGTTTACAACATATTCCCTCTTGGATGTTTCATCTAACTTTCAAGTAAAGAAGAAGAGAGAGCAATCCATCCACAAAGTACTTAATCATCAGCAAGGCTGAAACAGTGTATATCATGATTTAAACCATTCCTTTAAAGTAACCCTACTTTAAAATTAAATAGTTTAAGGTGTTCATCAAATAGATCCATTGAAATAAATCCTAGAAGAAGTAATGGTTTAATGACAACAACAAGCTACAATTTCTCTTTCCAACCTAACTTCAATCTTATCTACTTCATTCACAAATGAAAAGTATACAAG
Source organism: Taxus wallichiana var. yunnanensis (assembly GCA_018340775.1). Lineage (NCBI taxonomy): Eukaryota > Viridiplantae > Streptophyta > Pinopsida > Cupressales > Taxaceae > Taxus > Taxus wallichiana. Next base: position 119,204,161 of record CM031242.1, on the reverse strand, counting down.
ACTAATAACACAAAATGTATTTTCCAAAAAGAATAAGATCATGAGCTTCCAACCAATGAATTTAACCCAACCGAATTAGAAAAGAAGGCCTAACAGAAAATGATGCCAATTATAATCATTTCTTTACAACTTAATAAATATTTTTTTACTTCCTCTCCTACATACGCTTTAAGTTCATTTAAGAGTTCCAAGGTAAGAGAAAATTACCATTTCAAAGAAATAAAATACTAAAAACTATCTTCCTTTCTAAACCTTCCCTTAAAACACATGAATTCTACTTACCATTAGGAACAATGTATGAATTAAACTCATACATAGCCCATGGCCGGTAAATATTCACAGAGTATTTCTTTAAAGACCTAACATTCTTTCATTCGGCGAGAATAGCCTCAAGATAAGAAGAAAACATGTTAACATTGCTCTTTCTTAGAACCCTATACTATCAGCAAGTGAAGTTCAAACACAACATGCAATCAAGTTTCGGACTAATTTCTTGTGGCATCACCGAAAAGAGAGAATCTGTTTGAAAAAAAAATCTTCTTCCTTTAACCAATGATGATATCACTAAAAAATTAGGGACTCTCACGTTACGGCTCGATCAGTATGAGATTATTTTTTGATTATTTATTTTTTCTAGGGAAACATTTCATCTTTTTCAAGATTGGTAACTTATGTAACCATTTTTTCCTACTCAGGGGGAGGAGGAACATCTTGTACAAGAGGAACAGGAGTGGCGATGGAAGGTGGAAAACTATGGGGCCACTTAGGAGATGAAAGATAGACTAAATAATTCTCCTCAAGTTCAGCTTCTACTATGGGATCCTCTGTTATTATGACTTTCTTGTGTAATCTCTCATAGTATGGAACTTCCAACTCCACTTCTTTGTGCTTCAAAATCTCCCTAGAATGAAATAAGATTGAAGTTATTTCCACAACATTCGATGAATATTGGTTGATTCTTATCTCTCGAAGCGTGGGTAAATTTCCCAATGTGGTAGAGGAAACCTTATTCTTATTTAACCATTCCTTTGATCTTCTGATTATAACCTCGGTTCACTAACTTATGTCTCCGACTCACGAAACTCCATGTTACCTAAGAAAAATTTTAAGTCTTCACTACTTTATATTCTAACTCTATGACATCATCATGAATTCCCCCTTTGTACCATTCGGACTTGAATCTCTTCATTTTTATAATGGTCATCTGCATATAGTATCTTTCTCTAACATCAAACTCATTTATGTAATTCAATCAATAATATTTGTTTTGTGAGACAAGATATGACTCTAGAAGATGGAAAGTATCCGGATCTACCTAGATGTAAAAGTATTCCCTCATAGTATATGAAATCAAGCTCGGTATGTGTAGGTGACTTCCATGTGTGATTCATCATTGAACCTCTTATAGGTAAAGATTCCAAGTGAGATGGGAAAAGAGGCATTCTTCCTTTTCGAGTTCTTGAACTTACTATGAACATTGAAAAGATGTCTACATAGCTCAAATAAGACGATATTATCACTTAGATACCAGTTATCATTATAAGATCAAGATCACAACTTGAAACTTGGATGTATGAGTGATCTGAAAATGGTACTAATTATTTTTGAAGTAGTACTTAGAAAATTCTCGATTTAAAAAAACTTGATAACTGACTAAGAGTATTAGCAATTTTGGGAATTCTTGAAACCCAAATCCTTGAACTCTTCCAGATAAATCAATTATCTTTAATTTTCAACTTAAGTGAATATACTTGAATCTATTACAAATCCATTTAAAAATTCACAGTTGATTTTAGAATGCACTCAAATTGAATTCTTGATTCCAAATCTGAAATGTGCAATTCCCTTTCTATTGTGGGTTATGGATATTGAAAATGTGACTTCAATCCAAATAATCCAATTTTATGTTTTCTTAAATAATTAATCAAATAAACTAACTTTAATGTTTTTATCTAATCAAAAGCTTCTAAACAAACTGAAATCAAATCCACAACACAAGAACTTGATAACGGAGTTCGGCAGAATGCCTACGTCTCCGGATCCACGTAATCGTGAATCGATCTATTAACATCCAATGAAGTAAAATATCCCTTCACTATTGACTTAACAGACCTTTATACCTACAATTGAGTTGATTCAGACCTCTTGGAACTTTGCAATTTCCCAGAAACGTTCCCAAGTCCATCTGTGGCTCCTACAGTACTTTTTCTATTTGTTTCCTATGTAATTATGTCTGAAAAATGTCTACAACTTTAAATGTACAACACCTACATAAAATAGGTTTAAATTTATGGAAACTAGAGTAAATTATGAAAAATTCCCTTTTACTCCATGGCCTGATTCGAACCAAAAGTGGTTGGAAAATACAGATCTTTACCTACTCCTCGTGCCTAATGTCCGAAATTGTGATGGAAAAATGCCTACTTAGGGAAATATACAAAACTTATCAGTAACAAACTTTACATTTCGGAAATATATTGGAATTATGAACAACCCCTTTTTTATAGCATTGTAAAATTCAGACTATAAGATCCTCGAAAATGGTGATCTCTACAAACCGGGTCCTTTGTTGTCCCTTCACAAACCTACTGAGAAGGTCACTTTAAATATAAGTGATCTCAAATTATATCACTTACTAAAAAGTGGCGGGTTAGTAAGGCTGATAAGTATTTTAACAGAGGTAAAGGGTTCAAATCCCCCTTCCATAGGTTTATGCACCCAATTTAGCCATTGACCCCACATTTGGTGGGAAAGGGATATGATTTTTGGCCACAAAATCCTCCTTATCCCATGTGATTTAGGCTTATTCACGTGAAATGGATTAAATAGATTACTTTCATTATTTTAAATCCAAATCCAATAAAAACCTACCAAGTTTCACGCCCATAATATTCTATTTTTCCATGTTAGAGTGTGTCACGTCATCATTTGACCACAACTTTGACTATGCATATCTTTCACATACGAACTCAGATTTGGTCCGTTCAAAATGTGTCGGAAAGCTTGCGATGAGATTTATACCATGGAACTAATTTTGAAACATTACAAGACCATACATTTTTATTTTTTTCCATGTTTCATAGTTCCATTGGTCCACTATTGTCCTATTGACCTGAGCTAATTTTCTCACCGATTGAATTTTGACCAGACATAACTAGAGCTCCTAATGTCCATTTGTCGCGTTCTCATAATAAATGGAAATATCTCAAAATGATATCCTGCACTAAAAAAATTTAGGGATGTTTAGGGAACTTTTGATATTAGAAATGATCCCCTAATCACACATCCCCAATAAGAAAGGATTTTTGTCCCAAAAAGCTTATATTGGAACATTTTGCCATCCTATCCTGAATCTGGAAAATATGTTGCCACCTTAGAAGTGTTGTTGTAGTAGAACCTTTGGTCTCTTCTCCTGTAACCTTCTCACTTTGACAAATTTTATCTTATCTTGGACCAATGGATTATGGGTCCATGATGCTTCTTCCGTGCTACTTTGATATCTAAAGAAGACTTCCACACCTTCGTTGTATGATGCTAAGTTTCTAAATGAAGCCTCAATGTTCTTCTTGTGTAGTGCTAAGCTTCTAAATATTTGACAACAAGGATCTTATTTGACTCTATAACATAACTCCTGGCTCCGAGTTGATTCTGGAGAATCCAAACTTGGTCAAAGGAACTCCATGTTACTTAGAGCTATGATTGATCTGGTGTCGTTAATAGACAATGAATTTTCCCTTTTAAGACCTCAACACCTCCACTATGTAGTGCTAAGTCTCTTACGTAACTCAACACCTCTTGTGCAGGTGATAAGTCTCTTGCAGCCTCAATGCCCCCATTGTGCATTGCTAAGTCTCTTACTGCACCTCAATGCCTCCACTATGCTAAGTTTGATGATCACCTACCATTCGAGTGTGTGGTTGCAATGCCTTGACTCTGAATGACATTCTAAGTTAATCTTTTGAGATCTCTTTTTTGTTGAAAAGCAATACTAGGTACCATTCTGCTAGATTCCCATGATGGCCTCTTCACAGAATGAAGTTCCGACCCGATGTCAATGCCAATGGTGATTCAACTACCATTCTACTACACGGTCATGATGCCTCTACATAGAATGAAGTTTCGAGTTGAATCTTGTGAACTCTACTATCTACACAAATGGTAGATCAATCTCCAAGCTTTGTATGAGTTAAATCATGTATCCAAGCTATAACAGGTACTCACAAATTGATTAGGAGATATGTTTGGAGCATTAATCAAATTTTCTAAGTAAGAAAATCCACTAAGTATGGTAAACCTTTCTCAAAATTTTCTCACAGAATCTAATCTCCAAACAAATAATGTGTCTTATTCATCAATCGAAATTATGCAATATATAATTTAAACATTGTTGACTTACCCAATTTAAAGGACTTTCACTTTCAGGTATTACCTGGTCTGGGTTGAATTGTCAACTAGTGGTGGAGTAGAAACTTCCTTTTCCTTTACAATAGGCCTCCATTCCATCTTTGGATTTCCATTACCCTGATGGTGAGATGGATGTAGTTTCCAGCAATTGTCCACCCAATGCCCATTCCTCTGGAAATGAGCACAAAAATTCCTCTTAAAATCCTTTTTCTAGGATGAGGAACTCTTTTTGTCATTTCGAGACTCGTATGACGAGATTGGTCTTTCTGATTTGCCTTGTTCTGATGAATGACATCAACTTCTTCATTAGTGTCCTTCTCTTCCAACATCTGGCCACATAATGATTATGCAATCCACAAAAAGTAAATAGAATGGAATTACACATCTTCTAAAAATCATAACCATACCTCTTAAGCTGAAAAAGTGGACCAAAATTTTTATTTTGCTTATGATTATGGTAAGAAACTAGAGGTGGAATCTCATTACCTCTTCACTGATTTCTCTTACCACATCCTGCCTTTGATGATGAAGCACAACTTTCCTACTTAGAATCTTCTTGTAGGACTAGTGGGGTAATTAATTTTCTTTTGGAAGATTTTCCTCCATTAGCATTCTTGGAGCATTCTCTAATTTCCATTCCCACACTAGGAAAACCCAAACCTGTAAAACAAGGACAATCCTCGACCTGTATTGGGTTAGCTATGCCTTGGCCATTTTTACCAAGGCCTCTTCCATCAAATCCCATTTTATCTAGTAACTTGGATCCAATGCCTCTAGTATGTTTTTCAAACAAACCAAATACTTCATTACCTAAATTCGAAACTGAATGGGAGGAAGAAGAAGATTCTAGTGGTGAACAACTTACACTGCAATCATCTTTCATGGTCTTTGCATCTGAATTTGAAAGTATTTCCTTCCTCTAATCACCACACTACAACCTTACCAAGAGCTCATCCTTGGTTTGCAGTTCTGATTTCAAATGAGCATTCTCCTCTTCTAAGGAGTAATACATTGATTGTAGGAGAGATTTCTCTTCCTAGATTTGGTGATTATAAGCTTTAACCTCATCGAGCTTCACTGTTTAGACATCTTGCCCATATTACACTTGTACCTGTTTACACAAACCGAACCAATTACACCAATCTTGAAGTAATCACTTTGTTAATCGAATTACTTGAAGAAAAATAGAGCTAAACCAGCTCTAATACCAAACTTGATCTGAAAATGATACTAATTAATTTTTGAAGTAGTACTTAGAAAATTCTTAGATTTAAAAATACTTGATAACTGACTAAGAGTATTAGCAATTTTGGGAATTCTTGAAACCCAAATCCTTGAAATCTTCCAGATAAATCAATTATCTTTAATTTTTAACTTAAGTGAATATACTTGAATCTATTACAAATCCATTTAAAAATTCACAGTTGATTTTAGAATGCACTCAAATGAAATTCTTGATTCCAAATCTGAAATGTGCAATTCCCTTTCTGTTGTGGGTTATGGATACTGAAAATGTGACTTCAATCCAATTATCCAATTTTATGTTTTCTTAAATAATTAATCAAATAAACTAACCCTATTATTTTTATCTGATCAAAAGCTTCTAAAAATATAAATCAAATCCACAACACAAGAACTTGATAACGGAGTTCGGTAGAATGCTTACGTCTCCTAATCCACGTAATTGTGAATTGATCTATTAACATCTAATGAAGTAAAATATCACTTCACTATTTACTTAATAGATCTTTATATCTGTAATTGAGCTAATTCAGACCTCTTAGAACTTTGCAATTTCCTAAAAACATTCCCAAGTCAATAGGTGGCTTCTATAGTACATTTTCTGTTTGTTTCCTTTGTAATTATGTCTAAAAACTTCTACAACTTTAAATGTACAAAACCTACATAAAATAGGTTTAAATTTATGGAAACTAGAGGAAATTATGAAAAACTTCCCTTTTTACTCCATGGCCTGATTCGAACCAGAAGTGGTTGGAAAATACATATCTTTGCCTGCTCCTCGTGCCTGATCTGTGAAATTGCAATGGAAAAACACCTACATAGGAAAATATAAAGAACTTCCTATAAAAAAATTTACATTTCTATAAATATCTTGGAATTATGAACAAATTTTATTTTTACACCATTGCAAAATTTAGATTGTAAGTGCCTCGAAAATGGTGATCTCTGCAAACTGGTCCTTTGTTGTCCCTTCACAAACCTACCAAAAGGTCCCTTTAAATAGAAGTGATCTCATATTCTATCACTTGCTAAAAAGTGGTGGGTTGGTAAGGCTAATAAGTATTTTGGCACAATTCAAGGGTTCAAATCCCCCTTCCATAGGTTTAGGCGCCCAATTTAGCCATTGACCCCACATTTGGTGGGAAAGGGATAGGATAAGCCTTTAAATAGCTTTTTGGCCACAAAATCCTCCTTATCCCATGGGATTTAGGCTTATTCACATGAAATGGATTAAATAGATTATTTTTATTATTTTAAATCTAAATCCACTACAAACCTACCAAGTGTCACACCCATAATATGCCATTTGTCCATGTCAGAGTGTGTCACGTCATCATTTGACCACAACTTTGACTATGCATATCTTTCGCATATGAACTCAAATTTGGTCCATTCAAAATGCATCGGAAAGCTTGTGATGAGATTTATACCATGGAACTTATTTTGAAACATTATAACACCATCAATTTTTCCTTTTTGCCACGTGTCATAGTGTCATTGGTCCACTATTGACATGTTGACTAGAGTTGACTTTCTGTTGAACTGAACTTTGACCGGACATAACTAGAGCTCCCAATGTCCATTTGTCACATTCTCAAAGTTAGTGGAAATATCTCAAAATTATCTTCTACACTGACATAATTTAGGTATTTTAAGGGAACTTTTGATATCATAAATGATCCTCGGATCAATGCTAAAGTGCAAAATTGTGTGAAATATGAATTGTACTTCTTGATCAAAAAGGCGACTTATGGTGACGTCAGTGAGTGAATAGTATTATTCAGTGTTTTGGTGAAAAAAATGGTGAAGGAATCACTCACCCTTGTGAAATGTCAATTTATCTCTTTCAATAACAACTATGGATACCTTTCAAATGTTGCGGCCTTAGGATAGATGTTTTGTGTAATTTCCAACCCCTTGAATGGTCTAGAGCTCACAAGCGTATACACCAAATACGAATTCATGGAGAAATTATTTGATACCTGTACCTAAAGTAATTGTTGGTATGGTTTGTCACTAATTATCTTCCCCAATTAATTATCTTCCTCGCTTTGATGATTGTGAGTATGAATAGTGCCATCATATTTTGGAAGTCCTCTTGCGATTTCTTCTCCCATCGCCCAAAATGAGAAGGGCGATCACGTTTGAGTAGAATTTTTGAAACTCACTCCATGGAAGATATTTTGGCATGTAGAAAGGATTTCTTACTTTCTTTAACCACAATCCCAATGAAATACCTTACAGGTAATAATATGTTTTGGTCTATTTGCTCACTATGACATCTTTTTAGATGATGGATATATTGTTCCATGTTGGAATTTGCATCGAATGAGAGATGACCTTGGGAGAAAGCACTACCAAGACTAAGCCATCATTCACTCGAATGGTTCTATTTTCTGGTTCATAGTGATGAGAGTGTGCCAATACCAATTTGATACTCTATATTGACATTGGGTGACCACCTTCCTATTACATCCCACTCATGAATTTTTTTCCTTCACTTATTGTCTTTGTCCTCTAATTAGTTGATCTTTGAGATATTTAAGGTCCATGTTGGTGAAATCACCATCCCCACATCCGAGTAATCGATGAGATAGATGAGTTTGGTATGAGGCCTATAGATTTGAACATCATGGGGACACTAGCACTTCTATGTATCCGAATGAGAATTCACTATTTTTGGAAAATGATATTCTTCACCCTTTTCAGCTTTGATCACCTTAATAATTCTTGGATGTTCTCGGTACATATTGCCTTTGAAGAATTTCCCATTGTGAGAATTTTCTATTTATAGTAAGTTCTCATGTAGATACTAAATATTTTTGGAAAGTGGATTTCTTGCCCTCGATTTTGATGCAATCAACTTTTTGTATAGTTTTTTTAATCTTTATCTCACCTATAAATTTTTAGCTCAAACTGATCACTAGAACAATAGGAAATAAAATTTCACAAAATGTGGGCACGAAGTTGGGGTTTTCTCTCGTGAAAAATCGACCGTGCATGTAAGTGTTATCAATTAGGTATTCAAGGTTCCTAGAAATGGTGAATAACATAAAAAACCTCACTTCAATCCGTGCATCATTTTTCAAGATATGAAGAATTTCTCTTTGTGGGCTACAAAGTCAATCTGACAAAAATTGAGTTTGGAGCATTAAAAATTTACACTTTTTTGTTGTTAGGAATTATTGGCACTCACATGATTTAGTGAGCTACTATATTTCTATATGGATTGTTTGTAAATTTTTAGTAATATTTTTAGGGTTACAAAAATATTTCTTAGATAGGTTAGGGGAGTAATTTGTGGAGAATATAGTTGGGCCTACCTCTTATTATATAGGAGCCTCGTATGCTATATAATTGTATGGTGTCCCGAGTGAATCAATCAAGGAGAGTTTTATTATCATTTTACTATGTAAATCTATTGATACACCTTCATATGGTATCAAAGCAATATGGGCTTGTGAGAATTTCAAGGGGCATTCCTTGATTTCACCCCTGAGGATGAGTAAGGCTTGATTTTATAAATATTTTATCATAGCTCATATTTATCTTGCTATAGTATTTGGTTTTGGTGGTATTCATGAGTTTCACTATTTCATTTTATGTAGACCTTTGCAGGTTTCATTTTCATATATTTTTATTCAAATGAGCTTGAAAATTCCAACAACAAGAACATTTTTCGAATCGATACTACAACCATATAAGTAATCTCAAAAATAGTTCTTTGGCATTTCATACAATTATCTAAGAAATGTTAGATTTATCTATGCATTGGCTCTATGAAATAAAACCACATTCAACATTCACATTCAACATTATTCAGCATGTTGAATTTTCTTCAACACTGATTGTAATTTTCGGCTCTCGATTAATTAAGACCAATGTATCCATAGGAAATATTTCTTACTTTTGATTGGTCAATGAATTTCCTCTTCGAGCATCGGTTTTACGGTGATGTCTTTTGGAAAGGAGTAATGGTGTTGAATCTATGGATTAGAGGAAAGTATGCATGTGGACATCTAGTCATTAGATTTGAACATGGAATCCTGGTCTTAGATATTCATTCTAGATAATAGATTATATTAGATATAACCGTTACTTATGGAATAATCAAACCTAGATGAGTCCACAATAATAATAAAATGCTATTTATTCCACATGTCATTTATGGTTTATGTCTACAAATATTCTATTGAACCATTCAATATAAGTTTTGTTCATTCCATCTAATGCCACCATGTCTTCTCTATTGCTACTTCCACAAACCCATAAGCCACTTGTATTAAATTTTAGTGTCAATTTTGAATTACTAATGTGTCGTTAAAAGTTATATCCTATTATTTCTATATTTTACCATCAATTTTTTTTTGGAGATGTTTTTGAGTATTAATAGTTATTTATATATTTCTTGTTTTAAAAAAAAAATAGTATCTATCGTTCGAGTATTTATAAGTCTATTTCCATAATACTGAGTCATGTGTATTTTTTTATTTCAAGTGAAAGTAGTATAAATAAAATATTCATTTTATAAAGTAAAAAATCATAATATTGTAATTATTCAATAATTATTTTTGTGTCATCAAGTGTCACTTGAGTTAATTTAACTATTTGTTTTCATCATCATAGTGTTATGTTGCTTCAAGAAATAAGGTCATAGTGTCAAAATTGAGTCATTGTAAAAGTTATTAAAAAAATTTGCATCACTCTTAGTCGGATGCACTATCAGTGAAATCCAACGTTCTAGTCACAATTAAGGAGGGGAATTTTAAATTAAGCTTTATGTTCAAATACATATGAGTTATTAGCTTCACATCGAGGACGAGAGACATCAAAGGTTAGTGGTCAATCAACAACATTTCATCAGTCACCAATGATGGGGCCACATATCAATTATGATGGCAGCTTTGTGGTTTGAGTATGTTATTTTAAGTTGTGTGTAGTATGTTGTAGTTTGTAGTGTTCTTGTTTTGAATAAGTGGAAATTTCACATTGAGGGGGGAACATAATCCAATATTCAATTTCCAGTTTTCAGTTTGTAATATGTGAGCATACTTTCCTATGTTATTCCTTGCGTGATATATTAATGAGAGCAAATAATAGTAATGTGCACATCATGATGTTGTTTTAGGTAAACCAATTGAAAACCTTCATTTGTGGTTTGTGTTAAAAAAATTACAAAACCACCATTCGCAAACCCATCACCTTGTGGTTTGTGGTACTCCAAATGTAAAACCAACATTCTCATCTTTTCGTCAACCGTTTGTAAAACCATCCTTGAGGTTTGTGATTATCCTATGAAAATCACTTGATTATGATGAGTAGGTACAAATACAAAGGTAGGTTTTCCACATGTTTACACTAAGGGGGAATGTTAAGAATTATTAGCACTCACATGATTTATTACGTTAGTTATTATATTGTTATTTGGGTTGTTTGTAAAGTTGTTAGTAATATTGTTATGGTTATAAAAATATTATGTAGATAGGTTACAGGAGTAGTTTTTGGAGAATATAGTTGATCCTACCTCCTAGTTTATAGGAGCCTCATATGTTATATAATTGTATGGTGTCTCGAATAAATCAATCAAGGAGAGTTTTATTATCATTTTTCTATGTAAATATATTGTTGCACATTCATTTGTGATAAATTTTTAGCTACAATTATGGAGGGATGAATGGATGAATGCAAGAGAGAAAATATATGGAAAGGATTCTTGAAAAAAATTGCAAGAGTTTTGGGTGAAAATGGAGCAAAATGGGCGTGGAACAAAAATAGCTAACTCCAAGTTTTATTAAGCATAAGGAAGGGGGTGAATTTTTATCTACCCTTTTCCCCTTGGAAAAGGATGATAGGGACACAAAAGTGTGCCTCATCCCTATATTGACACTTGGAATGAATGCGAATCAAGGAGAGGGGGCTTAAATTTTAAAAAAAAGGTGCTTAATAGAGGTCCTCGATGTCATATGATGTGTTCATGGGATCTATAGAAGGGGGTGGATTTTTCTATCCCCTTCTCCCTTTAGAAATGGATGATGGGGACAAAATTGTGCCTCCACCCCTAGGTTACAAGTGTCATGCATGTATAGGTGGATTAATTCATGAAAAAATCTTCATTTGAGAATCGATGTAGCCTAGAATTTACCAAATAACACCCTAGACACATTGGCACATCACTCATCCTAGACTAAGCACTCACCTAAAGCACACAAAGGTACTAGGTCCCTCTTTAGGGTTGTTGTAGTAGGATGTTAGTGTGATGAAGGAAGAAACATATAGATCTGTAATTAATCCATTATTCTACGAAAGCATGCCATGTTCGGATATATGAAAGAACAAACTTTTACAATAATCATGACTGAATCAAGAACATGCACTACTAAATTACACACAGGAATGACACTTAGATTCAACCAATATCTTCCATCTATTAATAAACATAGAAGCTCCTTACAATAATGGAATTCTATACTAATGCACACATGGATCTGATACAAATCTAGTCATATGCACATATATCTTTATGCTTACCTCTTACGCTCTACATATACCTATATATCTCTCTCCCTCTCTCTCTCGTAATTCAATACATATATATAGGGTGGGGACTTACCCTTCAAAAATTATCTATTCCAAAATATTCTACATGCTACTAATAGCCATGCTCCATTTACAAGCATAGATACACATACAAGTGTGCTATCTATAGACCCTTTATAGTTAACTGAAGTGACAATCCTATTCTTAGCTCGTCTCCTTGCAAAACACTTCGATATGATCCTCTAAAGATAAACAATGCATGATGTGCATGTCTCTGCATCGTTGGTGTGTTCCACATGCCATCTTCTAAAAATAGGTCTTTGTGCTCAAAATTGGCTATGTCCTGAATGTTGAACTTGACCTCTGTGTGCAGGTTCTTCTTCTCCATTCATGCCCTTAAACTTGGCCTATTTTCCTGTGTGGACTTCTTGTGTGAGTTTTGTCAAGTGTTCTTTGTTCAACATTACCCCACACTAATCTCATTGTCACCTCAATAATGGGCATCTCTAAAAATTGAAGTAAAGAATAGAATAATGGAAAGAATAAGAATGAAAGAATGTAGATGAATAAAGAAGTTTTATGAGGCAACCTCCTCTGTATTAGTTTTAAGTATCAACTTTGGATACTCCTCCTTTATTTCAGTCTCTAAGGCCTGGCATTTAGTGAGTGCCTTTTCTTCTTTTTCTAGAATTTCCATAGTAATGGACTCCAATTCATCACTCGCAATTTCCTCTTTTTTGTTTTGCAGAACCAACACAACACTAGACATTGAGGTCATTCTTCCTTCTAGAAGATCCATCTTTTGTGCAATGATTTTCCCAAGCTCTTCCAATCGAGTCTTATGTGGCTCTTGTGCTACTATCAGGGCCTCGTGCTTCTTCTTAACCATTGAAAATATTTCTACGCAGCCCAATGTTTCATCCTTCATTGCTCTCTGGACCTCATTATTTTCTTCTAGGGTATTTATATTGATAAGAACCTCTAGAGTTGTGCAAATGTTCAAATCCTGGTCTACTTTCTTGGATTATTCTTATAGCACTTATAGAAGCCCTTCATAGGATGTAATATTTCACATCACTAAGGCCTTTTCTCGCTCTTCCTCTTTTTTGAATTCCTTGGTGTTGGCATGCGTAGAGGTTCATCTTCAAGTACCAGGTCCACCAACTTTCCTACATAATGTATCATTGAGGGAAATGTCGGTGGTACCTTAGGCTCCAAGTGTGGCCTAGCTCTTATGACATTGTCTCGAATATCCTCTGTGATCTGATAAATACTTCATTCTTCTTCTGTGCTAAGTCCTTCTCTTGTGTTATGTGCACTATCTCTACATCCTTTGTATTTATCTCCTTGCAAAATGATCTTATCATTGCATATTTGTCTATCTTTCTTTTAGCAACTTCAGTAGAAACCTTCACCAATGTGTTACTAACCTGTTCATCTGACATGACATTAGGCTTTACTGTCATATGTCTAGCTTGGGGTGCCTTCTTCATCCATCTTGAAACACATGATTCTTTGTATATATAAAATTCAGGATCATCCATATGGGTGTGCATTAACCATGATAGTTTCTTTCGAGTGCACACATTTTCCATATCCTCATCCATTAGCTCGCAGCCAAATAAATCCTTCTGTGCTATCGTTCTCTGGAAGTGGGCACAGATAATTTTTCTTGTGTCCTCTACATACTCCATGGCTAGTGGAATGTGCTCTCCACTCATTCTTCTAGACCGTTGCTACTTAGGGACTTTAGCTTCTAAATTTAAGACTTGTGTCTCCATGTCCTGAATAGTCTCTATAGCTGTCTCCTCTAGTCCCTCTTCTTCCTCTTCTCTTTCCTTTGATTCCTCACCCTTTTGTTCTTCTATGTTCTCTAGAAGTGTAGGATAATTAGGTGATCTTTACTTTGAATCTTCATCCTCATTTAAATTCTATTTTGTTGGGCCCCTAAAATATTGGCTAAGTACACAAAGGTGCATGGGTGCGCAAGGCCTAGGTTGAAGATGGGTGCACAAGGAGAAGGCATGCAAGGCAAGGTTCTAGGAGGGTTTTAGAAAGGCCATGTTGCACACTGGAAGATAAGGTCTCGATGCTTAGCCATATTTGGCATATCGGGTAGGACACGAGAAAAGCGTGACAAAAGAGCGAATAAGGAGTGGATAAGGTGCCAACTTGGAAACGTGATGCCCATGAAAGGAATATGCTTAGCGATAGAGGATTCTAGAAGACCATCATTACAAGGAGTGGAGAGCTCGGATCTAAAGGAGCATGCTTCTATGGAGGACCACTTGGACACTTGGTGATGTATCTATATCCCTTGAAAGTAAGTGAGTGGTTGAAGAAACCTATAAATACAAGCGACAGTAGAAGAAAAAGAAGTGCAATTGTGATATACGTTAGAGGATAATATAGAGAGTAGAGATCTACATAAATATTGTGAGAACTCTATGGGATTTGGTAGAGGCTATATAAGGGAGTAATGTAGTAAGGGGCTAGGATATAATTTTTTCTCTATATGGGTGAAGGACATGATCCCTGTTGTGATGTATGACTTCGATCTAATCAAGATGTGGTAGTCTAATGGATCCATTGAATGTAATGAGGTTACAAACATGAATGAGTATGAATGTAATTGATTTGGTTCATATCTATATCTTTTCATTTATGTTCATGGATGTTATGGAATAGATGTAAATCCTTATGTATTTTCCTTTCTGTTGTAGTTCTAATTGTTATCTCGTAAGTACCTTCTATTTAGAATGAATAAAATTGTCGATAGGTCTTTATGATCCCTATGATGATCGTATGTCTCATTTCCTCATTTATTAAGTTCCTAACATAGATGATGGTTTCCTACTTAACTCACATAAAAGAGATACTTGACACATGCGTGTTCCTCGGGTGAGTGCCTAGTGCCCGCTGGGTGAAAGGTCAGCGTGCATGGGATTCCCTTGTTCTTTGGTGGGTGTAAAAATGAATACATCTTGGTTCCATTTTCGGGACCTTTGTTCAAAATTGTAGTGGGAAATGGAAAGCATCATGGTCTAGATAATAAGTAATGAGAGTGTTGAATCGTGGTTTAGGAGTACAAAGGATGAGTTTTCTTAGAGATTCAATATTGGTCCAGAGTTTGATGCACGGAGGTGGGTGGAAGAGAATATCTACCATGAACTATACGAAAAAAATTCTATTGTTTCCTGGTAGAGTTGTATGAATGGCTCTCAACATATGCATCTAGAGAAATTTGGTTCTATAGAGTGTGTGTGTGGACATAAGAGGACTATCAGAAGCTACAAGATGCAGATCTAACCTAGACACGTGTTGTTGATTAGTGGTGGAAGAGAGTGTTGGCCAACTACACTGGAGTATGCTATTTCTACATATTCTTGTCCATAAGTTGTTGAGTTTGAATTTATGAGGGAGCCTAGAGGATCATTTTTACGTGTTATTCCTCTAGCAATGAAGATCTTGATTGTTACCTTGAGTTTATAGGCATTTCCAATGCCTGGCTAAACCATTATGAGTCTTTGGGTGATGAAGCTAGGGTGAAGGAAGATAGAAGATATTACAATGGAAAAAAGGGAGGATATGTGACATAACTATAGTGAAGTGCGTGAAAGGGATATTTCTAGACAATGTTAGGTTACAAGGGTGATGGATCTATGGAGGCGGATGTTGTGGAGGGAGTTGAGGTTCATGCGGAGGACATGAGACCTAAGCAATATGTGCTACCCCATCTTGGAAAATGCATAAGAGATACCCCTTTAGCTTGTGATGAGATTTTTTCACGTAGAGAGAGAAGATTCGTTGGCGTGCATCCGAACCCACCTACTTGACCGAACCATGGTGCTTGGTTTTCTAGATCAATGGAGTATCGCTGACCCAGCTTAATATCAATAGAAGTGACAGATTTACACCCAAGAGATATAATTTCTCATTTCCCACTTCTATGGCTACACATACTATTCCAGTATTCAAAGGAATTTTTGGACAAGGAGCAAGTACAAAATCCTTTAGTCTTGCATCTAGGAGTGGTGTGGGTACACTAGTGGTAGTGGGGCATTATCACAGACCATCGATGCATAGTTCAGTGGAAATTTGGGGACCCTTGGCATGACCACTACAAGACCTGGTGGACCTGGTGGATCTGGTGGGTCAGGAGGAATAGGACCTGGTGGATCTGGTGGATATGGTGGCTCAAGAGACACAAGACCTAGTGGATCTGGTAATAGGGGAAATACTAGAGGAAACTAAGGCTCTGGCTCAAGAGGACAAGGGCCCCAATAATCTCCTCAAGTCTTATTTGAGATGTCTTTACATTTTCTAGATTATAGAGTTATTGAAGATTTTACTGAGAACATGTTCACAAGGGTGAGCTACTATGGTACGCAAAGGGGATAAAAACCCGAAATGGAAGGCCTTTCATTTTGCAATGACGTTGCAAGGGCACGTGCATAGGTGGTATAGGAAATATGACCCTCATCAAACAGTGGTGGATTATGCTGCTTTAAAGAATGCATTCTTGGAAGAGTTCCACATCCCTGAGTTTGAACATAAGAGCATCAGTGCCATGAAGGAGATTTAGCAGGAAATGAAAGAGAGTTTGCGGGAGCATGACGTGCGGTTTAAGACTCTCCTGTCAAAATTGTTATATGAGATTCACCTTTCATAACATGCTCAATGGTTTTTTGGGGGGTTGATAAAGCCATTTAGAAGAGATTTATATCATAAAACTTTCATAGACCTGTGCGAGGCATTAGAAGCCACTCTACACATTAAAGCTATTGGAAGTGTTGATACTGGTGTTAGTCTATTTTTGGAGGCTCAAATTGATGTTATGGCTAAGAAGCTGGAGAAGTTATCTATGAACTCATCTCATGAGACTTGCAGTGGTATATGGTGTATAGATTGTGAAGTAGAGGGGCATGTCAAGGATAGTTTCCCCGAAGGACAGTACGTGCCGTAATGTAAGATGTGAAATTTGTCATGGGGACCATGATGCAAGTAGATGTCCCTTGTTATAGCATGTAATTTAGAAGAATGTGTCTTACTACTATAAGATCTGCACCTCTACAACCCATGATACTAAGGATTGTAGGATTATTGATCAGATCCATGAGGCCATTGATCATGGTGTGCACCAAACTAGCCTTGCCAATAGTTCTAAGAATGATGATCACCATTATGAGGACCATGTAGATGGAGGTAGAAGGGGATTTTGGAGGATTCCATGGTCATGGTAACCATAGAGGAGGAAGAAGTGAGTTCCCATGTGGAACCTATTTTAATTGTGGGTCTACAAAACACTACAAGTGTGAGTGCCCAGACTTATTGTAGTGCTCATGGTGTGGGAAGAAGCAAAAGTATGAGGAGTTCCTTGAGTTGTTTAATCTTATGAATCAGCAACACTTTGGAAAGACAAGGGCACTTTGTAATGGCGAGAATTAATAAGGATGACACA
Organism: Taxus wallichiana var. yunnanensis; assembly: GCA_018340775.1. NCBI lineage: Eukaryota > Viridiplantae > Streptophyta > Pinopsida > Cupressales > Taxaceae > Taxus > Taxus wallichiana. Next base: position 119,186,517 of record CM031242.1, on the reverse strand, counting down.
TAGTGGATGCCATAGGTGACCTATGATGTAGGTTTGGAATCATTATGGTAACAACAAGAGAAGAGGCAACATGTGTGCAAAGGAAATACCAAGGAAGAAGAACCTGGTTTCAAGAGAGGAAGTTGTGCATGGGAAGTACCCAGACCCTTCCCATCAGAAGGAGGTATACCAAGAAACTATGGATGTTATAAGGAGCTTGTAGGGAGAAATCCAGTGTCTTAAGGAGTAGTCTAGGTAGCATGAGCATAGGAGAAGTGTTGAGGCTCCACAGAAGGACATGGATGAGGTTAAGGAAGTATGTAAAATGTTAAGGAAAGAGAATATTATTCCCTTTCTAAAAGCATGGTTGAGAGAGAATCTACCATGTGTTGGAGAAGAGCGTGAGAGGCAACTCTTGCATTCTAAAATTCCCCCTCACAACCTTGACTATGGTAGGGAAATCACGTTAAAAGTAGTCATTGATGGATGACCAAGTAATATCTTGATTGACATAGGAGCGGAGGTTAATGTTCTCACCTTGGATGTATAACATCGAGCAGAAGGCCTGCATTACAGCCATCTTTGAATGTTCTCAGTATAGGAAAACAAAACAAAGGCAATGCCCATTGGTGTCTTAAAGGATGCAACTATCACCATTCAGCGGGATAGTTTTACCGGGACTTCAAAGTCTTGGTGCTCTCCAAGGCGGATAATTTCCTATCATTACTTAGGCACCCATGGTGTTATAAGAACAATGTGGATCTTCGAGTTCAATAAAGGGTATATGATCTTTGAGAATGAGGAAGAAAGGGTTATCATTCCCCTTACAGATGGGAAGTCAGCTCCATACACATATCCCTTAGGAGAAGAGGTCCTTGATCGGATTTATGTGCATTCTATTTGAGACCTAGAGATAATCCATCCTACCGACGAAGTTATCCAGTTTGAGGATGCTCAGTTGGTAAGTGACACCACTAGTCTAGCATGTGACAATTAGGTGCATGGAACTTATGAGTTGGTTGGGTGAAAAATGAAGGGGCTTGTAACTAGAGCACCTAAGGCATGCTCGCTTAGGCACCTAGGAGGAAGGAAGTTACCTAAGTATTCTAGAGGGGCTTACACTGAGACCTTCTTGTAGGAAATGGAGGCCTAGTGGAGAAATGAGAATGAAAGAAGAGAGATGTTAAGATACATCCTACTCAAAAATGTTCCGTGCTGGTGGGAAACACATAAGGATAATCTCTTGGAATGGCACAAAGTGATAATTTTCTTCTCTATTTGATTCTCTAGAAGCAACACACCCAAAGACCATCAAAGACTACCATGGAAAGGAGCTTTCCTCTTTCCACATCCAACCCTATGATAGAGCCTAGAGGGAGGTATGAAAGATTTTTCACCATCCCTCTATGTACACAAACTATATTCTACACTACAAGGTTGTGCGTACATGGCACATCCACTCGAGACACGCCACCAAACAGGAATTGGAGCACGAACAGAAATTGATCTCGTCTAAGAATTTGAGTATCAAAGCACCGAACAATTGGTGGATAAGGCATTGCGAGTAGGTCAAGCACCTTATGATGGGAATAGTGAAAAGGTAGAGAGTAGGCTTGTAGAATTTCTAGGAGAACCATGCTTGGAAGAAAAATTTGGTGAAGATGAGTCTGATGAAGTGAAGTTTGAGCACATGTGTGCATAGAAAGAAAAATTCAAGATGGTATATGTCATAGATGGTGAAGAGATGGAAAATTTGGAGGTTAACCATTCTCTAGGCTCATGTGAAGTGATGGATAGTGCTTATAAAAGAACACATGCCTACCATGATCCCACGAAGACTAATAATGTTAATATTGGGTCAGAGGCGGAACCCAAGGAAGCTATCATTGGAGATTACTTGGTTAGAGAAGGAAGTCTCTAAGATCATTGATATTTTACATGAGTTTGAGGATTTATTCCCACGTGGGTATCATGAGCTTAAATGCATCCACCATTCCTTGGGGGAGATGTAGATAATACTAAAGGAAGGTGCGTGCCCAGTCAGGAATAGACCATACCAGATGAACCCCAATCTACGCATGAAGGTCAAGGAGGAAATAGACAAGATGATAGCATTAGGAATCATAGAGGCTATGGAGGAGTCAGAGTGGATAAGTCCAATGGTGATTAGTATCAAAAAGGATGGTTGGTGTCGGGATAAGGCTATTGTTATCACCAAATCACAACACCCTTATGTTTCCATAAGTGCATATACTTGAACTTACGGTGTGATTGGATAACATGGGTACTATCTCCAAGTTGTGGGACTTGCTACTTGAGATAGACCTCCAGAGAAAGTTGGTTCTTGCTCCTAAGCTACTTGCCACAATCTACTCTAATGCAGGGGAAACTAACTATTCTAATCTAAATTTCCAAGGGACCAGGGAGAGAGAATGCATGAAATGAAAGCCTACACTAAAGCGGTGATACACCAGAAAAGGAGGGTGTGAGAGTAGTCTTCAAATGCGTGAAATACAAAAGCAAAGTGCACACTAGAAGAGGTGATGACAGTTCTCCATAATCTAGCAAAACACATTCACAAAAATATTTCAAACATACACAATGATAATGGATCCCTACATGAACATAATAATAGACACAATATTCTTGTAAAGAAGAGGTTGAAGGGGCAAGAAGAATGCAAGAAAACACAGCAGGGGAAGATACATCCACAAACTTATATTTTATTGCTTCCTGATATGCACAGTTCAATCGGTTACAAGGTAAGGGCCTAGATCACCATGCAAGGAGTCCACAACAAGGGCCTACAACACATTGGCTTCACAAAGCAATTTTGGCAGAGCTTTGCTACAAAAACTACCTCCTCTTTTACAATGAGCCCAACACTCCAATTTATAGAAAAGATGAGAAGAGAGAGAGGAGGAAAAATGAAAATCCCAAAATCTATCCTTCAACCACTTGTAAGAGGCATTAAATGGAGTAAAATGATTATATATTACTTGCAAAAGGCTCCCCATACTATCCTAGGTGCTGCAGCAGAGAAAGAATGATGACCATGCCTCTTAATTGCACTCCCAACCACCAAATAAAACACTGTTATGAACCTGTCCACGTTTTGTGAAAAATATCAATCAATCTCTCATAAAATCTAGAATTTCTTGATTTTTGTACATTGGGCTCGAGCCATAATTCCAATGGTACCAATTTTGTGTGATTTCATTGAGAAATGCAAAAGTTATGGCCTTCTGAGTGCGGGCAGCTATTTTGGGTCTAGCAGGCATTTTCTGTCATTTGACGGGAATGGGCATTGATTGACTACAGCCGAATATGTTTATTTTAATTAAATATATCTACCATCATTAAAAATAATAAATCTAGTTTTTGGCATAGAGGACGTCGTGCTCATTCCAGAAAGTCCAATTTTGTGAAAATCAGAGCTCGAGTCAAAAGTTATGGCCGTTTGAAGTTTCACGGGTCAAACGTTGACTTTTCTTCTTTGCCCTCGGCCGCTTCAGCTTTTTGCGTCCCTCACGTCCCATGCGTACCTTTGTCCCAGCTGTCTTGGATGAATATCTCCCGCATCGGCCGATTCGGGCTTCCTTGTCCCTTTGCGGCCTTTTCACCTTTTCGCGTCCCACGCGTCCCGCGCGTACCTTTGTCTGGCTGTCCTAGATGAATATCTCCGGCATTGCCCAAAATGGACCGTCTTTCGGAAAATTGGCCGGTTCATGTCCCCCATGTACTTTTGGCAAGGATGTCCCAAACCGCATGAAAACAAAACTTTGACGATTTTTTCCACTTTCGGCCGTTTCGGCTTTTCGCGTCCCAACTGTCCCACGGACCGCCTAGGACAAAAATGTTTGACTTAGCTGATTTCCTTTGTATTTCGGCCCCAAGCTTGGTACGACGAACTAGTACGACCCGAACCCTTCAGACCCGAAATGCTTTAAAATAGTCCTGCAACCTTATTTTTGCATTTTTTCCATTTTCTCAACTCGTTGGGATTTCTTCTTAGATGAGAGAGTTAGAGAGAAGCCGAGGGCCCCAAAAACACGATTTCGGGCCTTGAATCAATCTACTTGCTTGGGACTGAATAATTTGATGCATGTTATCAAAATTACCTTGAGGGGTGAATTTTTGATAACAACTACATTGGGGAACCACGTCAAGAGAAGAAGAAGCAAAAAAAACACGAGGTAGGAAAGAGCAAAAATCATGACGGAAGAAGTGCCTTTGGCACTAGTTACGCACATGAAAGAGTCTCTTGTCAAGATGTTTTGGTTGTGTTCTAGAAGGTTTGGGAATTGTTTGTGTAGGATTGAGCATGTGTGTTAAAGCGCTAAAGTCGAATTTGGAAAAAAGCCACATTAAGTGTTAAAGTATAGTGGTAAGTAAGGTAGAATTTAATGTTAATAAGCGGGAAAAACTATAAATAGAATGTTGGGAACTTCAATATTTACTTTGTGAATACGAATAAGGAAGAGCCTTCATACGAATGAGGACAGGTCATGGACTATGTTGTTGACCCAAGGAAGGTGTTATGCACGTGCTTCGAGAGCACTATACCCACGGAAAAACTTCTAGTTATGGCATCATTTGACGAGGAGGGCGCATACCCCAGGATAAGGAAGATGCTCTCTTGGGTATTTAGTCCCATATTGATGAGGTAGAGTTTTAAGTATACCAAGGGGAAATCATGCCAATATCGAGTCAAAGGAGACAACCCTTGGAAAATGCCTAGCAAATCTTGGATGAGAAGTTATATAATGCGCTCAATAAGGTTGCGATTGAGGCTAAGGCTAGGATCTTTGGAAGAAATGACAGAGTAAAATTTCTAGAGGGAGAGCTAGAAAAGAAGGAAGAGGAGCTGCTTTGAGAAGACTAAGGGCTTGAAACAAGAATAGTTGATCATCGCAACTGAAGCATGAACTAAGGGATGAGAAGGAGAAGATGCGTGAAGTATACAAAAATATCTATTCTATCACAAGTGTCATTATGTTGAAGCATCCATACCTAACGCCGCTGCGTAGAGTACAAATCCACTCTTGAATGCTTAGAATATCCGATGCGCATCCTCACTAGAGAGAGACAACCATTAGCCCTAGATTCCATGGAAGAAGTGTTAGCATGCTTGGTGAGGGAGGACAAATTGAAATTAGTAGCAATCATTGCTAAGTATAGCAAGGTACTTGCAGATGTGAAGATTGCTACCCAATCTCCTAAGGCCATGTATGATAATTATACAGAGAGGGATATAGTGGTGAGCATCTTGGTTGCCACTCACGAATTAGAGCTAAAGGATTTTAAAGAGAAGAATAATGGAAATAGGGAGGAAAGGGACATAATCCTTGTTAAGGTCAAAAAGAAATCGGGGCCCATTGAAACCTTAAGGGGTTCAATAAAAAACCGGTTGAAGGAACTATACCTACAAATCACAAGAAGAATGGATGCACTTGAGGACATGGGAAAATAATTGGAAGGGGTAGTTGAGACTATGAATACCCAGGGAGATGGGTTAATCTTTAAGGAAGTGAATACCTTAGTCAGCAATCTACGCCAAAGAGCAAAAATGAAGTAGATGCCTGGAACAAGCTAGAGGCCGACCTAAAAAGGGACTTCCCACTCCTTTTGCAGCAATAATTACCCTTCCATTCTTTTATTCTTTCCCATTCCTTCATCCCCTTATTCTTACTCTTCCCAAATTCTTTCATTCTTCTAGAACATATTGTAATTATTTACTCTTGAAAAGATGTTTCCAAGGGTGGAGAATAGGTGAAGTGTGGGGTGATGTTGGGCCCCTCAAATATTGGCTAAGTGGGTGAGAAAGGCCTAGGTTGAAGATGGGTGCACAAGGAGAAGGCATGCAAGGAAAGGTTATAGGATGGTTTTAGAAAGGCCGTGTTGCACGTCGAAGACAAGGTCTCGGTACTTATCCATATTTGGCATATCGGGTAGGACATGAGAAAAGTGTGACCCAAGAGTGAATGAGGAGTGGATAAGGTGCCAACCTGGAAATGTGATGCCCACAAAAGGAATATGCTTAGCGATAGAGGATTCCAGAAGACCATCATTACAAGGAGTGGAGAGCTTGGATCGAAGGACCACTTGGACAATTGGTGACAGATCTGTAGCCCCTAAAAGCAAGTGAGTGTTTGAAGAAACCTATAAATATAAGCACCTGTAGAAGAAAAAGAAGATAAGATCATATATACGTTAGAGGATAATATAGAAAGTAGATCTCTGTAAAAATACTACAAGAAATCTGTGGGATTGGGTAGAGGCTATATATGGGAGTAATTTATTAAGGGGATGGGATATAAAGTTTTCTCTCTATGGATGAAGGACATGATCCCTGCTGTGATGTATGACTTTGGTCTAATCAAGCCGTGGTAGTATAATGGATCCATTTAATGTAATGAGGTTACAAACAAGAATGAGTATGAATGTAATTGATTCGGTTCATATCTATATCTTTTCATTTCTATTCATGGATGTTATGGAATAGATGTAAATCCTTATGTATTTTCCTTTCGGCTATAGTTCTATTTGTTATCTGTAAGTACCCCCTATTTGGAATGAATACATTTTTCTAGAGGTTGTTTTGAGCCCTATGATGACTGTATATCTCCTTTCCACCTTTATTCATTAAGTTCCTAACATAAATGATGGTTTCCCACTTAACTCAAATAAAAGAGAGGCTTGGCACCCAAATGTTCCCTAAGTGAGAACCTAGCACCCGCTGGGTGAAATTATGATGTGCATGGGATTCCTTTATTCTTTGGTGAGTGTAAAAATGACAACAAGTTTCCTCCTCTACATGTTTGCCTCCATCTATGGAGAAATTTTGGATGATCTGCGCACCATGTTTGGAGTAGCACCTTGGGTCCATGTTCTCCCGAACACCCTCTTAAATCTATGATCCCCTTGGATTGCATTCAAGTCCTCATCATCGCCCCTCCTGTGGCTGAGGTGGTGTATTTGCACACTCAACTTCACCCTTATTCATAGCATGTCTCCTACTCTATCCTCCAAACCTTCATTATATTTTTTCTCCTCCTCCTCATCCTCCACTTCAATTGGATCAGTGGGCTTAGGCATTGGGATTTTCTCCATTGTATGCTTTCCCTTTGGTGGTGCTAGAAGTGTGAACTCACCTTCTACATACTTGTTATTATCCATTTTTGGATTTAGTTGGAGATACACGAGCACCTTTGCTCCAATATGTCCCACAACTGAAATTATTTGTTTAATGCTCAAAACTTTAGAAATGAGTCTTTCAACATATGCACCCCACCCAGGGATACACATATTTCTTTCTTAGTGTGTGGTAGTCATAATCTACCATATCCGTGTTGAACGTTAGTCACCACGCATCTCGTAAACCTATGTACGATGCCCGGAAGTACCTTATTGGGAATGCATATAGAAAATTTCACCAAGGACTCCATGCTCCACCTTTCATGGAAAATCATGATATATATAAATTTTGTTATATAGAAAACAGAACTACGTTTCCAACCACCAAAGGCAATTCCTTGGGGATGTGCCATTCTTCCTCAAAAGCCGCATGGAGCCTATCATACCACTTCTCAACTCATTGCTTAACCTGCTCTGTCATGGATCCCTCACATAAGTACTTCTTAAATCATTTTACAGGTGATTTGTGTTCCATTGTATACTCCCATACCTTCTCCTTAGGTCCATTAGGTACTGATCTCCATGAACACTAGTGATAACAAAACAGCTCCAAATCTGATCTTTCCTCTTACACGTGATTCTTCAACAATGTCTCTACAATATACCATGAAATGTTGTAGACTACTCCTTCAAACATCTTTTTTGCAATGTACAGCCACATGGTGTTCACTTATGACCACCTTTCCTGGTCATTGAGCTTTGTAATGAGATGTGCGGCCACTTGTATAACTGGATACTTCTTTAGTTTGTTGATGTCCATACTACATGGAACTTTTGTATATACCAACTCCTTTATGGTATCCAATATTGTGGTTTTGTCTATCGATAATATCATGAATCATCTCTTGTGTCTTTCAAACCCGTTACCATGGAGATGAGTACAATTGAAATTCTAACTCTACGTCTTGTAAAGTAGAAAAAATCCTCATGCACTCTACTCATGAGCCACTGGTACAAGGGCTCATACTTCCTGAAATAAGGGAGCTCATAAAGTTGGTAAACTCCTATCCTTTACAAGAGCTTCTCACCAGCATTGTCATACACCAACATATCTTCTACCATGCGTTTATTTGTCTTCATGTTCAACAACACATCAAGCTCCTTTTTTTTCTCTATGGTACGATGATTGTACTCACTCACTTTTCTTTTCCTTATGTGATAATCCCACTCTTGGCCAATGATAACCCCCTCTGGATATTGCATCTTAGAAAAATTGCTTTCTGGAGCCATTTCTTCTTTTTCTTCTACCACCTTCTTCTATCCCTTCACTCCTGCTGCAACTACTTTCTTAGGTTCTATTTCTACCTTGCAATCCTTTGTAGATCCTTTCCACTCAAATTCTGCAAGGTATGAAGCAAACCCTATCTCGATTCAATCATACCCTAGGTGGAAGCTTTGTGCCCTAACTCCTCTCTGTCACCTTGCTTCACTTAAACCCTTCACCACCGGGGACATAAGCTTCTTTTACACACAAATCTCTTCATCATGACTGGTTACACACCTCTTGCACCTTAAAATGATCACTCGAATCTTCACACTTGGATTGTTTCAAATACTCTTATTCACAATGGTAGCAATGAATTCACATCCCATCCTTATATAGTTTTTTAAATTTTGATGCATTTATTGCTCCTTCACCTACCAAATATCCTCTCATTCATTGATCCAATTCATTCAATCCATGTGGTACATCTTCACGCCCAGCCTATAACCTTCTAGTGCTCCTTCCTACCCTCTAGTCACAAAATTCTCTTCATCACGTACCCTTTCACTTGAGTACCTTGTCACGGTACCTTATTCTAGTAGTTATCATGGCCCCTACTTACCTCATGTTATACTTGTCCTTTCATTCATCTCCATCCTTGGTAAATTTTGAGAAGCAATATTCTTTTGACTTAAAGCACACTGTATTAGCTTATTACTTTCACCTTTCAATTCCCATAGTCTTTTACTTGGATATCAACAACTACCCCATGCTAAAAGGATGTGCAATCCTCTAGGCCTAAACATTCTTCACATATTAATTAGCTTCATGTGCTCAAGAATGATTATTACACAAGAACAACAACTAAATTGAAAAATCATAGTGATAATGAAGGAAATACATCAAGGAAATATGTAATTGAAAACCTAATCTAAATGGAAATACTACCTTATTACAAATACAAAGAAGACTTATTTATACTAGGGCTTCAGCTTACTCCCGTTAAAGTAATGGGTAGTCATGTTCCATCAAGTGAATTTAATTAGAAAGCACCTCATTCAAGTATGTAACTGATGACATAAGGCCCCAACCAATGTACTTTGATATTTCTTGGATGGTGCAAGAACTTAGAGTCATAAAGAAGTACCATTTGTCCAACCACCAAGTTTTTCTCCTTTATATTTCTATCATGCCATTCTTTCTACCTAGCCTTTTCTTGCTTCTGACTCCAATGTGTTATGGCTCATCACTCATCCAACTGAATCATATTTTCAATCCACTCTTCTAAAGCATGCTCATCAGGATTACCTCTAACACATGTAATGCAAAAATAACGTAACATAAATTCTATAAGGAGAACGACTTATGTGCCAAACACCAACTAAAACAGTGTGGTTTTGTTCAATCTCTTATAAGTTGTTATATATGCCCAAAGTATAGCTGACATTTTATCATCCCAATGCTTTCTTCCAACATCACAAATTTTTGTCAATGTCTAGCTCAAAATCTTGTTGAAATCCTCAGTGGTTTCATTTGCTTGAGGGTGATAAGGTGTAGTCTTATGGTGAGCAACCATAAACTCATCTAATAGGATCTTGATTGTGTCATTCAAAAAGTGTGTACCCCTATCACTTGTCAATATTAAAGGACATCCATATCTTGTAAGAACATTCTCCCATAGAAACCTAGCTACTTAGATGTTGTATAGTCCTTCAAAGGTGTTGCATCTACCCACTATGTGAGATAATCATGCAAGTAATGATATATCACGATCCGAGTCCTGCGTGTGGCTAGTGAAATAGGTCCTAAGAAGTCGATGGCCCATTTCTCAAATGGTTCAGCACTAGTAATTGGTCTCAAAGGCATCTCATCTCTTTGTCTTGGTTTTCCTAGGCACTGAAAATGGTCACACACCTTACAATATTCTTTACATTCTTATTACAATGTCTCCCACCATAATCTGCAAGTAGGATCTTCCACATAGTTGCATCACCTGCATAGTGGCCTCCTGCAATACCTCCATGGGATTCTTCCATAATATCCTTGTGCTCATGCTCTAATACATAATGACATAATACTTCATCTCTACCTAACTTACGAGGTCACCACTGATTAACATAAATGGTGCCGTGTGTATAGAAAGTTGTTTCTTTTCTAATGCCTTCATTCTTCCTAGTGCCACACCAGTTCATAGAAAGAAAATGATGTCTTATAATTCTAATGGTGCACGTTATAACCTATATAACTATGGATCTAGCATGGTTTCTTCAATTTTTTGTTCTTCCTCTCCTATGTTGATTCTAGACAAGTGGTTTGGTTCGAGTTGTTATTCCCTAGCTTCACCACAATTGTGAAATCAAACTCTTGAAATAGGAGTACCCATCTACATATGCACCAAGTTTTTTCACAAAATACTTCAATTCCATGTGATCCATATAGAATAAAAATGGTGTGGCTAGAAAATACTATTGAAAATTATGCAATGCATAGATCATTGACAAAGCTTCATGCTCTATAGTTGTATAATTCTATTTAGCAGAGTCAACTTCCTACTAGAAAAGTAGATAGGATGATCGACAATACCTTCTCCAGGTTGAGATAATATTGCACCAATTTTCATTCTCAAGGCATCCACATGTACATGAAATGGTTTATCCCATGAAGGAAAATGTAGGATAGGCACGGTAGTAAGTTTCTCTTTCAATGTTTCAAATGTGCGCTGCTGCGATTCTCCCCAATAGAATGTACCTTTTCCTTTCAGTAACTCCTCTAAAGGTGTGGAAATTTTTGCATATCCCTTGATGAATTTTCTATAATATCCTGTGTGACCCAAAAATCCACATACCTCACTTTGACAGTAGGTGCTTCCAGGCCTAGAATGATTGTAACCTTAGCTAGATCAATAAGTAATCCCTCCTTACAGATTATGTGTCCCAATAGTATTCCAAAAGGTGTAGCAAATATGCACTTCTTGATGTTCAAAGAGATACTCAATTGTTTGCACCATTCAAACATTAAGTGTAGATTGTCACAGTGATCCTTAACAAGCCCATATACTGTCCAATCATCGAGGTAGACCTCTAAGAAGATGTGAATAAAATATTTAAATACTTGAAAAACTATTTGTGAGAATACAACAGACACATTTCCAATCCAAAAGGCATCAAAGTATAGGAAAAACTGCCCCATTCAGTAGTAAAAGTTGTCTTTTCTTGATACTCATGAGTAATCCTAACTCAGGTGATACCACGAAAACCCATATGTAAAGCAATAGATTTCACGCCCTGCTAATCCTTCTAGTATTTCCTTAGTGAATGGTGTAGGGAATAGTTATGTTACACATGCTACATTTAGCTCCCTGTAATTAACAAAAAATTGAATTCTATTATCCTTTTTGATATTGATCACCATTGGACTAACCCATTCTAACTCATCCAAAGGTTGAATGATTCCAGACTTCAACATTTTATCAATTTCTTCTTTTACCTTTTCAAAAAAATTAGGATTCATTCTGTAAGGCCTCTTTCTCACCGTCATGCACCATCCTTAAGATTTATATTCATTTCCACAAGTGATTCATGCACGCCTTTAAGTTCATGATACCCTTGAGGGAATAAGTCCTAATAATTGTTAAGTAACTCAATGATCTTTACCACGTTTGATTGTGACCAACGCCTCTCCAATTATGACCTCCTTAGGATTAGCCTCACGATCATATATTGACCTTATTTGTCTTCATTGGTTCATGGTATGCACGCGTATTCTTATCTCGCACTATCCAAGACCTTTTGCACCCTTGTGAATGTTCAATATCTAGGATTTCAACTTCCTCATCATCCACAAGTATACATCATCTTTCCTTTTTATTTCTCAAGGCAAGCATGTTCAAGCAATATGGAGTCTTCTACTTCTCCAAAATGTGTCTCGATTCTCTCTCTTCAAATAATTCATGTATGATTTCCTCCTCCTTTTCACTATCTCTCATGGTTAACCACTTGAAAAATTTTAATTCCTCTTCTATTGGAGGTTTGGAAGAAAAGAGGTCAAAGGCCTAGATCATTCCTGTAGTTAATTTTTTCCAATTTCCAATCTCTCAATGTAGTTCTACGTATACATACCAGGTGCGAGTGAATCCTTGTAGAGTAGAGTATAATCTATGAACCCAGAGTGAAGGTGGTAATGCTTCATGTCCCGTTGTCCAAAGTCTCTCACACTGCTGAATGTGATGTTGAATAGGTTGATCACCATTATAAGTGTAGATCTATGTAGGTACATTGCTCCTTACAAACCTAGTAGATAGGGTGACTCCAATCTCCTCCCATTCTATAAGATTATCTCTATGGACTACCCACCAGTGTGTTGCTATCTTGTGTAAGGTATATACTAACATATCTCTTCTCTTGACCTGGTCTATCCATTGTGCCTCCATGGATTTTAAAAATATAGGAATATCTTATGCTCTTATATACTAAGGTATTGTGCCACCTATCTATCAAATAGAACAAAGACCATTCTTGTACGCAATTGCACTTTTTACCGCATGCTCTACTAGTTCATATGTACCATGAGCCCAATTATCACAAGAAATACTCGTAGTATCACTAGTAAAATGAGAATCCTCCCACTATAGGATGCCTTCCTTTGATGGCTCATTGACCTCTAGGTCCTAAATAATGCATACATAGATTCTGTTTAAGTACTCCTCACTTAGAGGATCAACATACAGTGTAGATTTCTTATCTGTCAAAGGCATCAAAACTCTTTTCTCCTTGTTCTCAAAGCTTATATACCCCTTATTGAATCTCAAAACAACATTATTCACATAACACCAAGGGCATCAAGCAAGCCTGGAAAAATGTCTTCTACAAGTGCTCATGCCTCAAAATCCCCAAAGAATTTGACCACTTGTATGGTTATATATGTATCCTTTAGAAATCCTATGGGAGTTTCCTTAGTCCTATTTTCCATAAACAAAACATTAGATGATGGATGTAATGGAGGCCTCCCCATTTGTACCCATACATCTAAGGTAAGCACATTTACTTCCGCACTTTGTATCAATCAATATGTTACTCAAAAATATCCATCCACAACAAAATTGAAAGTAATTTCCTTGTCATAGTCAATGCTATTAGAGGGAAGATTCACATGCAGGATCTGTCGTCCGGTCTCAATACTTGTGCGTAGAGTGTTCCCTTTTAACCAACTTCCCAATCATAGAATGATGTTCTCCTGGCACACAATTTTTCACACTTCTCTTAGATCATCAATATCAGTTTGGGCTATCTCTCGATGCTTATTTATGATCCTTTAAGTACCATATCTCACCCTAAATATTCATTAGCACTTCCATGGTATCCTAGAAAACTTGCTTCGATGTGCGGGATGTGGGTCACTTACATGAAAAACCTCCTCCTTGGTTATTATAGGCTTCTGGTGCAATGCCTCTCTTGTGTGTGCTTTGCTTCATCTCGTGTAGTAATCTTCACCGTCCAATACCTCAAGTTCTCGTGCTTTCTTTGGCATCCAATAATATTTGACCATGCGCTTTGGATTCAAACCATCTTGTTGCCTTTGTTTTCTTTCTTATGTTGCTTACTCAGATGCTCATATAAGTCTAGGCACTCTTCATAGCTATGGTTCTTTCCATAGAAAGAACATGCAATATTCTAAGGACATTCGTGCCTATAGTGGTCAAGATATCTACACGTATAACATGTTCCACAAGGGAACTCACCTCTTCGTCTACCACATCCTCATCCTTCATATCCACCATGATATCCATGTTCCCTTCCATGACCTCCTTTAAAATACCCCTCATTCCTATCATAGCATGTTTGATTATGATCCCAATTCTAGTGCTCATTCTTACCCTTAGAATTATTTGTTACACTTGTCTATTCTACCCCAATGTCTATAACATCCTGGATCTGACCAATCAATTGACACTCCTTGGTATCATGGGTCATGAACCTATAAATATTACAAAAGTAGGATACATTCTTCTTATCACATTTTGTAACAAAGGATAATGACTAGCATCATGATTATAAAGATAGATTTCTTATTCTAACAACAATGAATGTATAGATCTATGAGGGAAACCATCCTTGGAGTGACCTTCCACCTCAAAATCTGTACACCAAATCCCTAAGCACGTTTCATGGGCTGAATTCGTTGATAGCTTCTCTAACTGATTTTTCATAGATGCAACTTGTGCCTCTAAGAATGGACTAACACTAGTGTCAATGCTCCCAACTACCTTAGCACACAAATATGCTTCAAGTGCTTCATATAGATCGAGTGTATGTCTTATGTGACAATGCTCTTTTGAATGGTATAATCAATCCTCTAACAAACCATTGTGCATGTTGGCTGACATGAATATCAAAATACAACTTCAATAGAAGTGTATTAAAATGGACATCATACTCACGTACACTCTCAGCAGTGCCTTTCTTGATATCCTTAAGTGCACTTATACTCTTTTCCTCAAACACAAGGATATGGAACTCTTTGAAGAAATCATCCTTCATTGCTGCATAATCCACGCAAGTTTGATCAAGGTCAAACATCCTATATTAGCTGTGTGCACATCCCTGTAATGTAGTAGCAAATTGAATTGCCTTGTACTTAGAAGCCATGATCCCTTTCGTGTGCCACAATATTTCACACATGTGCACATGCTCAATAGCATCCTCTATGCCTCTATACTCTGGAAGATGAAGAGACATCTCCATATAGATATTCTATGGTTGTTGTGGGCCTTGACCACCTGATCCAAAACCTCTTGTGTTTCCTCTGCCTCCAGAACCACCAGATCCACTAGAACTAGAACCACCTATACCTCCTGATCCTCCACATGTAGCTAGAATAGGACCTATAGATGTACTCCCTTGTGCTCGACAATAGTACTATACTGAACCCCTATAGTCTATGAGATAGTTTCACTTATAGAAGTGAATCCAACATTTTGTATGCTCACGTTACGTGTTGATGATGCACTTTGAAAAGTGTTCCTCCAAATAATATTGAGGCCATCTTCCCTTCCATTGATGTACTTTCTCCTTGAATTACTCCTACTCTCCTACTTCCCAAGTTAGATTGCTAGTTACTTTACCTAATAGATACGGGAAAACCAAGTGCAAGGGCTAGGTCAACAGGTGGATTAAGATGTGCACCCATGGCCTAGGTAGTCTTTGCTGGTGCACTTTTATGTGAAGCCAAGGGGGGATCTCTTTCATGATTTCCAAGATGGGGGAGTTCCTAATGCTCTAGCTCCACATCTTCTACGTGAGATTCAAATCACTCACGAGCCATATCTCTCCTCAACCCCATAATTTTTTAAATGGTATGTTCTTTTTCTATCTCCCTCTCGCATGCCTCATTATACTTAATCCACCTTTCCTGTCTCTTCCTTTCGCCACTAGTTATACCATATTTCAACAAACATGTTCATGCCCTCACAGAAGGTAATTTTTAGTTAGCCATCATTTTACTCTCCAGGCTCAAAGTTACAATCAAGATCTTGATCACCAAAGGGAATACCTTGCATATATTCTCCTCTAAGATACAAAAACATTGGAATTCAGCTACCTTTGGAAAGAATACGTTGAAATTGAATATTCCAATATATAACTGTTTAGAACACTACAAAACCATGATTCCACAACGTGAATCCATATTAGATCAACATCATAAAGGGCCTCGAAATCCTTACTATGTCATAAAAAAGTGTACGATCCTCGAAATTTTCTTAGATGCATACACAATCAACTACTCATATAATTCTACTAGAAAGATTGTGAAAAATTTCTCATATAAGTTGTCATACATATTCTGCTCTACCAACGTGCATGCGTTGAACTTAGATCCACCGAAAAACCACCATGCATATTCTTCCTCTAGGTCATGTATCCAGTCCTCAATACTTGCTAGAGTTAACCGATATGTCTTCATCACGAACCATCCTAAAAACATCTGAAAAAGAGGTCCCAGCAACAAAACCAATGATGCAGCCTAGAATTTACCAGATAACACCCTAGATGTGCTGGCACATCACTCAGCCTAAACTGAGCACTCACCCAAAGTGTGCAAGGGTACCAGGTCCCTTTTTAGGGTTACTGTAGTAGGATGTTAGCATTATGAAGGAAGAAACATATAGATCCATAATTAATCCATCATTCTACGGTGCATGCCATATTCGATCTATGAAAGAAAAATGTAAAAATAATCATGATTGAATTAATAACATGCACTACTCAATTACACACATTAATGACACTTCGACTTAGCCAATATCTTACTTAGATTCATCCAATATCTTCCATCTATTAATAAACACAGAAGCTCCTTAGAATAATGGCATTCTATACTAATGCACGTATGGATCTGATATAGTAATCCATTCATATGCACATATCTCTTTATGCTTACCTATTATGCTCTACATATACCTATATCTCTCTCTCCTCTCTCTCTCTCTCGTAATTCACTACATATATATAGCGTGGGGACTAGCCCTTCACCACTTATCTATTCCAAAAATAGGCCGCATGCTATTAATAGCCACAAGTCATTTATAGGCATAAGTACACATGCAAGTGTGATATCTATAGACCCTTTATAGTTAACTGAAGTGACAATCCTATTCTTATCTCATCTCTATGCAAAACACTTCGATCCGATCCTCCAAAATAGACAATGTGTGGCACACACATCTCTACATCGTTAGTGTGTTCCGCACACCATCTTCTAAAAATAGGTCTTCATGCTCAAAATATGCTAAGTGTTGAATGCTAAAATTTCTCTCTCTGTGTGGGTTCTTTCAGTCCATTCATGCCCTTAAACCTATCCCATTTTTTCATGTGGACTTCTTATGTGAGTTCTCTCAAGTGTTCTATGTTCAACAAAGACCGGAGCTAGTTTTTATCACATTGAGCACCTAGTGGGATAAATGTAGGTGGGAAATTTTTTTATCCCCATTTCCCCCTTGGAAATATATTATGGGGATAATAAAGTGTGCCTCCATCCTTGGTGATAAGTGTGAAGCATGTGTGCCTTGGAGAGGGGACTAGAAAATTGAGAAAAGGTGTTTATCGAGCCTCCCGAGTCATGTGGTGGGTCCATGAAGCATAAGGTTGGGGGAAATTTTTTATGTCCCCCTTATCCCTTTGGAAAGGGAAAAAGGGAACAAAGAGTTTTTCCTCGGTCTCATGCTGCCACGTGGCACTAGAAATTTTGACTAAGGACGTAGCTTGTACCTTGGAGAGGAGATAAAAAGTGACATTATCGAGCTCCCAGATATCATTTTAGGAACTTATTTTAAATAAAAATGAAATTTTAGAAGGATGGGATGGGTCCTATGGTATTATTTATCTTGTAATGTTATGAAACATGGATTTTTTTATCAGGACCACCAAATTTACCTAAAAATAATGAGTTTTGGAAAGAAATTCTTGGGTGTTGTGAAAACTATGAGATTACCATCATATAATAAATTGAATTAGATTTCCATTGATATTTTTTGACCTCAAATTCATTCTGGATATCCCAAAATTATCTCTTGAAGCTCGGTGCTTTTTTATAATGCAAGCTCTTTTGGTCTCTAAGACTCACTTTTCTTGAACTTTCTCTTGAATCTCAAAATCTTCCCTAAATATTCCTAAATCAGTTGCAAAATGATTTTGGCTCATGAATTTATTGGTGAATTTAGGACATGAACTCATTTTTGGAGGATATGCACTAGCATCGGAAAGACTAAAAATTCCCTTTCTAGTCTTACTAAAAGATCTACCTTGAAAGAATCATATGAACTTGTTTTCCTCTTTTCAACACATGGGTGAGGTTAGGACGATAAACATAAAAACTATAAGGATGGCGATAGGCTTAACACATGGGATGGACTAATCTGGAGGGGTTTCAGGGAAGGTTAACAATGAATTTTTTGACAATTAGGGTGTAGTCCTATTTTTAAGTTGAATTTTTCCCTTGAAAAAACACAGGACAACAAATGGCTCTCACTTAAGGACTCGTTCTAGATCGAAAAATTGAGGAAAGGATGAAAAGGAAATCTTGAATATCAATTTATGTTTTGGACTAGTGCCTTAGCTATTGGTCTTCACTGATTCATTAAAAATAACATATAGCTTGAAAGGAGGACACACACACACATAGAAAAAGGATACACACAACACACAAAAGAGAAAAAAACACACAAATGGAAAAGGAAACACACTAAATCACCTATGGTATAATGCTAGGGACAACTTCATTTCACTACTTGTTCAATTTAAGATATTTCCTATTACAGATCATTTCCAATTGTTTTCCATTCATAAATGACAAATAGAAGGCATTCTCTCCACAAGTTTCATGAATCTGGAATGGACCAAGCCACAAAGATTCAAACTTCCCATGACTTCCCTTTGGTTCTCTTTGCTTGTCCCAAAGTAAGACAAGGTCTCCAAATTTGAAGTCTCTAGCTTTGGATTTCTTGTCAAACAACTTCTTGACCTTCAATTGATGTGCTTTGATTTGGTCCACCACCTTGAACCTATCTTCCTCAAGCTTCTCAAGAAACAAAATTATTTTATCAATAGAATCACGATATTTCCCATCTTCTACTACCTAGATCAATTTGAGTGTTGGAATATTTACTATTACTCGAATCTATACCTCCATCCCATAGAAAAATTGGAATGAAGACATATCAATTTATTTCTTTAGAGATATTTTATCCACCCACAATGTATCATAGATATTTTTGTGCCAATTCCTTTGATTTTCATCTACCACTTGCAAACTATGGTCATGATGTTCTTGTTGCTCGATTTTACTTGACCACTCCCTTACACGTAATAGTTAGATGTATGTGATAGAGATATTCCATAGTTGTAGTAAAACTTCATCAACTCCTGGAGGAACCTTATTTGGAATTTTTCACCAAATTTTTTTGAGGTATACCAAAAGGAGAAATGAAATTCTCCCTAATAAATTTTTAGACTATTTCAGATTGGCTTGCTTGGTTGGGATGGTCTCTACCCAATTTGTGAAATATTCAATCACTTTGAGCACATGGGTATGACTTGTGCTTGTGTGAGGATTCATAACTCTAATGAAATACACTCACCGCTATTAGAAAGGATCCTTGATCACCACCCAGATGAAGGGGAGTACAACAATCTATTGTCTCTTGAAAAATTGTTGACATGCTTCACATTTAAGAACCCATTATTTGGAATATACAAACAAGCTATGCCAATAGTACCTACCATGGAGGATTTTGTGGCTAGTTACCATCATGGAAAACTTTACTCCACATGCTTGATCATGGTACATCTTTAAAAAATTATCATGTTTCTCTTTGTCTACGCATCTCAGGAAGCATCCATAAAATCCCCTCTTGTAGAGTACATGATTCCATATGACATACTTGGCTGACCTTAGCTTGAGGGTTATTTTTTGTTTGTGATCAAGATGAGGAGGGAACTCATCGTAGGTCGGGAAGTAGGAAATGTCTGCATACCACTCATTTTTGTTCTTCATGAAAAGGAATTGAGGTAATTCCTTTTTGATGCACTCATAACACACACATTCTCTTATATTATTCTATGTCAACATTGATTCATCTTTTGAAATTAGCCTACATATCCCATTTCCTCTAACCAAGTTCAAGGTTTTGATTTCTACTTCATATTATTGAATTCTTACCTCCCAATCACCACCCCTTTTTTCCTAGATCTTATTGGGTGAGGATTCAGTTGATGGAAGAACCTTGAACCATTACCATCGTGTGGGATTTGAGAGTATAAAAATGAAAATTATTTACTTGCCTTGACCATAGCATATACATAAATCTCGAGTTAATTGTAATTCTTCTTATGGTTCATCATAGGAGATCTCATGAAATAAATGAGAGCCTATATGCCTTGTTCATTTTTCTAGACCGAAATGGATGATATCGTGTGCTACAAAGTATAACAATACAAGATGAATTATTTATCAATATTAGGACGTAATAGGGTAGGATCCTTTTCTATCACTTATTTGACTACATGAAATTCAATTTTTCCTTCATTATTCCATTTGAAGATATCTTGTGGTTTCATCATGACCGTGATATGCTTAGTCAACTCGAGAAAGTATGGGGAAAAAAACCGAGAAAGTTGAATTTTCCAAAGAAAGAATGGAATCCCTTTTTCTTGTTGGAAAAAAATAATCTTAGATGGATTTTATTCTTTCGGATTAACCTTTACCCCCTCTTTATTTACAATGTTCCTAAGGATGTTTCCTTCATAACCCCAACGATGCACTTCTTTAGGTTTAGGGATATCTCATGTAGTCGAAATTTGATGAGAACTTATTCAAGATGTTGTATGTGGTCTTTGTATTTCTTTGAGAATACTATGAGGTCATCCAGATAGATTACAATACAATACTCGAGGTATTTTAATGCTAGGTCCATTTCTCTTTGAAATATTTCTACTACATTGATCAAGACAAAAGGCATCCTATTGTACAAAATAGTGCCCCAAGGTGTTGTGAAGGTTATCTTGACTCTATCTTCTTCTACCACCTCAATCTGATTATAACTTGAGAATCCATCCTGTAAAGAGATCATTTGATACCTTGTGATCACTTTCAAGATATGATCCATGATTTGAAGTGGGTAGTTGTGTTTGAGAGAGACTTGATTCAAGTTGCGAAATTCCACACAAATCTTTATCTCCCCATTTTTATTTCACACTGGGAAAATTTTTGTTGCCCATGTGGAGTGGTAGATAGGAAATTTTATCCTCACATTTATCATCTTCAAGAATTCTTCCTTGATGGTATCCATGATTTTTTGATTTTATGGCCATTTATTTTTCCTAAAAGGATTCGCTTCTAGTTTTAGTGAAATAGAGTGGTGCATTTTTTTAGGCTGAAAATATTTGAGTTCATCATAGGGATATCCCAAGGAATCATAGTACTTCCTCAATAGTGATACAAACCTTATTTTTCATTCAGGTGATCATCACTTATCGATATTCACCATTCGGGGTTGTCCAGGGGTGGTGATATTTTGATTTTCAAAATCAGATGTGCACTATGATGACATTTTCTTATTATTTATTTAATGAACTGGTCATGTATTTTGAACAAATCCTCTAGTGAAACAAAACCATTTGGAATCTTGTTTCCTTTGAGTTTAATTACCCCCTCTTAGGTAAATCCTTTTATCTTTGTCCCCTTCTTACAATGATTCAATATTTATATTTTCACTTTCCTCATAGAAGATCTTGGTGAAGTTGTCTCTTTGCTCCAAGAAAGTGAGGAGATGACTGTCATCATTAAATACTTAATAATGGTTTGAATTGTTTGACACACTTGGTCTAAAAACCATTTTGACAACCACCTTGTCCTTATAAAAGGAAAATTTAGGAGTCACCAACTAAGTTGAGACTATGAGTGAGTTGGCCTTTTCATTCTACTCACAAGGTATGGCTTGAATGGAGAAATCGTCTAAATATTTTATACAATACCAAACTATGTTACTTGTAGTTTCCAAGTCTTAGGTTTTTGGCTTGATATTTCTCTCTCACTTTTTTATGACCACTTTATCATCTCGAAGACATTTAATATTTTTAATACCCATGGACTCGATGACATATATTTTGAGGAGGAATTCCTTATAGTCCGTAGTGTTGTTGGTCTTTTCAAATTGCATCTTATATGTAAATGGGATGAGCACTTGTTCAAGATGTTGTATGTGGTCTTCAAAGTTATTTGAGAATATTGTGATGTCATCCAAACAGAAGACAATACAATACTTGAGGTATTTGAATGCTAGGTTCATTTCTCTTTGAAAATTTTCTCTGCATTGATTAAGCAAAAATACATCTGTTGTATGAAAAATGTTCCCCAAGGTGTTGTGAAGGTTGTCTTGACTCTAGCTTCCTCTTCCACCTCGATATGATTATACCTCAAGAATAAATGAAGTAACAAGAGCATTTGATACCCTGTGATCACTTACAAGATATGATCCATGATTAGAAGCGGGTAGTTGTCTTTTAAAGAGACTTGATTCAAGTTGCGAAAGTCCACACAAATCCTTATCTCCCCATTTTCTTTCACACTGGGAAAATGTTTGTTGCCCACGTGGATTTTTAGATTGGAAATTTTATCCTCGCATTTATCATCTTTAGGAATTCTTCCTTGATGGTATCCATGATTTTTGGATTGTATGGTCATTTCTTTTTCCTAAAAGGCTTGGCTTCTAGGTCTAGCGGAATAGAGTGGTGCATTTTCTTAGGCTGAAAATTTTTGAGTTCATCATAGGAATATCCCAAGGCATTATATTACTTCCTCAATAGTGATAAAAACCTTTTTTTCTTAAGCTGATCAACACTTGTTGATATTCACCATTTAGAGTTGTTATGGGGTGTCAATATTTTCCTTTTCAAAATCAGTTGTGCACCATGATGACATTTTTTTATTATTTATTTGATGAACTAGTCATGTTTTTTTAACAAATCCTCTAGTGATACACAACCATTTGGAATATTATTTCCTTTAAGTTTGATTACCCCATCCAAGTTAACTCCTATTTTTATCCTCTTCTTCCAATGATTCAAGCTTTATATTTTCACTTCACTCATAGAAGAGACTAGTGAAGTTATCTCTTTTCTCCAAGAAAGTGAGGAGATGACTATTTTCATTGAATACTTACTAATGGTTTGAAATTTTTGGCACACTTGGTCTAAAAAAATTTTTGGTAGCCACCTTGTCCTTATCAAAATATAAGTGAGGAGTCACCAATGAAGATAAGACTGAGAGTGAGTTGACCTTTTGATTCTACTCATGACGGATCGCTTGAACGGAGAAATTTTCAAAATATTTTGTACAGTCCCAAAATATGTTCCTTTAATTTATGAGTCTTGGGTATTTGACTTGATAATGATCTCTCACTTTATTTATGACCACTTTAGCATGTTGAAGATATTTGATATTTTTAATACCCATGGAATTGACGACATATATTTAGAGGAGGAATTCCTCATACTTTGGTGTTTTCAAATTGAATCTTATATGCAAATGGGAAGAGCTCACCGAGGGAGAGGCCAGTCCAATGCCTTCTCTAGACCCTGCACTCAAATGAATTCCATAAAATTCCATGGTCCATAACTGATCTTCATCATATTAAATAGAAGATTCATATTTTAATCTATTTTAGATGTGAGGAAGTATTTCCCAATCCCACTATATTAGAACAAGATGTTATCTCCTAGGTCTATTGAATTCTAAACTAAGTACTTATATTTCTACACGGGAAAAACTTCTTCATTTCCCCCTTTATTGGAATGGTCATAGAGGACCAATCCACTTGAATGTCGCCACCTAGGTCTCTTAAAAATATCCTACTCAATAGAATAGTAAAGGATGTTGGGATGTCCACCACTAAGATTGTGAGTAACACCTTATTGTCTGAGATGTCCACCAAGGCTACTTGTGTATCTTTGATATTTCCCACCAAAAACACTTTCCTAGAATCCATAGATTAAAAAGAACCATTTTATCATGTCAGAGTAAGTCCTAAGGAATTTTCAAATTTTATGGGCATGACATTATCAAATGTTCCTAAGTCTATGATGCAACTGTTTAACTTGTAGTCTTTAATGAATATGGATAGGTAGAAGGGTTCAACCTTATTGGTTTTAGATGCACTAAGTGGGAGAATGTTTTGTGTAGGAGATGTATGTATTGTTGGTAGTAGGCCCTTAGAATTTGGGTTTGTGGAGTTGTATTTTGGGATACCAACCTTGGTAAAATTAAAAAACCTCTCGAGTTTCTCTAGGTGTGTTTGCAAAAATTTAGTTTCAGAAATCTAACACATGGTATTGTTTGCATGTTCAATGTAATCGAATAGATCGAGGTGGGTGAACTTGATTTCTGAGTAGTGGAATTTTTATATCTTGAAGATGGTGCCACTTTAGTAGGTTAAGAAATTTTAGTGGATGAGGTAGCAAGATTTAAAGGAGTATTTGAATTTTGTTGAGCATTAGGGATTTTACATAACTAGCTTTGGGTGAAGGATTAGATTTAGAGTTATATTTTGAGCTAGGGGAAACACCAACGGACTTACTTATCATAACAACTATTTTCTTGTTTTTTTATCGGGTCTAGTTTATCCTTTGTTAACTCTAGTGATGATGGAAGTGGAGATATTTTACTGATTATCTTATTTTGTGGGACTACCACCTGAGGATCCTCCTTATTTTATTCTTTGTAGTAGTTTTTATGAGGAATATCCCTTTTGAAATTTTGATAAGGTGAATATGGTATGCAAGAATCTTGATGAATCTTCATCATCATTCTCCCGATCTCCTAAGTGGTATTTAATGAGACCATTCTACATATCATTTCTGACCTCTTCAATCTAGAGGACATTTCCATATTCATTCTCTTCTTCTACTTCTGCTCCTCCAATACTTCTTCTTATTTTACATCACGGGTTGTATTTATCGATGATGCCTCTAGAGAAAGCCTGCGGGGAGGTGGAGCTATCCTTTTCATGTTTGAAAAATTAGTATTTTTGGAACTTTTCTTATGGCGCTTTAAGCGATTTTATTCTTGAGATCAATCATATCATTTGTAAAATTTTAGATCATAGGATATGTGGGAATGGAGCTAGAAATTTGACCCTTTTTCTTTCCATTTGGATTCTTCACCTTGTCGGATAGATTTAGATCATATTGCATCTCGTGTTATAGTCTTGTGCTTACTTCAAAGTTTTAGGATGAAACCTTTTGATAATGAACCTAAAATCAAGTAGCTGAGAATTTATGAATATTATTTAGATATTATCATCTAAGGGAATTACTTTGATAGGTATCCTCTTGATAATTCTATTGTATCTAGCTACAAAATCCCTCACGCCTTCATTGGATTCTTTCTTCATATACACCAGTTATAGTAAGAGGTCCTAACAATATTCAGTAGACTTGAATATGTCTTTGAAGCAATTTTTGATATTGTTCCAGTAGATGATTGATCTAGTAGGTATGAGGTAGAACCATTCTATAGTTTTGTCTGCCAAGGACTCCATAAACAATTTGGTAGATACATCTTCATGTTCAAATAATATCACATTATAAGGGGTGATGAAGGCTACCATGTGTTATTTTGGGATTTTGATCCATCTCCTCTGAACATGGGAAATATATTTCTTAAACATCATGAAAAATCATGAAGAGTTTGTGGGAGTGAAAGTGGGCCCATGTTCTGCCCCCATGGCATAATAGTTTTTGATCTCTCTACTTCACCCATCATGGCTTCAACTTCTTCTTTCGCCATTACTCTTGCTTTTGATAGGGCTACGATTATTTCCTCTACTCTTGTTCTAACTCTTAATTTTTCTTCATTTTTGTTATTACTTTTTCTTTTTATCTTTCCCCTAATTCTTCACTTTCTTCAACTTCTACTTTATTTTGTGTGTCGATAAAGTTTTCAAAATATTCACTGAGATTTAGAAACTATATGTCCAATGGGTTGATAAATCTTGGACCACCAATGAGTGAATTTTTGGAGAAAAGGGAGTGCCTTGATTTTCTTACTAGTTCTTTATTTCTTTGGAGCTCTTCAAATATGGGGTCAAGATCTCCTCCTTGTCTTTGTGACCTAGTATATATGTTATCATCCAACATGTAGACTTGAGATTGAATTAATATCTTCTTTCTTGCACTTGGGTTTGTCTTGATATTTCTTGTTTTTCATAATGTTTTTCTTTATAATCTAGCACCCTAGTAGCTTTGAAATAGCGTGTAAAATTTTCTCTTATGTCGAAAAACTATACTCAAGTCGAATGTAATATTTTCTTGAATGTGAAAAATGAATTCATGTCTCTAGACATGAGGGTTACAAGGAATAGCCATAGTTATGAGACATAAGGCTATGTGAATATTAATTTCTTGCAAGGGAGGAATTTGATGATTAGGTAGGAAGCGAGTGAGAAAAAGGAAGGGGGATTAATATCTTAGGTACAAAATCATATGTTTGTAGACATTAATTAGAGTACATAGAAACACATATATAGAAAGAAAACAAATTTGTTCTTAACATCAAGATAAGATAGAATTAAGAACACAAATACTGGTAATTCTCTCATCAAGAAAAGAAATAAAATCCTTTCTTCTTCATTTATATTTTGTAAAAGTTGTACATAGTGAGGAATGTAAGAACATATGAGAGGAAGAATAGAATAAATTTGTTAACTCCTTTAATTTACTTTAAGTAGTAATATCTCCTTGACCATACAAAATTTACAACCATTAAGAATAAGGGTAATATTACAATTAATGGATTTGAAAAAAAAATTCCTACCCCTTACACGACTCTTCATTTGTCCCCTACAACATGTGACTTTTCATATTCGTTTGAATAGAATTAAGTTCCCTTTTATCAATTAAGGGTGAATTATTACATTAAAAACTAAATTTGTATTTAGATTAATAATAAAAAATAAGAACAAGACAAAATTAAAAAGTGCAACCCCCAACGAACAAATAGAACATGAAGGAGGAGGGGGAGAGGGAGAGAAGAGAAAGAGAAAAGCAAGAAAACTAGGCTGATGAAGATGCCACCTCCATTGATTCTACCTTGCTGCTTTGATTGATCTTTTCGACCTCTATTAGAAACTTTTCCACTCCCTTGAAATCATTACTATATTTGGCTTCCACAAGTGAAATTTTTTCCACTTGAGTAATGTGTACACAACTCGGAGACTCCAACCAACCATCTAAAACATCATTGATGTTATTTATTTTAGAAAACCATGATTGATGTTTCAATGAAATGTGTGAAATTATGGCTTAGATATTCGATAGAGACTCTAGTGTATATTCGTTGAAAAAAATTGGCCCCTAGCCTTTTTATAGATATATACCTCAAATGGCCTCAACAATTCATTTACAGAAGTTTCCCAGTCAATAACAAGAAATCCAAGCCTCTGCATTATGATGTTGACATTGTATTACATATTGAAGGCACACTCCTTGTTTGAGTCCAACTCATCAATATCCCCATTTAACATTTCATATCGAGAGGAAAGATTCTTTTCCCACACACGTGACAAGTCTTCAAATCAAACATTGAACACTTTCATCCTTACCAATATTCAAGAATGAAAATCTACCATGTTCATTACCAATGGATTAACTTGGTCCCAATGTTCTTTTTCCTTTTCCAATCCTTCCCTTTTCATCCGAGATTTATCAATGGTTGTGCACATATACTTATAATTTGAGATTACTTTTGGAAGTAATGATTTCACTTTATCTATGATTATGCTTATCCATTTGTAATTTTATCATCCTTGCATAGTGAATATCTACGTCTTTTAAATGGAATACAAGTTGAAGCTACTGATTGGAGTAACCTCTTCAATTGGGAGTGATGATGAAGCATTCAGATCCATGAAATGTTGCACATATGAGGTGATTGTTTTCACATGGTATTCTAAATGATTGATCTTCTCTTTGTATTCTTGGTTCCTTGTGAGGAGGTGAGTGGAAGACTCCTAAAACATATGTGCATCTCCCTCATATATACCTAGGAATAAGGGACTGGTGTTAATTTCATAGTACAATGGTGTAATTTATTTGATAGGATTGATTAACTTTGGCTTGACAAATTATACGTCTTGACTTCCATGGAACTACTGAAAAAGTGAGAATATTATTAAGAAAAAAAATCTTGTTCCTTTTAATTAATGATGATATCGTTGAAAAATCAGGGACTGTCACTTGTTGGAATGTACAATCTTATATTGTGATCATTTATTTAATCCAAGGAAGCATCTCATCTATTTCAGACTCAGTAACTCACGTAGCCATTTCTTCCTAATCGGTGGGAGGAGATGAATCTTATACAAGAGAAGTAATATTTGCACTAAAAGGTTGAAAATTGTGGGGCTTCTCAAGAGCTAAAATATGGACTAAATTATTTTCCTCATGTTCTGATTCTAATAAAATATCCTCTATTATTCTAATTTTCTTATGCAATCTCACATAGTAGGGGTCTTCCAACTCCATTTATTTTCACTTAGAACTCTCCTCATAATGAAAAGAGCCCAAATTTATTTCCATGACCTTTGATGAAGATTGGTGTGATTCTTGTTTATGAAGGGTGGGAAATTTCCTAATGTGATAGAGGTAACATTCTTCTTCTTAAACCATTCCTTTGATCTTTTGATTAAAACTTGGGTTTGATCAATTATGTCTCTCGAATCATGGAAAATCCATGTTAACTATGGTAGAGGTGAAGTATTCATTTCTTTATATTCTAGATCATATAACTATGTTATAATATTGAAATCCATCTTCATACCTGTGGAACTTGAATATCTTCATTTTTCTTATTGTAATTTGCATATAGTCTCTTTCCTTGACATCAAATTCATCTATGCAATTCACCCAATAATATTTGATTTATGGGACATGATATGACTCTAGAAGATGGAAAGTTTTGGATCAACCAAAATGTCAAAGTCTTCCCTCATAGTATATGAATAAAAGCTTAAGGATACAAAGGCGGCTTCTAGGTGTGATGCATCATTGACACTCTTGCAGGTGAAAATTCTAAGTGAGATGGGAAAAGAGACATTCTTCCTTTTCCAGTTCTTGAGCTTACTATGAACATGGGAAAGTTATCTTCATAGCTCAAATAGGGAGATCTTATTGTTGAGATATTGAGGTAGCCTTAGTAGAGAAAGATCATAACAAAAAACTCAAATGTATGAGAAACATAATTTTTTTGAATTATGACCCATACTTCTTGATCATAGAGTCCACTTGTGGTGACATCCATGAGTGAAGAATATTCCCCTATAGTTTGTTGGTGAAAAACATGGTGAAAGCATCATTAACCTTGTGAACTGCCATTTGCTCTCTTTTAAGAAAAATTGCGGAAATATTTCAAATATTGGGGCCTTAGGAGAGATTTTGGTGCACGTTCCAACCCCTTGAATGGTATCAATCTCACAAGAGAATACACAAAATAAAAATTCATGGAGAACTTATTCGAGACCGATACCTGAAGAAACTGGCAATGTAGGTTGTCATTGATGAATTGACCCCAATCAATTCTCTGTCTTCCTTTGATGATTGTGAGAATAAATATTGCCATACATTCTTGAAAATACCTCATGGTTTCTTCTCTCATCGCTCGACTGAGAAGGGTGATTTTTTTATAAGTATACTTCGTGAAACTCAATCAGAGAGACTTTAACACATCGAAGGCTTTCTTTCTTTATTTAACCATGACCCTACTGCAATACCTTACTTGTAATATTTTTTTGTCCCATTAGCTCATTACAACTTGTTTTGAGATGATGGAAATGTTACTCCATGTTGGAATCTACATCAAATGAGAGATGTCCTTGAGAGTAAGTAATGAAAAGGCCGAGCCATCATCCGCTTGAATGATTCTGATTTCTAGTTCATAGTGATGAGATCATGCCAAAACCAATTTGACACTCTTTACTGACAAAAATTTACCACCTACCACATAAAACCCACTCGTGAAAATTTTTTTCCTTCACTATTTCTCTCGGTCCTCCAAGCATTTGATCTTTGAGATCCTCAAGGTCCATGTGGGTGAAATCACTTTGTCCCCCACATCTGATTACTCAAATGGGAGAGTTGAGGTTAGTTTGAGGCCTGTAAGTTTGAACTTCATGCTGATAATGGAACTTATTTGTATCTGAAATGAGAATATTCTATTTTTAGAAAATGATGTTTTTCATCCTTTTCATATTCGATCACCTTGTTTGTTCTTTTGAATGTTCTTTGTACACACTTCCTTTGAAAAATTTATCCACCGTGAGAGTTTAATATTTCTCATGTAGAGACTTAATATTTTTGAGAAAGTGGATTTCCTACCCTTGGATTTTTATGGAATCAAAAAAAAATTGATGGGTTTTTTATCTTTATCTTACATACTAATCTATAGCTCAAATCGATCACTAGAACATCGAAATAAAACTTTACAAAATGGGGGCACAAAGTATAGATTTTATCACCATAAAAATATGGCCCATGCATGTAATATATATCACTTGGGTCTTAAATACTCCTTAAAATGGAAAATAATGAAAAAAATATCACTTCATCCATGCACTAGTTTGCAAGATATAAATATTTTCTCTTTGCAGACTACAAAGTCAATCTAGCAAAAAATGAGTTTGGAGCTTTAAAAAATTGTACTTTTTTATGAGAAATAATTTTATATGATCATGAAGGGATGAATGGATGAATTCAAGATCAAAAATGGATGGAAAATATTCTGGAAAAAACCTTGAGTAGTTACGGGTGAAAATGGAGCAAAAGTGGGTGTAGAGCAAAAAAATGGATAACTTCAGGTTTTAATAAGCATGAGGAAGGGGGGTAATTTTTATATCCCCTTGTCCCTTTATAAAATGATTATGGGGACAAAAATTGTGCCTTATCCCTACAATTACACTTGGAATGCATGTGGAGTGAGGAGAGGGCACTCAAAAGGTAGCATAAGGTGCTTAATGGAGGTCCTCAGTGCCATATGATGTGTTCATGTGCTCTATGGAAGGTGGGTTTGTTTTAATATCTCCCTTGTCCCCTTGCAAAGTGATTATGGTGAAAAAAAAATTCACCTCCACCCCTATGTGACAATTTTTATGCATGCACAGGTGGAGGGTTTTGTGAAAAGAGCTTAGTTTGAGCACCCGAGAGCTAGTTTTTGGTCACATGGAGAACCTTGTGTGAGTAAGGTTCAAGCGTGCATTTTTTATACCCTTGTCCCCTTGGAAAGGGGTTATGGGGTCAAAAAGTATTCCTCCATCCCTAGGTGGTAAGTGTTAAGTGTGCATGCCTTGGAGAGGGGACTAGAAAAATGACAAAAGGTGCTTATCGAGCCTCCCAGGGTCATGTTGTGGGTCCATGAGGCTTAACAATGGGGGAACATTTTTTCCTCCCCTATCTCCTTAGAAAGGCATGAAGGGGACACAAAAGGGTGCCTTATCCTCATGCCGCCACATGGAACTCATAATTTTGACTAAGGATGAAGCTTATACCTTGAGGAAGAGATTGAAAATGACATTGTCAAAGCTCTCGAAGGTATATTTAGGTGTTTACTTATATTTTTAGACTAGAAATAGAATTTTGATAAGGATTTGATGGGTATAAAGGTTTGATTCAATGTGAAACCTTATTAAATATTGAATTTTTGATTGGTACCGCTAGTTGTGCCTGTGAAAAATGAGTTGTGGAAATAAATACTTAGGTGTTGTAAAAATATAATATTACCACCATGTAGGGAATTTAATTATCTTTCCATTTATATATTTTTGACCTCCAACTCATTATGGAGCTCTCGAACTATCTCTCAAAGCTCAGGAGCTTTGATGCAAGCTCCTTTGGCCTTCAAGACCTACTTTTGCTGAACTTGCTCTGAAACTCCAAATATTCCCTAAATCTTCCTAAATCACATGAACAATGATCTTGGATCATAAATAAAATTTATTGGTGAATTTAGGAATTTAAATTATCTCTAGAGGATATCCACCAGCCTCAGAAAGACTAAATAGGCCTACCAAAAGATCCACCTTGAAAGACATTGTCTTGAAAGAATCCTATGAACTCATTTTCCTATTTTCAACACATGGGTAAGGTTAGGAACATAGACATAAACATTATAATGATTGAGATAGGCCTGAAATGCCTCTTCTATTGGAGTTCGGAAGAAAAGTAGTCAAAGGCCTAGATCATTCCTGTAGTTAATTTTTTCCAATTTCTAGTCTCTCAATGTAGTTTTGCGTATACATACCAGGTGAGAGTGAATCCTTGTAGAGCAGAGTATAATCTATGCACCCAAATTGAAGCTGGTAATGCTTCCTATCCCACTTGTCTAGAGTCTATCACACTACTAAATGTGATTCGAATAGGTTGATCACCATTATAAGTGTAGATCTACAGAGGTGCATTGCTCCTTATAGACCTAGTAGATAAGGTGACTCCAATCTCCTCCCATTCTATAAGATTATCTCTATGGACTACCCACCAAAGGTGTGTTGGTATCCTTTGTATGGTATATACTAACATATCTCTTCTCTTGACCTAGTCTATCCATTGTGCTGCATGGATTTTAAAAATATAGGAAGATATTACGCTCTTATATACCAAGGTACTGTGCCACCTATCCATCGAACAGAATGAAGTCCATTCTTGCGTGCAACCACACTTTTTACCTCACGCCCTACTAGTTCATATGTACCATGAGCCCAATTTTCACAAGAAATACTTGTAGTATCACTAATAGAATGATAATCCTCCCACTATAGGATGCCTTCCTTTGATTGCTCATTGACCTCTAGGTCCTAAATAATGCGTACATAGATTTTGTTTAAGTCCTCCTCACATAGAGGCTCAACACACGCTTTATATTTCTTATCTCACAAAGGTATCATAGCTCTTTCCTTGTTCTCAAAGCTTATATACCCCTTATTGTATCTCAAAACCGCATTATTCACATAACACCAAGGGCATCAAGCAAGATCGGAAAAATGTCTTATACAAGTGCTAATACCTCAAAATCCCAGGTGAATTTGGCTACTTGTATGGTTATATATGCATCCTTTAGAAATCCTATGGGAGTGGCCTTAGTCCTATTTGCCATAAAAAACATTAGATGATGGATGTAATGGAGGCCTCCCCATTTGTACCCATGCATCTAAGGTAAGAACATTTACTTCCGCACTGTATCAATCAATATGTTACTCGAAACTATCCATCCACAACAACATTAAAAGTAATTTCCATGTCATATTCAATGATATCGGAGGAAGATTCACATGTAGGATCTATCATCCGGTCTCAATACTTGTGCACGAGTGTTCCCTTTTACCAACTTCCTAATCATAGAAATATGTTCTCATGGCACACCATTTTTCACACTTCTCTTAGATCATCGATATTAGTTTGTGCAATCTCTCGATGCTTATTTCTAATCCTTTGAGTATTGTATCTCACCCTAAATATTCCTTAGCACTTCCATGGTATCTTGGTAAACTTCCTTTTATGTGAAGGATGTGGGTCATTTACATGCAAAACCTCCACCTTGGTTATTGTAGGTTTCTAGTGCAATGCCTCTCTTATGTGTGCAACTTCATCTCATGTAGTAATCTTCACTATCAATACCTCGGGTTCTAGTGTTATCTTTGGTATCTAATAATATTTGACCACGTGCTAGATTCTAACCATCTTGGTGCCTTTGTTTTCTTTCTTATGTTTCATACTTAGATGCACATATAATTCTAGGCACTCTTCATAGCTATGGTTCTTTCTGTAGAAAGAACATGCAATATTTTGAGGACATTCACGCCTATAGTGGTCAAGATATCCACACATATAAGATGTTCCATGAGGGAAATAACCTATTCCTCTACCACATCCTCATCCTTCATATCCACCATGATAAAAAAGATATATTTCTTAGTCTAACAACAATGAATGTATAGATCTGTGAGGGAAAACATCATTGGAGTGACCTTCCACATCACAATCTATACACCAAATCCCTAAGCGTGTTTCATGGGCTGAATTCACCGATAACTTCTCTAACTAATTTTCCATAGATACAAGATGTGCCTCTAAGAATGGACTAACACTAGTGTTAATGCTCCCAAGTGCATCAGCACACAAATATGCTTCAAGTGCTTCGTGTAGATCGAGTGTATGTCTTATGTGGTAGTGCTCTTCCGAATGGTATAATCAATCCTCTAACAAACCATTCTACATGCTGACCGACATGAATATCACAAGACAAATTCAATAGAAGTTTCTTAAAATGGGCATCATACTCATGTACACTCTCAGCATTGCCTTTCTTGATATCCTTGAGTGCACTTATACTCTTCTGCTCAAACACAGGGATATAGAACTCTTTCAAGAAATCATCCTTCATTACTGGATAATCCATGCAAGTTTGATCAAGGTCAAACTTCCTATACTAGCTGTGTGCATGTCCCTGTAATGTAGTAGAAAATTGACTTGCCTTGTACTCAGAAGCCATGATCC
This sequence comes from Taxus wallichiana var. yunnanensis, assembly GCA_018340775.1. Classification (NCBI taxonomy): domain Eukaryota; kingdom Viridiplantae; phylum Streptophyta; class Pinopsida; order Cupressales; family Taxaceae; genus Taxus; species Taxus wallichiana. The sequence continues at coordinate 119,152,050 of CM031242.1, read as the reverse complement.
CTTTCATGTGCCACAATATTTCACACATGTGCACATGCTCAACAACATCCTCTATGCCTCTATACTCCGGAAGATAAAGAGACATCTCCATATAGATATTCTATGGTTGTTGTGGGCCTTAACCACCTGATCCAAAACCTCCTATGTTTCCTCTACCTCTAGAACCACCAGATCCATTGGAACTAGAACCACCTATACCTCCTGATCCTCCACCTGTAGCTAGAATAGGACCTATAGATGTACTCCCTTATGCTTTGACAGTAGTACTATACTAAACCCCTATAGTCTGTGAGGTAGTTCCACTTCCAGAGGTGAATCCAACATTATGTGTGCTCACATTCTGTGTGGATGATGTACCAAATTTTTTTCCTCCAAATAATATTGAGGCCATATTCCCTGCCATTGATGTACTTGCTCACTGACTTACTCCTACTCTCCTACTTCCCAAGTTAGCTTGTTGGTTACTTTTCCTACTAGATAAGGGAAAAATAAGCATAAGGGCTATGTCACCAGGTGGATTAAGATGCACACCCATGACCCAGGTAGTCTTTGGCTGGTACACTTCTGTGTGAATCCATGGGGGATCTCTTTCATGATTTCTAAGATGGGGGAGTTCTTGATGCTCTGGCTCCACATCTTCTACATGAGCTTCAAATCCTTCACGAGCCATCTCTCTCCTCAATGCCATACTTTCTACAATGGTATGTTATTTTTCTATCTCCCTCTCACACACCTCATTATACTTAATCCGTCTTTCCTATCTCTTCCTTTTTGCCGCTAGTTATACCATATTTCACCAAACATTTTCATGCCCTCACATGAGGTAAGTTTTAGTTAGCCATCATTTTACTCTCCGTTCAAATTTACAATCAAGATCTTTATCACCAGTGGAATACCTTGCAAATATTCTCCTCTAGGATAATGAAAACACTAGAATTCAACTACCTCTGGAAAAGAATACGTCGAAATTGAATATTCCAAAATATAACTGTTTAGAACACTACAAAACCATGTATCCACAACGTGAATCCATATTAGATCAAAATCATAAAGGGCCTAAAATCCTTCTTTGTGTCCGAGAAAAGTGTTTGATCCCTCCAATTTTTCTTATATGCATACACAATCATCCACTCATATAATTCTACTTGGAAAGATGGTGAAAATTTTCTCATATAAGTTGTCATACATATTCGGTCTACCAAAGTGCATGTGTTAAACTTAGATCCACTACAAAACCTCCATGCATATTCTTCCTCCGTGTCATGTATCTACTCCTCAATACTTTCTAGAGTTAACCGCTATGTCTTCATCATGAACCATCCTAAAAACAACTGAAAAGAGGTCTCGACAATGTAACCAATGATGCAACCTAGTATTTACCGGATAACACCCTAGATGTGTTGGCACATCACTCATCATAGATCGAGCGCTCACCCGAATTGTGCAAAGGTACTAGGTCCCTTTTTAGGGTTACTGTAGTAGGATGTTAGAGTTATGAAGGAAGAAACATATAGATCCATAATTAATCCATCATTTTACAAAGGCATGCCATATTCGGATCTATGAAAGAAAAACGTTAAAAATAATCATGATTGAATTAATAACATGCACTACTCAATTACACACATGAATGACACTTAGATTCAGCCAATATCTTTCATCTATTACTAAACATAGAATCTCCTTAGAATAATGGCATTCTATACCGATGCACGTATGTATCTGATACAGTAATCCATTCATATGCACATATCTCTTTATGCTTACCTCTTACGCTCTGCATATACCTATATATCTCTCTCTCTCTCTCTCTCTCAAGTAATTCACTACATATATATAGGGTGGGGACTTTCCCTTCACCACTTATCTATTCCAAAAATAGGCCGCATGCTATCAATAGCCACACCTCATTTATAGTCATAGCTACACATGTAAGTGTGATATCTATAGACCATTTATAGTTAATCAAGTGACAATCCTATTCTTAGCTCATCTCTATACAAAACACTTTGATCTAATCCTTCAAAGATAGAAAATGTGTGGCAAACACATCTCTACATCGTTGGTGTGTTCCACACACCATCTTATAAAAATAGGTCTTCATGCTCAAAATATGCTAAGTGTTGAATGCTAAACTTGCTCTCTCTATGTGGGTTCTTGTCAAGTGTTCTCTGTTCAACATCACTCGGGAGCTAGTTTTTTGTCACATTGAGAACCTAGTGGGAGAAATGTAGGTGGGAACAATTTTTATCCCCATTTGCCCCTTGGAAACATATTATGGGAATACCAAAGTGTGCCGCCATCCTTGGTGACAAGTGTGAAGCATGTGTGCCTTGGAGAGGGGGCTAGAAAAATGAGAAAAGGTGTTTATCGTAGCCTCCTAGAGTCATGTGGTGGGTCCATGAAGCATAAGGTTGTGGGGGAAATTTTTATGTCACCCTTATCCCCTTGGAAAGGGAAAAAGGGAACAAAGATTTTTCTTCTGGTCTCATGCTTGCCATGTGGCACTAGAAATTTTCACTAAGGACGTAGCTTATACCTTGGAGAGGAGATAGAAAGTGACATTATCGGAGCTCCCGAGATCATTTTAGGAACTTATTTTAAATAAAAATGAAATTGTAGAAGGATGGGATGGGTCCTATGGTATTATTTATCTTGTAATCTTATCAAACATGGCTTTTTTGATCGGGACCGCTAGATTTACCTAAAAAGAATGAGTTTTGGAAATAAATTCTTGGGTGTTTTGAAAACTATGAGATTACCATCATTTAAGAAATTGAATTAGGATTCCATTGATATTTTTTTGACCTCAAAGTCATTCCGTATATCCCAAAATTATCTCTTGAAGCTCGGTGCTTTTTTATAATGCAAGCTCTTTTGGTCTCTAAGACTCACTTTTGTTGAACTTTCTCTTGAATCTCAAAATCTTCCCTAAATATTCCTAAATCAGTTACAAAATGATTTTTGCTCATGAATGCAATTTATTGGTGAATTTAGGACATGAACTCATTTTTGGAGGATATGCACTAGCATCAGAAAGACTAAAAATTCCCTTTCTAGTCTTACTAAAAGATCTTCCTTGAAAGAATGATATGAACTTGTTTTCCTCTTTTCAACACATGGGTGAGGTTAGGACCATAAACATAAACATTATAAGGATGGCGATAGGCTTAACACATGGGATGGAATAATCTGAGGGGTTTCAGGGAAGGTTAACAATGAATTTTTTGAAAATAGGTTGTAGTTGTCCTATTTTTAAGTTGAATTTTTCCCTTGCAAAAACACAGGACAACAAATGGATCTCACTTGGGGACTCATTCTAGATCAAAAAAGTGAGGAAAAGATGAGAAGGAACTCTTGAATATCAATTTATGTTTTGGACTAGTGCTTTAGCTATTGGTCTTCACAGAGTCATTAAAAGTAACATATAGCTTGAAAGGAGGACACACACACACGTAAAAAGGATACACACTACACACAAAAGAGAAAAAAAAAAACACAAATGGAAAAGGAAACACACAACTAAATCACCTATGGTATAATGCTAGGGACAACTTGATTTTACATTTGTAGAATTTCAAATATTTCCTATTGCAGATCAACTCCAACTGTGTTCCATCCATATACGAAAAATAGAAGGAATTCTCTCCACAAGTTTCATGAATTTGGAATGGACCAAGCCAAAAATATTTGAACTTCCCATCGCTTCCCTTTGGTTCTATTCTCATGTCCCAAAGTAAGAAAAGGTCTCAAACTATGAATTCTCTAGCTTTGGATTTCTTGTCGAACAAATTTTTGACCTTCAATTGATGTGCTTTGATTTGGTACACTACCATGAAGCTATCTTCCTCAATATTCTTAGGAAATAAAATTATTTTGTCAATTTAATCAGGATATTTCCCATCTTCTACTACCTAGATCAATTTGAGTGTCGGGATATTTACTATTACTGTAATCTATACCTCCATCCCATATAAAAATTGGAATGAAGACATACTAATTTATTTCTTTACAACTATTTCATCCACCCACAATGTATCATAGATATTTTTGTGCCAATTCCTTTGATTTTCATCTACAAGCTTGTAGACTATGGTCATGATGTTATTATTGATTGATTTTACTTGACCACTTACTTACACATAATAGTTAGATGTATGTGATAGAGATATTCCATAGTTGTAGTAAAACTTCATCAACTCCCTGGAGGAAACTTACGTGGAATTTTTCACCAAGATTTTTTGAGGTATACCAAAAGGAGAAATGAAATTGTCCTTAATGAATTTTCAGACTATTTTAGTATTGGCTTGCTTGGTTGGGATGGTCTCTACCCACTTTGTGAAATAGTCAATCACTTTGAGCACATGAGTATGACTCGTGCTTGTGTGAGGATTCATAACTCTAATGAAATACACTCCCCACTATTAGAAAGGATCCTTGATCACCACCAAAATGAGGGGGAGTACAACAATCTATTGTCTCTTGACAAATTTTTAACATGCTTCACATTTAAGAATCCATTATTTGGAATATACAAAGAAGCTATGCTAGCAGTACCTACCATGGAGGATTTTGTGGCTAGTTACCATCATGTAAAAGTTTATTCCACATGCTTGATCATGGTATACCTTTAAAAAATTCTCATATTTCTTTTTGTCTACACATCTTAGGAAGCATCCATAAAATCCCCTCTTGTAGAGTACATAATTCCATATGACATACTTGGCTGATCTTAGCTTGAGGGTTCTTTTTTGTTTGTGATCAAGATGAGTAGGAAATTCACCGTAAGTCGGGAAGTAGACAATGTCTACATACCACTCCTTTTTGGTGTTCATGAAAAGGACTTGAGGTAATTCCTTTCGATGTACTCATAACACACACATTCTCTTATATTATTCTATGTCAACATTGATTCATCTTTTGAAATTAGCCTACATATCCCATTTCCTCTAACCAAGTTCCGTGTTTTGATTTCTAATTCATATTATTGAATTCTTACCATCTAATCACCACCTTTTTTTTCCTAGATCTTATTGGGTGAGGATTCAATTAATGGAAGAACCTTGAACCATTACCATCGTGTGGGATTTGAGAGTATAAAACTGAAAATTCTTTCTTTGCCTTGACCATATCATATGCATAAATCTTGAGTTAATTGTAATTATTCTTATGGTTCATCATAGGAGATCTCATGAAATAAATGAGAGCCTCTATGCCTTGTTCATTTTTCTAGACCCGAATGGATGATATTGTGTGCTACAAAGTATAACAACACAATATGATTTATTTATAAAAATTAGGATGTAATAGGGTACGATCCTTTTCTATCACTTATTTTATTATGTGAAATTACATTTCTCCTTCATTATTCCATTTGAAGATATCTTTTGGTTTTATCATGACCGTGATCTCGCTTAGTCAACTTAGAAAAGTATGGGGAAAAGAACCAGAGAAAGTTGACTTTTCCAAAGAAAGAATGGAATCCCTTTTTTCTTGTTGGAAACAAAAATTTTCAGATGGATTTTATTCTTTCTAGATTAACCTTTACCCCCTCCTTATTTACAATGTTCCTAAGGATGTTTCCTTCAGTGACCCCAAAGATGCACTTCTTTAGGTTTAGGGATATCTCGTTTAGTTGAAATTGGATGAGCACTTATTCAATATGTTGTATGTGGTCTTTGTATTTCTTTGAGAATACTGTGAGGTCATCTAGATAGATTACAATACAATACTTGAGGTGTTTGAATTCCAGGTCCATTTATCTTTGAAAATTTTCTACCACATTGATCAAGACAAAATGCATCCTATTGTACAAAATAGTGCCCCAAGGTGTTGTGAACGTTATCTTGACTTTGTCTTCTTCTACCACCTCAATTTGATTATACCTTGAGAATCCATCCTGTAAAAAGATCATTTGATACCTTGTGATAACTTTCAAGATATGATCCATGATTTGAATTGGGTAGTTTTGTTTGAGAGAGACTTGATTCAAGTTGTGAAAGTCCACACAAATCTTTATCTCCCCATTTTTATTTCACACTGGGAAAAATTTTTGTTGCCCATGTGGAGTGGTAGATAGGAAATTTTATTCTCACATTTATCATCTTCAAGAATTATTCCTTGATGGTATCCATGATTTTTTCAATTTTATGGTCATTTATTTTTCCTAAAAGGCTTGGCTTCTAGGTTTAGCGAAATAGAGTGGTGCATTTTTTTAGGCAGAAAAGATTTGAGTTCATCATAGGGATATCCCAAGACATCTAAATACTTCCTCAATAGTGATACAAACCTTATTTTTCCTTCAGGTGATCATCACTTATCGATATTCACCATTCAGGGTTGTTACGTGGTGGCAATATTTTCCTTTTCAAAATCAGATGTGCACCATGATGACATTTTTTTATTATTTATTTGATGAACTGGTCATGTATTTTTAACAAATCCTCTAGTGAAACAAAACCATTTAGAATCTTATTTCCTTTGAGTTTGATTACCCCCTCTTAGTTAATTCCTTTTATCTTTGTCCCCTTCTTACAATGATTCAATCTTTCGATTTTCACTTGCCTCATAGAAGAGACTGGTGAAGTTGTCTCTTTGCTGTAAGAAAGTGAGGAGATGACTGTCATCATTAAATACTTGATAATGGTTTGCATTGTTTGACACACTTGGTCTGAAAACCATTTTGACAACCACATTTTCCTTATAAAAGGATAAGTGAGGAGTCACCAACTAATTTGAAACTATGAGTGAGTTGGCCTTTTCATTCTACTCACAAGGTATTGCTTGAATGGATAAATCATCAAAATATTTTATACAATCCCAAACTATGTTACTTGTAGTTTATGAGTCTTAGGTTTTTGGCTTTATATTTCTCTCTCACTTTTTTATGACCACTTTAGCATCTCGAAGACATTTCATATTTTTAATACCCATGGACTCAATGACATATATTTTGAGGAGGAAGTCCTTATAGTCCGTAGCATTGTTGGTGTTTTCAAATTGCATATTATATGTAAATGGGATGAGCACTTGTTCAAGATTTTGTATGTGGTCTTAAAATTTATTTGAGAATACTATGAGGTCATCCAAATAGATTAAAATACAATACTTGAGGTATTTTAATGCTAGGTTCATTTCTCTTTGAAATTTTTCACCCGCATTGATCAAGCAAAAAGACATCCTGTTGTATGAAAAATGTTCCCTAAGGTGTTGTGAAGGTTTTCTTGACTCGGCTTCCTCTTCCACCTCAATATGATTATACCTCGAGAATACATCATGTAACAAGAGCATTTGATATGCTATGATCACTTACAAGATATGATCCATGATTAGAAGTGGGTAGTTGTCTTTCAAATAGACTTTATTCAAGTTGCGAAAGTCCATAAAAATCCTTATCTCCTCATTTTTCTTTCACACTCGAGAAAATGTTTTTTTCCCACATGGATTTCTAGATAGGAAATTTTATCCTCACATTTATCATCTTTAGGAATTTTTCCTTGATGGTATCCATGATTTTTGGATTTTATGGTCATTTCTTTTTCCTAAAAGGCTTGGCTTTTAGGTTTAGCGGAATAGAGTGGTGCATTTTCTTAGGCTGAAAAGTTTTGAGTTCATCATAGGAATATCCCAAGGCACTATATTACTTCCTCAATAGTGATAAAAACCTTGTTTTTTCTTAAGGTGATCAACACTTGTCAATATTCACCATTCGGGGTTGTTATGGGGTTTCGATATTTTCCTTTTTGAAATCGGATGTGCACCATGATGACATTTTTTTATTATTTATTTGATGAACTGGTCATGTTTTTGTACAAATCCTCTAGTGATACAAAACCATTTGGAATATTATTTCCTTTAAGTTTGATTACCCGTCCGAGTTAACTCCTTCTATTTTTATCCTCTTCTTCCAATGATTCAAGCTTTAGATTTTCACTTCCCTCATAGAAGAGACTAGTGAAGTTGTCTCTTTTCTCCAAGAAAGTGAGGAGATGACTATTTTCATTGAATACTTACTAATGGTTTTTAATTTTTGGCACACTTGGTCTAAAAACCATTTTGGCAGCCACCTTGTCCTTATCAAAATATAAGTGAGGAGTCACTAATGAAGATGAGACTGTGAGTGAGTTGGCCTTTTCATTCTGCTCATGAGGGATGGCTTGAATGGATAAATTTTCAAAATATTTTGTACAATCCCAAAATATGTTCCTTTAGTTTCGAGTCTAGGTATTTGACTTGATAATGATCTCTCACTTTATTTATGACCACTTTAGCATGTCGAAGATATTTTATATTTTTAATACCCATGGAATTGACAACATATATTTAGAGGAGGAATTCCTCATACTTTGGTGTTTTCAAATTGAAACTTATATGCAAATGGGGAGATCTCACCTGAGGGAGAGGCCAGTCCAATGCCTTCTCTAGACCCTGCACTCAAATGAATTCCATAAAATTCCATGGTCCATAACTGATCTTCATCATATTAAATAGAAGATGCATATTTTAATCTATTTTAGATGTGAGGAAGTATTTCCCAATCCCACTATATTAGAACAAGATGTTATCTCCTGGGTCTATTGAATTCTAAACGAAGTACTTATATTTCTACACAGGGAAAAACTTCTTCATTTCCCCCTTTATTGGAATGGTCATAGAGGACCAATCCATTTGAATGTCACCACCTAGGTCTCTTAAAAATATCCTACTCAATAGAATAGCAAAGGATGTTGGGTTGTCCACCACTAAGATTGTGAGTAACACCTTATTGTCGAGAAGTCCACCAAGGCTACTTGTGTATCTTTTATCTTTCCCACCAAAAACACTTTCCTAGAATCCATAGATTAAAAAGAACCATTTTATCATGTCGAGTAAGTCCTAAGGAATTTTCAAATTTTATGGGCATGACATTATCAAAGGCTCCTAAGTCTATGATGCAATCCGTTTAATCGGTAGTCTTTAATGAATATGGATAGGTAGAAGGGTTCAACCTTATTGGTTTTAGATGCACTCAGTGGGAGCATGTTTTGTGTAGGAGATGTAGGTATTGTTGGTAGTAGGCCCTTAGGATTGGGGTTTGCGGTGTTGTATTTTGGGATACCACCTTTGGTAAAATTGAAAACCTCTCGAGTTGCTCTCGTGTGTTTGCAAAAATTTAGTTTCGGAAATCTAAAAATTGGTATTGTTTGCATGTTCGATGTAATCGAATAGATATGAGGTGGGTGAACTTTATTTCATGAGTAATGGAAATTTTAAATTATGTAGGTGGTGTTACTTTAGAAGGTTAATAAATTTTAGTGGATGAGGTAGCAAGTTTGAAAGGAGTGGTTGAATTTGGTTGAGCATTAGGGGATTTTACATAACTAGCTTTGGGTGAAGGATTATATTTAGAGTTATATTTTGAGCTAGGGGAAACACTAAAGGACTTACTTATCATAACAACTATTTTCTTATTTTTTATCGGGTCTAGTTTATCCTTTGTTAACTCTAGTGATGATGGAAGTGGAGATCTTTTTCTGATTATCTTATTTTGTGGGACTACCACCTGAGGATCCTCCCTTATTTTATTCTTTATAGTAGTTTTTGATGAGGAATATCCCTTTTGAAATTTGGATAAGGTGAATATGACATGTAAGAATCTTGATGAATCTTCATCATCATTCTCCCGATATCCTAAGTGGTATTTAATGAGACCATTCTACGTATCATTTCTAACCTCTTCAATATAGAGGACATTTCCATATTCATTCTCTTCTTCTACTTCTGGCTCCTCTAATACTTCTTCTTATTTTACATCACAGTTGTATTTATCGACGATGCCTCTAGAGAAAGCCTCATGGGGAGGTGAACCTATCCTTTTCATGTTTGAAAAATTAGTATTTTTGGCACATTTCTTATGGGGATTTAGGAAATTTTATTCTTGAGATAAATCATATCATTTGTGAAATTTTAGATCATAGGATTTGTGGAAATGGAGCTAGAAATTTGACCCTTTTTCTTTCCATTTGGATTATTCACCTTGTCGTATAGATTTAGATCATATTCCATCTATGTGTTATAGTCTTGTGCTTCCTTCAAAGTTTTAGGATGGAACCTTTTGATAATGAACCCAAACTCAAGTAGCTAAGAATTTATGAATATTATTTAGATATTATCATCTCATGGGAATCACTTTGATAGGTATCCTCTTGATAATTCTATTGTATCTAGCTACAAAGTCCGTCATTTCTTCATTAGATTCTTTCTTCATATGCACCAATTATAGTAAGAGGTCCTAACAATATTTAGTAGACTTGAATATATCTTTGAAGAAATTTTTGATATCGTTCCAAAGATGTGATTGATCTAGTAGGTATGAGGTAGAACCATTCTATAGTTTTGTCTTCCAAGGACACCATAAACAATTTGATAGATACATCTTCATGTTCAAATCATATCACATTATAAGGGGTGATGAAAGCTACCATGTGTTATTTTGGGAGTTGTGATCCATCTCCTTTAAACTTGGGAAATATATTTCTTAAACATCATGAAAAATCATGAAGAGTTTGTGGGAGTGCAAGTGGACCCGTGTTCCTACCCCATGGCATAATAGTTTGTGGTCTATCTTCTTCACCCATCATGGCTTCAACTTCTTCTTTCACCATTACTCTTGCTTCGATAGGGCTACAACTCTTTCCTCTACTCTTGTTCTAACTCTTAATTTTGCTTCAATTTTTTTATTGCTTTTTATTTGCTTCTTTCCCCTAATTCTTCACTTTCTTCAGCTTCTAATTTATTTTGTGTGTCAAGAAATTTTCAAAATATTCACCGATATTTAGAAACTATATGTCCAATGGGTTGATAACTCTTGACCACCAATGAGTGAATTTTTTGGGAAAAGGGAGTGCCTTGAGTTTATTACTAGTTCTTTCCTTCTTTGGAGCTCTTCAAATATGATGTTTAGATCTCCTCCTTGTCTTTGTGACCTAGTATATCTCATTATCACCAACATGTAGACTTGAGATTGACTTAATATCTTCTTTGTTGCACTTGGGTTTGTCTTGATCTTTCTTGGTTTTCATAATGTTGTTTCTTTATAATCTAACACCCTAGTAGCTTTGAAATAGTGTGTAAAATTTTCTCTTATGTCATAAAACTCTCCTCAAGTTGAATGTAATATTTCATTGAATGTGAAAGATCAATTCATGTCTCTAGACATGAGGGTTACGAGGAATAGCCATAGCTATGAGAAATAAGGCTATGTGAATCTTAATTTCCATTTTTAATTTTTAGTATATTTTTTTGTTTTCTTTTTGTGATTCGTATTTTGGTTACAGAATTTTCCAATTCTGCCCTAGAGTGGGTGCCAAAAAATATTAGTGAGAAAATTTGTCAAGTGAAGAAATTTGTGGGTATTCACCAATGTTTTGAGACTTTAGGTCCCTATACTTGAATGGTGTAGCTGCATTTATTATGAATGAATGGAAATTAAATATATGGGTGGCCTAGAGGCCTAGGATCCAACAAGAACACTCCATTAAACTTGTGTAAAAATATTGCAATTCCTTGCAAGGGAGGAATTTGCTGATTAGGTAGGAAAGCGAGTGGGAAAAAAGGAAGGGGGATTAATATCTTATGTAAAAAATCATACGTTTGTATACATTAATTAGAGTACATAGAAACACATATACAGAAAGAAAACAATTTTTTTCCTAACATCAAGATAAGATAGAATTAAGAACACAAATACTCAGTAATTCTCTCATCAAGAAAAGAAATAAACTCCTTTCTTCTTCATTTATATTTTGTAAAAGTTGTACATAGTGAGGAATGGAAGAACATATGAGAGGAAGAATATATTAAATTTTTACCTCCTTTACTTTACTTCAAGTAGTAATATCTCCTTTAGCATAAAAAATTTACAACCATTAAGAATGACGGTGATATTACAATTAATGGATTTGAAAAAATTCCTACCACTTACACAATTTTTCATGTGTCCCCTACAACATGTGACTTTTCATATTCGTTGGAATAGAATTAAGTTCCCTTTTATCAATTAAGGGTGAATTATTACATTAAAAACTAAATTTGTATTTAAATTAATAATAAAAATAAGAATAAGACAAAATGAAAAAGTGCAACCCCAAACGAACAAATAGAACATGAAGGAGGAGGGGGAGAGGGAGAGAAGAGAAAGAGAAAAGTGAGAAAACTAGGCTGATGAAGATGCCACCTCCATTGATTCTACCTCGTTGCCTAATTGATCTTTTCTAATCTCTATTGGAAACATTTCCACTCCCTTGAAATCATTACTATATTTGGCTTCCACAAGTGAAATTTTTCCACTTGAGTAATGTGTACACAACTCAGTGGACTCTACCCAACCATCTAAAACATCATTAATGTTATTTATTTTAGAAAACCATGATTGACGTTTTTGTGAAATGTGTGAAATTATGGCTTAGATATTCGATAGAGACTCTAGTGTATATTCGTTGAAAAAAATTGGCCCCTAGCCCTTTTATATATATACACCTCAAATGACCTCAACAATTCATCTACGGAAGTTTCCCAGTACAATAGTAGGAAATCCAAGCTCTACATTCTGATGTTGACATTGTATTGCATATTGAAGGTACACTCCTTATTTGAGTCCAACTCATCAATAGCCCAATTCAACATTTCATATCGAGAGGAAACATTCTTTTCCCACACACATGATAAGTCTTTAGACCAAACATTGAACACTTTCCTGCTTACCAATATTCAAGAATGAAAATCTACCATGTCCATTACCAGTGGATTAACTTGGTCCCAATGTTCTTTTTCCTTTTCCAATCCTTCCCTTTTCATCTGAGATTTATCAACGGTTGTGCACATATAATTATAATTGGAGATTACTCTTGAAAGTAATGATTTCACTTTATCTATGATTATGCTTGTCCATTTGTAATTTTATCATCCTTACACGTGAATATCTACATCTTTTGGATGGAATACAGGTTGAAGCTACTGATTGGAGTAACCTCTTCAATTGGAAGTGATGATGAAACATTTAGATCCATGAAATGTTGCACATATGAGGTGATTTTTTTCATGTGATATTCCAATAGATTGATCTTCTCTTTGTATTCTTGGTTCCTTGTGAGGAGGTGAGTGGAAGACTCGCTAAAACATATGTGCATCTCCCTCATGTATACCTAGGAAAAAGAAATTGGTGTTAATTTCATAATAGGATGGTGTAATTTATTTGATAGGATTTATTACCTTTGGATTGATAAATTATATGTATTGATTTCCATGGAACTATTGAAAAAGTTAGAAGATTATTGAGAAAAATTTCTTGTTCCATTTAAATAATGATGATATCATTAAAAAATTAGGGATTTTCACTTGTTGGAATGTACAATCTTATTTTGTGATCATTTATTTAATCCAAGGAAGTATCTCATTTGTTTCGACTCAGAACTCACGTAGCCATTTCTTCCTAATCGGTGGGAGGAGATGAATCTTATATAAGAGGAGTAGGAGTGGCACCGAAAGGTTCAAAACCGTGGGGCCACTCAGAGCTAAAATATGGACTAAATCGTTTTCCTCATGTTCGATTCTAAAAAAATATCCTCTATTATTATAACTTTCTTATGCAATCTCACATAGTATGGGGCTTCCAACTCCATTTATTTGCACTTAGAACTCTCCTAATAATGAAAAGACCCCAAATTTATTTCCATGACCTTCGATGAAGTTTTTTGTGATTCTTGTTTATGAAGGGTGGCGAAATTTCCTGATGTGATGGACATAACATTCTTCTTCTTAAACCATTCCTTTGATCTTTTGATTAAAACTTGGTCCGATCAATTATGTCTCCCGAATCATGGAAAATCCATGTTAATTGTGGTAGAGGTGAAGTATCAATTTCTTTATATTCTAGATCATATAACTATGTTATAATTTTTAAATCCATCTTCATACCTTAAAATTTGAATATCTTCATTTTTCTTATTGTAATTTGCATATAGTCTCTTTCCTTGACATCAAATTCATCTATTTAATTCACCAAATAATATTCGATGTGTGGGAGATGATATGACTCTAGAAGATGGAAAGTTTTTGGATCAACCAAAATGTCAAAGTCTTCCCTCATAGTATATGAATAAAAGCTTAAGGATACAAAGCCGGATTCTAGGTGTAATGCATCATTGAAACTCTTGCAGCTGAAAAATCTATGTGATATGGGAAAAAAGACATTCTTCCTTTTTGAATTATTGATCTTACTATGAACATGGGAAAGTTATCTTCATAGCTCAAATAGGGAGATCTTATTGTTGAGATCTTGAGGTAGCCTTAGTAGAGAAAGATCATAACAAAAAACTCAAATGTGTGAGAAAGATAATTTTTTTTTTGAAATATGAACCATACTTCTTGATCAAAGAGTCCACTTGTGGTGACATCCGTGAGTGAAGATTCCCCTATAGTTTGTTGGTGAAAAACATGGTGAAAGCATCATTAACCCTTGCGAAATGCAAATTGCTCTCTTTTAAGACAAATTGTGGATATATTTCAAATGCGGGGGCCTTAGGAGAGATGTTTGGTGCAAGTTCCAACCCCTTGAATGGTATCAATCTGCAAGATAATACACAAAATAAAAATTCATGGAGGACTTATTCGAGACCGATACACCGAAGAAACTGGCAAAGCAGTAGGTTGTCACCGATGAATTTACCCCAATCAATTCTCTTTCTTCCTTTGATTATTGTGAGAATAAATATTCCATCCATTCTTGGAAATACCTCATGGTTTCTTCTCTTATCACTCAACTGAGAAGGGTTATTTTTTTCGAGTAGACTTCGTGAAACTCACTCGTGAGAGACTTTGACACACGAGAAGGCTTTCTTTCTTGATTTAACCATGACCCTAATGCAATACCTTACATGTAATTTTTTTTTGGTCCATTCTCTCATTACAACATATTTTGAGATGATGGAAATGTTACTCCATGTTGGAATCTACATCGAATGAGAGATGTCCTTGAGTGTAAGTAATGACAAGGCCGAGCCATCATCTGTTTGAATGGTTCCGTTTCGGTTCATAGCGATGAGATCATTCCAAAACCAATTTGATACTCTTTACTGATAAAAATTAACCACCTAAGAAATAAAACCCACTCATGAAATTTTTTTCCTCCACTAGTTCTCTTGGTCCTCCAAGCATTCGATCTTTGAGATCCTCAAGGTCCATGTGGGTGAAGTCACTGTCCCCCACATCCGAGTACTCAAATGGGAGAGTTGAGGTTAGTTTGAGGCCTATAAAATTGAACTTCATGCTGATAATGGAACTTCTCTATATCTCAAATGAGAATTTTCTATTTTTAGAAAATGATCTTTTTCACCCTTTTCAACTTTGATCACCTTGTTTGTTCTTCTGGATGTTCTTTGTACACACTTCCTTTGAAAAATTTATCCACTTTGTGAGAGTTTAATATTTCTCATGTAGAGACTTAATATTTTTGAGAAAGTGGATTTCCTACCCTTGTATTTTTATGGAATCAAAATTTTTTTGATGTATTTTTTATCTTTATCTTACATACTAATCTATAGCTCAAATCACCTAGAACATCGAAATAAAATTTTACAAAATGGGGGCACAAAGTATAGATTTTATCACCATAAAAATATGGCCCATGTATGTAAGCTATATCACTTGGGTCTTCAAGACTCCTTAAAATGCTGAATACTGAAAAAATCTCACTTCAATCCATGCACTAGTTTGCAAGATATGAATATTTTCTCTTTGCAGACTCAAAAGTCAATCTAGCAAAAATGAGTTTGGAGCTTTAAAAAATTATGTTTTTTTGTGAGAAATATTTTTCTATGATCATGACGGGATGAATGGGTGAATTCAAAATCAAAAATGGATGGAAAATATTCTGGAAAAAACCTTCAAAGTTCTGGGTGAAAATGGAGCAAAAGTGGGTGTAGAGCAAAAAAATGGATAACTTCGGGTTTTAATAAGCATGTGGAAGGGGGATAGTTTTATATCCCTTGTCCCCTTATAAACTGATTATGGGGACAAAACATTGTGCCTCATCCCTACAATGACACTTGGAATGCATGTGGAGCAAGGAGAGGGTGCTCAAAAGGTAGCATAAGGTGCTTAATGGAGGTCCTCGAGTGCCATATGATGTGTTCATGTGCTCTATGGAAGGGGGTTTATTTTAATATCTCCTTGTCACCTTGGAAAGTGATTATGGTGAAAAAAATTCACCTCCACCCCTATGTGACAAGTGGAGGGTTTTGTGAAAAGAGCTTAGTTTGAGCACTCGAGAGCTAGTTTTTGGTCACATGGAAAACCTTGTGGGACCAAGGTTCGGGTGTGCATTTTTATACCCCTTATCCCCTTGGAAAGGGATTATGGGGTCACAAAATTGTTCCTCCATCCCTAGGTGGTAAGTGTTAAGTATGCATGCCTTTGAGAAGGGACTAAAAATGACAAAAGGTGCTTATCGTAGCCTCCCAAGGTCATGTGGTGGGTCCATGAGGCTTAACAATGGGGGAACATTTTTTCTCCCCTGTCTCCTTAGAAATGCATGAATGGGACACAAAAGGGCACCTTATCCTCATGCTTCCACATGGCACTCATAATTTTGACTAAGGATGAAGCTTATACCTTGAGGAAGAGATTGAAAATGACGTTGTCGAGCTCCCGAAGGTATATTTAGGTGTTTACTTATATTTTTGACTAGAAATAAAATTTTTATAAGGATGTGATGGGTATAAAGGTTTGATTCAGCATGAAACCTTATTAAAAATGGCATTTTGATCGGTACCACTAGTTGTGCTCCGTGAAGAATGAGTTGTGAAATATATACTTCGGTGTTGTAAAAATATAATATTACCATCATGTATGGAATTGAATTATATTTCCATTTATATATTTTTACCTCCAACTCATTATGGAGCTCTCTGAATTATCTCTCAAAGCTCAGTGTGATTTGATGTAAGCTCCTTTGGCCTTCAAGACCTATTTTTGCGAACTTGCTCCTAAAACTCCAAATATTCCCTAAATCTTCCTAAATCACTTGCACAATGATCTTGGATCATGAATACAATTTATTGGTGAATTTCATAATTTATATTAGCTCTAGAGGATATCCACCACCTCGTAAAGACTAAAAAGAGCCATTTCTAGGCCTACCAAAAGATCCACCTTGAAAGACATTGTCTTGAAAGAATCCTATGAACTCATTTTCCTATTTTCAACACATGGTTAAGGTTAGGACCATAGACATAAACATTATAATGATTGAGATAGGCCTAAAATGTGGGATGGACTAACCTGGAGGGGTGTCGGGAAGGTTTATAATTGAATTTTTGATACTAGGGTGTAGTTTTCATGTTTTCAAGTTGAATTTTTCCCTTGCAAAACATAAGACAACACTTACACTAGAAAATGGATGATATTAATACTTATTCTTCCATTTATGTTAACTTTACTTCAAATATTTAAGTTATTTATATGCATAAATCTAATTTTAATATGCATATGTTAAATGAGCTCAAGAAATACATCTTAGAAAATTCTAATCAAATCCCTAAATTATATTATGTTGGTAAAAAGGTAAAGGAAGGAATTTGTTGACAAAACCAAACTTCGTGGATACCAATGTTGAACTTTTTACTAATAAAAACCATCATATAAATGATCCATTTCTACATTATGGGATCATCCCATATGTCTAAACAATTTTTACTGCACCTATTTTTCCTACTATACGAGAATCATAAGGGGTTACTAAAGTCACTATTCCTATTCCACAACAACTTATTTCTTATATTTCAAAACCCAAAACTTTAAATTTTTGTACAACCCTCTAATAATGTTTAAACCCGAGAAAATACAAGCTAATCAAGCTCAATCATCTCTCTGACAAAAGGTAAGTTACATGATACCACAAGTTTAATTAGTTTACTAGATAACCCATAAGCACCCAATGTTCTTAATTACCCCTTACCCGGAAGATTTATTTTCACCCAATAGTTTCTTACATGATGAAAATATTGATCCTAAGAAATATCTTAAAGCATTTTTCACTTCATGCATGTACTATGCGCAGGTAATCACATGTTATTTACTAGATTTTCCCATGCATTATCAATAAATATACCCTAGATCAATTATATAATGTTTCCCAAGTTTTTGTACACTTGTTATGAATTTTTTTGATATCTTCATAGATAATTTATCTTTCAACATTACGTAAATAATTTATTTCACTTAGATTTCCCAAATCAAGCAAAGTAACCTAATGATAAATTTAAGGATTGGGTTGTGATATAAGTGTGTGTTGTCTTAATGATCTAAGAACATTAACAATATAGGGTTTGAATATGTTTTTATTTATAGCCTAGTTCTTTAATTCATGAAATTTCATGTTTGATAATTTTACATCCATTGAATACATGTGCCAAAACTTCAAGTTATATGAGACCATGTTCTCGCAGATAACATACTCAAATATGATACTAGCTCTCATACATCTATTGGTGCTAAGTTTCATGTAATATCATCATACAAGGATAATATTAATTTCATGAAAAATACCAATGATAATGCTATTAATCATCATAATAGGTTGCACCCTTCTATTTCTATTACTCCATGGAGATAATGGACACATTCGACAAACCCTCCTTACAAAGTGTTATAATTTCTACTTAAATGTAATATTATAAATCTACTTCCACCTTATTTAATTTATGCCAGTAATATGAAACATCCAAAGTTTCAATGAAATCATATTGTTACTACCACCAATGTATTGTATATATGAACAAAAAATGTTTAAAGTGAAAACATAGTATTTAGGACCTTATTGACAACAACACTATTTCAGTCAAAGATGTAAAAATCTTATCAATACCATAGTAACTCAACCCATCCTAAGATATTCAAATCACTGAGACATGACTTGATTACTTAGAGATTGTCACACATAAATAACGTATTCTTCCTAAATATGAACAATACTGGATCATTCAAAATCTAATTGTATAAGTAGATAATGTCTTAAAATACATTTTTTCAAGCTTCAAAGTCAAATCTAGGGTTTTCTTTTAAGTTATTTTACTCTATATTATTATTTTCATATAATTATAGGATTTGGGATAACTACACGGTTTTGAGCCCTCTCTAGAGTATTGGTATGTAAGTAATACTTAGACATTGATCTAAAAATGGAATTCATTAGATAACACAATAATAGTGGTGTTTAATGTGTTACGGTAATAAATTCGCAATGAATAAATGAAATTACATTATTGAATAATTTTATTGCATAATTAAAATATATTTCTATTTGGAAATAAATTTGTAATTTTAAAATTAAAATAAATTTATTGAATATGTATACAATATGGGAAAAATCCATAGGAGAGATGTATGTTGAATCTATTTGCAATCAAGAATGGATGAAGCAAGGGTAAATTCCATAAGAGAGATGCATGCCTCAAAATTCTATGTAGATGAAGATGTATGAAAATGGGAAAACTCTATAGGATATAATTATTCCTCAAAACTTGTATTCTTGCAACTTATGTCTATAAAAACTTTCCACTTACAACTTTGTATCTTCCTTTAAAACCATATCTCTATAGTGAAATAATTTTGTAGATGAAAGGTTGTTAGCAATAATAAATAAAAGGTTACACATGGGAACCAAAAGATCATACTATATGGAGATGGAATTTTTTCACCTTTAGTGTGAATATAAATGGGTTTATGAGGATAAAATATAAAAATAAAAATATTATGTTATTACTTATTTAGTTATCCTTGTCATGGTCATATCTCCTAGCCCATTAACCCAATTTATGAACCATATGAACCATTGGAAAGATGAAAAAGTTAACTTATAAAGTGTGGTGATTGGTATTTTTGTATAGTTCAAAATCCCATAAATTCTATTACAACTCTCATTATTGTAAATTGCTAAATGTTGATAAAAATATATTTTGCATTTTTCCGTAAACATACTTTTAGAAATCATGCTCTAATTATTGAAATTATATAAATACTCATCTCAATCATTCACTGCTAAAAATAGTAATATATAATAATAGAATTTCCTACATCCATATTTTAATATTAACATGGGTCAGTATTACTTTGAGCACTCATCCGAATCATTTTCCCTTCTTCGATAAGAACTACACCCCATTGGTTGTAGTATTGACCTCTAATGTATAGAATAAATTTTGAGTGCCAAAGTAATTTCCTTCCAATTAAGTGGGGTGGCCCACAAAAATTCCTATTCACTATTTTACAATACATATGTGTAAGATATTAGAAAACCAACATGTAGAAATACCATGGTTTCACTTCCCACAAAAATCACAAGGATTTATATTCTAATAATGATAAGAATCATGATATTTTTCTATCAAAATGACTACATATAAGGTGACGAATCAAATACTTACCATATGTTTGAATAGATGACTCAAACTAATGTTGATTAGAGTGTTCTAGATGTATGCTTTATTTAATTAATATGGGACCCATGATGGGATGATATGACTCCCTAGTATGCCCAAGATCAAAATTCTTAGATCTCTTTTAAGCTTTAAGACATTTATTAATTCCTTGGCCATATTCTATAAGGCCTTGTCTATTATATTGTTTTGTACCTTAGGATATGATAATATCATGTATATGGGTTGATAGAGATGTAAATATTTGGCATGCATCCCCCTTGATGAGTTATATATTTATAATTTGTGGGGTCATATAGGTAACTTGTGAAACTATTACAGTGGGTGATGAGTTGACCTATAATTGGATTAGATGTTACCCACCCAACAAGATTAAAGTATTCCTATAAAAGGAGATGAGTAATAGTGAAATGTCTTTCATATTATGTTGTATATGTTTTAATCCTTCTACTTGGTGGAAGGATATTGGAGGTGTCCTTCTTGAAGTGTAATTCCCATATTGAAAGATCATGGAGATATTCCTTCCTTAAGGAGTATTGTGCGGTGTTTCCCTACCTTAAGAGTATTCATATTTTTAATATAATTAATATATGGACATCATGGCCCAAAAATATTTTGTGTTGTTTTCTTCTATAGTATATTTTACATATTGTTTGAATTGTTCATTTAATATATGTGATGATCTTATTGAGTGGTATCGGTGCATCGATTTGGGAAAATTTTAGGTTAAAACCCTAATTTAGAAGATTCATCAATATATTTCAAATGGACAAGAATTTTTATGTAATTTTTTTATTGGATTTATAAAACAATTCAAGGAAGCTATAATCAATATACATAAAAAATTTAGTATTTTTGAAAAAAAAATAATGCAACTTTAGGGTTTTGAAAAATTTCCTCCACAAACAACAAATTTTGAATTTTTATGATTTTTTTACATTTTCAGAAAATTCTCAAAATTTAAGAAGGGTCTATTCTATATATATTTTGACTTAAATCCAACATCTAACCAAAATTCAAGGTTCAAATATTAGTTAAAGGATTTTGTTCTTAAAACTGGAATTTTTATGCATTATGGGGATGCAATCTTTCTATAGAGATGAAAGATTGATGCCGAGAATGATAGATCAAATTTAATGAAGATTATTTTTAAAAGGGAATAAAATGGATTATTTTTAACCTCTCGATTCTTGGTTCAGTGTGAAATTAGTGCTCCTATTTGAAACATGAGAGGTCATATTAGTTTTGAAGGAAATAGAAAAGGTTTTCTTAACTTGATGAGACAAAAAAGAAGAATAAGAGGAAGAAAATTATAATTTTGTAGATGATAAAGAAGAGGAAATTAAATAATATTATGAAGAGGTTAGATATCATGTATAAGGAGAGGAAGAGGATCAAGATGATGAAAAAATGAAGAATAAGAGTTTAGATTGGTGCATCTCTAAACAAGGAAGTATCAATATTTTATTTTGAAGCGTACATTCAAATTTAAAAGGTAATTGTTTCCATTAATTATAATAGAAATTATAACTTTAAAAACATGGATATATCTCAATATCTACATGTTCAAGTGAAGAATATGAAGGGATGTCAAGTGGATGGCAATAAGATTCAAGTTTTTGAAGATTTTAAGATCTCTATAGAGAAATGTGTTTTACATTCAAATTTTTATTCTTCCTGATATTTTTATTTGATATCATTGATTAAATACATTGGAAATAATAAACATTAATGTTTAAAATAAATTTATGATGATTTGGTATAATAGAAAGAAGGTCACCTTTTAGGATATCACACTTATTGAAGAACAAAGAAAGGTCAAGGTTGAGCATGAGAATGAATCTAAAAATGATGAAGAAGAGAATAAAGAATACTTAGAAGAAGAAGAAAAATCATTTTAAGAAAAATATGAAAAGAATAATTCATTTAATAAAGAGAGAAAGGAACTAGGAGTCAAAAAAGTGGAAGAGGAAAATAAAGCAAAAGAAAAATATATAGATCCTCAAGTTACATCATATAGAAACCCTCATCATCATGAGAATAAAAATCACGGAGGAATATTAAGGAAAATCACAGAAACAACCAATATGGATATACATGTCATTGGAGGAACAATCACTATATGGTTTTACATGAAATCATTAGAGAAATAATTAAGTGATGTGCAATCACATAAATAGTTACTATTGATATATATGGAATCCAAGGATGACCAAATATGGGCATGGATGGAATTAGAATAGCACAAAAATAATGAAACCATGGTTAGATATGCATCCATCAAAGATTATGTGATCGGTGGTTAGAGGAAACAAAATAGTAATAAGCGTGTAATGATTTTAAACACACTCATTACATGTTTTCTTCACATGTTTTGGGGATGAAACATGTCAAGGAGGAAGGTTATGTTATGCATATTGGGATATGATAATGTGTATTTTTGTTGATAAAGTATCTGAAATGTGGAAAACTAATTTAAAGCCTATATCACCTTCATATGCATTCAATCACTTAACATGTTATGAATCACATAGTAACAGTAAGTATGCTATTTTTGATGATCTTATTAACTATCTTTGATTGGATGAAACATGAAAAAATAGACCTAACTCACCTTATAATTACTTCACCCATCACTATAACCTACTCTCATCAATCTATTCTACTCCATCATAATCATCATCTTGATTGAAAACAAGAAAATTAACTACACACCTCATTTTTTCAATGTTGTCATTTACAAGTTTCACTAGTCCTAGCATATTTTCAAGGAAAATATGAATTTTAGCATTTATTATCTCTTTAAAACCTTTTATTATATTTCAAAAATTCATTTCAATGTGAAATTCATCATCAATTGATTAGAAACAAATTTTTTTAACAAATTCCTCAATTTTACTACGAACTTCCCTTCCTAGTCTCTTAAGACAATGTATTATAGATGGTTCATGGTCATACAAACTGGTGCATGCCAAAAAAATATATGAATTTCTCCAAGAAACCTTTATTCTTAATATGGTTCGGTCCAAAATTTGAAACTCAAGTCATTACCCTTCTTCTTCAATCACCTTTTCTTCTTCGCAAGTTTACTTGGTCCTAGTATCCCTACCTTATTCCCTTTCTAGGCATAGATTTTAATCTAAAAGGATTCAAGCCACAAACTAACAACATTTTAATACCTAATTTTAAAAATTTTGAGTGTGAAATATTTCAATAAGATTTCCTTTACAAAAACCTCTTCAAAATCACTATAGTTTACTTCTAATAAGGTCTAAGGACTATAAGTGAGTCTCGTGTTGACCAACTATTAGATTATCCATACATATAAGACATTAATTTGGTCTAGAATTATCAAAATATCTTAGGGAAATTTATGAAATAGGTTTTTTTAATCATTTTTTTCAACTTTAGGTGGTTGGTTCTCTCGAATTCAATATTTTACCTTAAAACCCTATTTTTAATCTCTCTCTACAGTCTTAGCAAACTCTATCACAAATTGATCTCTATAGGGACCTGAGAAATCAATTATAACATGAATTTATTCAAGATAAGACTTTTAAGATCATATATACCAAATGCTAATCCTTGAAATGGAGTTACAATTCCTTAAACAATTATTTTTTGCAAACCCTAAGAGTGTTTTTAGCAAGCCCAAAAAGTCACAATTTTCTCCAAAATTCAAATTATTCACCTTCAAGTTATGAGATTTCACATACAAGACAAAATACCCCTCATTATTATCCTAAACATGAAATTAGAGCGTATATAGTCCAAACAAATACATAAATGAACATGTTTCCCACTGTAAATGTCTTGAAGAAGGGTATCAAGTATTTAAGAGTCTTCAAATTGGAATACAAAGACTTCTTGCTTGTATAATTAAATAATATTTAAGAATATCATTTCTCCTCCTTTTCAATATGAATCATCGCTTAGATATTTTGCATTGTATCTCTTATTAAGATCACGCTAATATATAAGTAGGAAATCATTAAGAACAATGTATAGAGAGAAGTTTAAGAACTTAACACAAAAATGCAAATACTTCACACCTTTGACATTGAGTAATCTCCAAGTAAGAATATCAACATGAACCCATTTATCATCTAAACAAAAAAATTCATCCCTCCATTCAAATAGTATTTTAAAGAAAATTAACAAAGATAAAACAATTTGTGTATGCCAAAATAGAGTTTCCTTCATTTCTTTTCCTTATCTTGTTACAAAATTCTCTCCCTTCCCTTTCTCGGGGATATTATAATGAGAATCTCCTCTTCCAAGTAAGTGAATTCATTATGCGAGTTCTTTTATTCTTTCCCGCACTACACATCAAACCTAACTAACTTTATTTTCATTATAATTTCTAAAACCTAATAAAGACATTTTCTTCCTATCATCTAACAACATCATTATGCATATTTACTCATTAAAAATATTTTACAACATTAATAAAAATTTGATATGACCTACTAACATATCAAACACCTAAATAAGAGGTTTAATGACCATTACATGCCTTATAAGATTCTTTTAAAATTTTAAATATTTGAATTATGAATTCGGAGAGAAAATACTCTTTTGTTTCTATGAAGGAAATATTGACCTATTATGGACACCATTTTCCTCCTACAACCTCCAATGATGTTTAAGAAACAACAATATATGTCTTGAAGTTGATTCCTTTGCATAAAAACACCCCCTTAGTTATTTATAGGTTAATATATGGGTTAACATAGGTAACTTATGGATTAAGTACATTGAGTAATGAGTCATCCTACATTGGGATTAGGTGTTACCAACCCTTTAAGACTAATGTATGTTGATATAAATGAGATAAGTATCATTAGGATTGATATCATGTATGAGTTGATTCTTCTATGATATTTTAGGTGTCCCCATTAATGTGGAATTCCAATATTGGGAGATTGAGGGGTTATTATTTACTTAAGGAGTATTTTATGGTGTTTCCCTACCACAAGGGTATTATTAGGGCATCATGTTCCATGAATATATTTTTGTATTTTTCCTTATTTATATTTTACATATTATTCATTTATTATATGTGAATACCATATCAAATACGGCGTTTTATTTAACATATTGAAACAAATATGTTTTTATGTTTTTCAAAATTGTTAACCATATAGGGAGAATCATTAGAATGTGAAGAAAAAGAAAAAACTACCATGTTTTCCTTTGTTTGTGTCTATGTATTTTTTTGGACCCTAAAATATTGGTTAAGTACCAAGAGGTGTGCATGCGCAACATTAGTAAATATAAGGGTGCTTAGGGAAAAGTGCATAAGAAAAAGGGGTTTAAGAAGGGTTTAGGTTAAACAAGGACACGCACAGGAGGTAGAATAAGGGTTTAAAGGACTTATCAACATTTGGCATCATAGAGTTACTCAAGGATAAACATGAGAACCCAAATACGCGTGATACGTGGATAAGGTGCCATCTTGGAACCTTAGAGGTCAATAAAAGGATATTCCATGTAGGGAATATTCTTGGAGGCATCAATACAATTAGTGGAAGATTTGCAAATAGAATAAGCATTCACCAATGGAGGACTACATCGACATTTGGCATGCAATCTTCCTAGGAGAGAATTCATGGCAGTGGAAGATGGTCCTATTTAAAGGAGTGCTTAGTGTACATAAAAAATATAGAGAGATATACAGGTGCAAAGTGTAAAGTGAAGAAGAGAAAGAGAAGGAGAGTAACAAAGTGCTACTGAAATGTTAGAAAATTCTAAGGGTTTGGAGTTCATGGTGCTAGGGTTTAGAGTACTTAGTGCTAGATATTTGTAAGGGATACCATTAAGCATATGTATGGGTACTGGGATATGTAACAAGGGATACAATTGGAAAAAACATAGTTAGGATCTCTCGATCAAATGGTTTAGAGGAATTAAGTCTCTGTCATTTGATGTATATGGTGTTAGATGAGCCTTTTAAATGTAATATGGCTACTTAACTTATTTAAATCAATGTACATGGATCTATTTTGTAAAACTTTGTTATGGGTGTAAACCCCATGTTATTTATCTTATCATGACTCAGATATGGTTTCTTGTACTTCTTACAATGTTATTTAGCTTTTGTGATGCATTAATGTGTAGATTTGTTAGTTATATCTTCTACCTTTTAAAGTAGATGAATGTAATTTTATTTCTACAAATAATCCTCCATTAATGGTAGAAATCTCTTGCAAAGCTCACATAAAGGAGGG
The DNA here is from genome assembly GCA_018340775.1 of Taxus wallichiana var. yunnanensis. Classification (NCBI taxonomy): domain Eukaryota; kingdom Viridiplantae; phylum Streptophyta; class Pinopsida; order Cupressales; family Taxaceae; genus Taxus; species Taxus wallichiana. The sequence goes on along the minus strand of CM031242.1, from coordinate 119,125,349 downwards.
GCTCGGTACCCACACATGCCTCGGTGAGCACCTAGCATATGCTGGATGATAGGCCAATGCGCTTGGGGTTAGAAAGAAGTATTGAGGGTAAAATAATGACTACATCTTGGTTCCATTGTCGGGACCTATTTTGAAGCTATTGTGAGAGAAATGTGTGATGACGGAGTGTTTGACCTTGGATAGTATTGAAGTGTGGCTCAAAAACATGGAGGATGAGTTTTCTCAAAGATTTAACACTAGATCTGAGTTTGATGCATGAAAATGGGTGGAGGAGAACCTATATCACGAGCTCTATGAGACATTATTCTATTGTTTCCTAGTAGAGTTGTATGAATGGCTATCAACATATGCATCAAGGATGAGTTGGTACTATAGACCTCATGTTTGGACCTAGGAGGAATATCAATGGTTGCATGATGTTGATCTGACATGGACCCATGTTTTTGATCACTGGTGGAGTAGAGTGCTTGACTAGTTATAACTCAAAGATATGCTATTTCCACGTATTATTTCACATATATTGTTGAGTTCATGTCCTTGAGGGAGCCTAGAGGATCTTTCTTACATGTCATTCCACCGGCTATCAAGATCTTGGTCATTACTTTGAGGTTGGAATCCTTTCCTATGGCTGGATAAATTCTTGTTAGGCATGGGGTGTGGAAGCTTACATGGTAGAGGATGGTGGACCTTGTGGCGAAGCAAAGAGAGAAATGAGAGGTGGCTAAAGTAAAATGAATCCTGAGAGAGGTATTTTACAAGACAACAAAAAGCTATAAGAGTGATGGATTTATGGAGGTAGGCATTGTAGGAAGTATTTGAGGTTCACGCAAAGGATATGGATCCTATGTAGTCAAAGCTACCCCATCTTGGAAAGTGTGGAAGAGAAACCCACTTGGCTTCTGGAGAGCTATCATCATATGAAGAAAGGATAATATTTTTAGGCATGAATCTCAACCCACATGGTGACTATACCCTAGTGCTTAGTTTTCCAGTTCCTGAGATAAGTGTTGATAATCCAGTTGGTATTGGTATTCATAGTCGAGCGATACCTAGGAGGTATAATTTTTCATTTGGTACATCTATGGCTACATAGTCATTTCCTATGTTTGGGGGTATTTTTTCTAGCACAACATTTGGGCAAGGTGTGGGATCACAAGGTTTGAGTATCACATCTAGGAGTGGTGTAGGAAACACATCTAGAAGGGTTCAATATCACACACTATCGATGCAAATTTTAGCACAATGGTGGATTTGTAGGGTGCAAATGCATTAGGCATGTTGCATATGAAAAGAGGAGGATCTAGAGGCATTGGCACTAGTGGATCTAGTGGGTCTGGTGGTGGAGGTAACATCGGAGGGAATCAAGGTCTTAGATCTAGCGGACAAGGTCCACAACACCATCAATAGGTGTTTTATGAGATGTCACTCCACTTACCTAATTAAAAGGGAATTGAGGATTCCATGGAACATGTACATAAGTGTGAGTTACTATGGCATGTGAAAGGGATCACTACTCGGAGTGAAAATAAATTCAGTTTGTAACCACGTTAGAAGGACGCATGCATGTATAGCCTGATACAGAACTATTACCCACATCAAATAGTGGTGGATCACATTATGCTACATAATGCATTTTTGGCCGAGTTCCATATACATCATTTTGAACAAATAAACATCACCACCATAAAGGAGATTCAAAAAGAAATGGCAAAGAGTGTGTAAGAGTATGATGCACATTTCAAGACTCTCCTATCTAAGTTATCTTATGACATACATCCTTCACAACATGCTTATTGTTTCATTAGAGGATTGAAAACACTATTTAAGAGGGTTCTTTCATAGATCCACATGAGGCCTTGGAGGTTACCTTGCATGTTGAGGAAGTAGGAAACATTGATATAAGAGTTAGTTCATTCCTAGAATCCCAAATTTCTGCAATGACAAAGTAGCTAGAGAAATTGTTTGCAAAATCGGCTCATGAGACTCGTAGTGGGTTATGGTGTACAAATTATGAGGTAGAAGGGCATATGGAAAATATTTGTCCTTAGAGATCAATACACATAATGATGGTAGACTATGATATTTTCCACAAAGATCATGATGCAAGTAGGTGTCCGCTACTTGTAGTGCGTGATCCATAAGAATGTGTCTTGTTATTGAAAAATTTTCACCTCTACTACTCATGAAACCAAGGATTATATATTGATTGACCAAATACATGATTCCATTGATACTTGGTGTGCACCAGACTAGTATTGCAAGAAGTTCCAAGGATGAGGGCCATCATTATGAAGGGAACAAAAATGGAGGGAGTCACGAAAAGGATTTCATGGAGGAATTAGAAGCCATGGAAACCACGAAGGAAAAAAAAGTGAGTTCCCATGTGGAACTTGTTACAACTATGGGTCTACTGGAACACTATAAGTGTGAATTTCCTAATCTGCTATAGTTCTCTTGGTGTGGAAAGAAGTAAAAGAATGAGGAATACCCAAAATTATTTGAATACATGAGCTAGAAGAAACAAAAGAATAAGGGTTTTGGGATGGTGAGTGTAAAGCATTCTGATCAACAATTGATGCCTAGAATGGCATGTGAGTCAAAGTTAGAACCTATATTGGTGATGATGCAAGCTAAGGGTGCACACGCCAGTGAGATAACAAAGCAAATTTTATTGATTATAAGAGAATAAGTGGTACATGGGAATTATCTAGACCCTATGCATTATAAGGAAGTCTATCAAGGGACCATGGATGTAATAAAAAGTCTTGAAGGGTAAATCCAGTGTTTAAAAGATTAATCCTGGAAGTTGGAGTAGAAGAAGAGCGCTGAGGTCCCTCATTCATATATAGATGATGTTAGAGAGGTGTGTAAGATGTTGTGTCAAGATAATATCATTCCTCTATTAGGAGAATGGTTGAAAGGTAAAGTACCAAGTGCTAGAGGAGAACACGAGAGGTAGGCTTTGCATGTTATGCTTCCTCCTCACAACCTTGACTATGATAAGGAAATTACCTTGAATTTATTTGTTAATAGATGGCTCCTAAGAAATATTTTGATTGACATGGGCAAAGAAGTTAATGTTCTCACCCTAGATGCATGGAATCAAATGGGAAGGCCTCCATTACTATCATCCTCAAATGTTATGTATGAGGATAATAAGACAAAGGCAATGCCCATTGGTGTTTTAAAGGATGTTTTTATCACCATCCAAGGGGAAAATTCACTAGAGACTTCAAATTCTTAGTGCTTGCTAAGGAGGAAAACTCTCTGGTGTTACTTGGGTGCCCCGATACTATAATAATGATGTTGACTTACATTTTAATAAGGGTTATATATGTTTTAAGAATAAGGAGGAATGTGTTATCATTCCATTAATGGATGGGAATTCAACACCCTATACGAAGCCCTTAGGAGAATAATACCTAGACATGATTAATGTGTGCACTATCGTGGGACCTTGAGGTTGTGCAACCAACAAAAGGTGTTACTTAGTGGGAAGATGCTCAATGTATATGTGATACAACTAGTGTGGCATGTGAAAATTGGGACACAAGACATATGAGTTAGTCAATAGGTAGTTAAGTGGATCTATGACGAGAGTAAAAATATGTGCTTAGTCGTGTGCATGAGAGAAATAAAGTTTCCAAGTTATACTAGGGAGATGACCCCGATGTTTTCCTGCGCAGAAATGGAGATGCAATGGAGATGTGAGATCAAAAAGAGAAGGATGATTAGATATCATTTTCTCATAAGTGTAACAAATTTGTGGGTGACCCATCATGATAAACTTATAGAGTGGTGTGAGGTGAGAATTATGTTCTCTATTAGGTTTCTCTAAAGCAATGTACCTATTGTTATACAAGATTATTATGGGAAGGAACCCAACTTGTTTAACATCCAGAATGTGAGAAGGTCTGGATGGAAGGCATGGAATAATTTCCTCCATCTTTAGGGGTGCATAAGATTTACTCCACCTTAAAAGGTTACGTACATTCATGGTAAATTAACTTAGAGATGTGCCATCTAATAGGAAATTGGCAGAGTTGAATTTTGATCTCCTTCATGCTTTTGAGTCTTGAAGTACTAAATCGTTGGTGAATAAGATGCTATGGGTTATTACGTGCCTAAATATGGTAGATAATTCCATGAAGGAGGATAGAATAATAGAATTATTGGGAGAACCTAGCATAGAAGCATGCTTTGATGAACAAGAATCGGAGGAGGTACAACTTTAGCTCACATGCATGGAAAAAGATAATGGTCTACATAATAGATGGCAAAGAGGTGAAAAACTTGGATGTTAACCATATTATGGGCACGTGTGAGGTCATGGATAGTTCTTGATGAGAAAGTGCGCTCCTACCATGAACCCTTGAAAACCAAGAAGGTTAACATTGGTTTAGAGGTGGAACCTAAGGAGTATTCTATTGAATATTACTAGATAGAAAAGGAGGTTTCAAAGATCATTGATCTGTTGTGTGAATTTTAGGATTTGTTTCCATGTGGGTACCATGAGCTTAAATGAGTTCACCACTCCTTGGGAGAAATAAAGATCAAGTTAAAGGAAGGTGCGTATCCAATTTGGAAGAGACATTATCGAATGAATTTGAATCTGCATGTGAAATTCAAGGAGGAGATTGACAAGATGATCACATCAGAATCATTGAATCTATTGAAGAATCGAATGGATAAGTCGATGGTCATCAACATTAAAAATGATGAAAGGATAAGGATTTGTGTTTATCACAGGGATTTGAATGTAGTATGGGTCATTGACCCTTTTCCAACCCCTTCACTAAGGAGATCTTGGAAGGAGTAGATGGACACAAGATCTATTATTTCACAAATGGATTCTTAGGATATCATCAGGTTAGAATTGCAAAGGAGGATCAAGAAAAGTCAAATTTTACCACTGAATGGAGAGGTTTTACCTACATGGTCATGCCTTTTGGACTGAAGAACGCACCTATTGTGTTTTCATGCATTATGGTTTAGGCATTTCAAGACTCTATCCATAAGTTTCTTCAAGTCTACCTTGATGATTGGATGATTTATGGATTAGTAAAATACCATTGTGACAATTTGAGGCTAATGTTTAAGAGGTTTCAGTAGTTGAGTATATCCATCAACATTAAGAAATGTGTTTTTTCTACACCATTTGGCACGCTATTGGGGCATATCATATGTAAGGAAGGCTTGTTGGTGGATCCTGCAAAATTTTCCATTATTGTGGGATTGAGGGAGCCTACCAAATGGTCGAGCACGGTGCATGGATTCTTTGGGCATATGGGGTATTACAAGAAAATTATTAAGGGTTATGCCAAGATCGCCATTCCATTAGACAATTTGTTGAAGCACAAAATTACATTTCATTGGGGAGAGGCATAGCAAATGGCATTTGACACATTAAAGAATACACTTATTATCGTGCCCATATTACACTTTCCCTCTTGGGATAAGACATTCCATGTACATGTTGATGCTTCAGGGATGGAAATTGGAGCAATCTTAGCACAACCTAAAGAGAGAATTGTTGACCATCCCTTGTGATTTTCTAGTAGGAAGCTAACCCCAACAAAACAAACTATACTCCTACTGAGTGTGAAGAATTGTTAATGATCTATGTATTGCACAAATTTAGGTAGTATCTATTGGAAACATGATTTATATTCTACATAGACCACATGGCATTTAGTTACTTGGTAAACAAGCCCATTCTACAAGGGCACATATGTCGGTGGGTCCTACTATTTCAAGAGTTTGAGTTTACGGTTGTAAAATTAGGTAAGAGTAATTTGGGGCCTAACCATCTATCAAGGATTGACTCAGAGAGGATGCACAGAGCATCGAGGACATAATTCTAGATGCACAACTATTTAGATTATAGTGTGTGCCCTCTAACTTGGAATATATTACCATGTTTCTCAAAATGGGTATGGTGCCGGAAGGAATGAAGACTTTGTAAAGGAAGTATTTTTCCATTTTCATCACACCCTACATGCTAATTAGTGGAGACTTATACAAGCTATGCCACAATGAGGTTTTTTGTCGGTGCATGTTAGAGCATGAGCATGCTGCAATCATGGAGGAAGCACATGGTGGAATTACAAGAGGACACTATATAGGAAAGTAACCATGCACAATATCCTTCAAGTAGGATTTTAGTGGGAAACCATTTATAAATATTGTATCAAGTATTACAAGGCCTATGACCACTACCAATTCGTTGATAAACTAGGGAATGGATGAAATGCCATTAACAATAATTTCCAGTGTAGAACCATTCAAGAAGTGGGAAATTTACTTCCTAGGCCCTATTTCTCTGTCCGCATGAAGGAAAAGTTCATACTCTATCATTACATGCACAAATTACCTTACAAGATGGGAAGAAGTGGCTCTTACATAGGATTGCACAATGGAAATAACAAGTAGGTTCTTGTTGGAAAATATAATCAATAGATATGGATAACTATTGAGCTTAACAAGTGATAGGGGTACTGATTTCTTAAATGAAATAGTTAGAATCTTATTGGAAGAGATCATGGTTACCCATCACAAGAATACCCCTTATCACCCAAAATTTAATGGGACTACGTAGGCGTTTAATAAAATTTTGAATAAGATGTTAACCAATCTTTGTGATGTGGGAAGAAAGGATAGGGATGAAAATTTTTATGTTGTGTTATGGTCATATCAAACTACTTATAAGAGACTCTAACAAGGAAACACATTTTTAATTGGTTTTTGGCGCAAAATCTTTATTACTTGTTGAATTCATGTTACCATCACTACGTATAGCATGCACAGGAGGGTTAGATGATGAAAAAGTGCTTAAGGAGAGGATTGATAAGTTAATGGAGTCGATTAAAGGTGGGATATTGCTCACTAGAGTCAAAAATAAAAAAGGCATCAAGCATGACATGATAGACACAAATAAAAAAAGTAGTTTGAGGTTAGGTAGATGGTTCTATTATATGATTCCAAGTTTCTGTGCCATCCTAGGAAATTCAAAGTCCATTAGATGGGCCCATATATTGTATCCAATATACTTGATTTAAGTGATTTCAGATTCAAAGCACTGGATGGAACATGGTTTCCAAGTCATTTTAATGGGAGTAGGTTGAATCCCTACTATTAAAAAATCTTCTTTTTGTTTGTAAATAAGGAAATATTTCTAGGTAGCCTAGGTTTTTCTTTGATGTAGTTTCCTTTCATTGTGTTTTCCTTTCTTGTTGCTTTATTTTGTGCATGTTTGTGTGCTGGTATCCACTTATTATTTTCAAAAAAATTATATGCACAGAGGACCATGCATCCATTTTTGGGTGGGGTGGAGTGATGTGAAAAGTGTTGGAATCTATGCTTATGGATGGCCCAAATTAACAAATCAAAAACATGTGGATTGGAAGATCATGCATAGAAGATTTTAACATAAGGGAAGGATGGTGCCAAAAGGATCTACAGAAACCACGTACAAGAATGAAAACCGTAGGAACAACATGAGGTAGGAAATGTGAAGAACCAGGATTAAGACATAGAGGAAGAATATCCTTGACATTGTATGTGTGCATGTAAGGATTTATGGTTCGTAAGGGGTTTTGTGCACCTCAAGTTTGCTAAAAAAATTGCGTGTGTGACTAGGTGCAAAGGAAAAGTTGAAGGTTGGATTTGGAAAAAATTCACCTTTATTGTAAAATTACATTGGTAACTAGTATGGCATTTATTGCAGAGAAGAGAAATGTTTATAAATAGAAGATCAATGGTGTTTTATTTCCTACCTTATGTTTTAAGTTATCAAAGAGCTCTCACAAACTAGGGCATCCTTTTGAAGAAGGTTTGAGAAAAGATGTGAAGACTTATGTGCATAGCTAGTTTGATCATCAAACCATAGTGGAAAGGAGTACATGAGCGTAAGCAGAGAAGGTTGTGTGGAATAATCTTGTGGGTGTTATGCCATATTTTGGAAAAAGGGTTTTCCATGTTAGGGTTGCATAGCTAGGGCATGTGATTTGAAGGAATTTTTGCAAAGGAGTGGTGCTTTGTAAAGTTGAGTAGAGCTAGGACTAGGAGATAGGAAGACATTTTAAGGACTCGACGAAAGGAATGAAACCAAGGAAATTAGAAAAAATTTCACCAAAGAATGGAAAGGGCAAGGGAAAACAAGCATTTCTACCAATTTCAATGAAGAATGACATGTGAAAATACGGTACCTAGATTATGTACTACTTTGTAAAAATGGATGTCTCACATCGGAAGATAGCCATCGATGGTTATAACCATCAAACAAGCACCACAAGAAATGAAATGACACTAGAACTAGTTCACGCTACAAATAAGAGGACAATAGATGGAATACCCACCTATGATGATGAGGTAAAGGTGAAAATGGAGGATGGGTAGTTGCAACTCTACACGTTTCCCTATTTCGAAACCCTGACTGACTATACCAATGGTTGATGTTGGGCATGCATAAAGACCACTTTTATTTCACAAGTAGGATGATACACATAACCCCGAGATAATTTCTAAGTTCATCACCTTATCTCGTGAAGGTGATTCATTGACAATGATTTGGAATACAAGGAATCCATTAAAAAGAACATTGAGGCTTATGGCTACAAGAAGGGTTCATGTTACTTTTGGTTACAAAGTTGAAAGGGAAAGAGAGATGGAAATAGATCAGCAAGGTCTAGTTGAATGTGTACTACAGGATATCAGAGGGAACCATATATAACCTTTCATCTTTTATTGCAAAGGCTATTATAAATGCCGTGTGCGACATAGAGAAGATCATGTTTGGAAATGTTCTCCTCTCCATTTTATTTTCAAATATTGGACTACCTGATGGGATGGATAAGTTTGTTTGTGAATACCAAAATGAGAACCCCTCCCCTACCAAAAGGTTTGAAAATTATATACATGTGATACCATGACAATCGCTCATAAGGTGTGCCTAGAAAAATGGTATAAGTAGATGCACAAAGAACTCAAGTGTGTTGCATGAAGAATACCCAAGAAATTACCCTCATTAGTGCAAGGAGAGGTTGATTTCACCGTATACCAACATTTTTGTATCGTCAGATTTACTTTGGTAGATGGCACCAATAGTCCTTGGTCTAAATTTCCTTTTTCCTTCATGGTATAATACTTCCAGGTTAGGGTTAATCGATTCAAAGAGGTGAAGAAACTCATATTTTATCTAAGTGTAGTAGATCAAGAATACCGTGAGATGCACAAGAAAGTGTGTCTCCCATGATGTGCACATGTTAAAACCAATAACATTACCACAGGGAGGAAAACAACAAGGGTGTATTTGTGCATAAGGCCTAAGTATGAAAAGGGAGCTTATGTTGAAGATGATGTCTCCATTCCTAAGGACCCCACCACATAGAAAAGAGTTTGCTAAGGAAAATAAATAGAGGATAGGCTCCTGAGAAAAAGGTGTTGAGCAGATAGACAAGACAAATAGTAGGGGCATAAGAGTTAGATGCAGGAACAAGTAATTACGTCTACCAGAAGAGGTCTCCCATGAGAAAAGAGTCACCGCAAAAGGAGGAATCGCCACAAAAGGAAGAGTCACCGTAGAAGGAAGAGTCATTGATAAGGAGAGAGTCTCCCGAGAAAGAAGAAAAGAGGAGTCCCTTGAATTGGAGTCACCAATAAGGAAGAAGAAAAGGGTGACAAAAGGGTCAGACTCTAGGTGAAACAGAAAGCATGGAGGCTGACAAGGGTGATGAAGAAAATGAAGAGCACAACAAGGCTCAAAATCATCCTTTCTACAATGTACGTGAGTTAGATGAAGAAGGGAATGAAGAGAAGGATGAGAAAGAGAAATGCGCTCATGAAAATGGGGGTCAAAAAGGTAAACATGAAAGATAAAATTACCCCAACCCCGACAAAGGAGTAGATGGATATAATCGATAGAGAGGGAAGTGGAAGGAATTATCCAACAATTGGTGGAGAAAAAAGTTGAGAGAAGCACCGAATAAATGCTGAAGTAAATGGAATAAAGTGTGAGTGTGGTAGAGTATAGAAGCATGGGCGGAGTCCCCACTTAGTAGTCATCTTCCCAAAGGCAAAGGCACATAGGGCGAAAGGGCATAGTAGTGGTTCATGAATAATAAATGACTTACATTAATGATTCGAATAAGGTACTGTGCATGTGCTTCCAAATTATTGTGCCCACGAAACAACTCCTTGCTTAGTCTATTTTTAGTGAAGAAGGTTTTACAGATACCATTAAGTATATGTATGGGTACTGGGATCTGTAACAAGGGATATAATGGGGAAAAGCATAGTTAGGATCTCTGATCAGATAGGTTTGCAGGAGTTGAGTCTCTTTCATTTGATGTATATGGTCTGAGATGACCCTTTGAATGTAATATGGCTACCGAAAATTTTTCAAATCAATGTACATGGATCTATTTTGTATAACTTACTTATGGGTCTAAACCCTCATGTTAACCCTTTGAATGTAATATGGCTACTTAACTTTTTCAAATCAATATACATGGATCTATTTTGTATAACTTACTTATGGGTGTAAACCCTCATGTTATTTATCTTATCATGACTCAGATTGAGTTTCTTGTACTTCTTACAATGTTATTTAGCTTTTATGATGCATTAATGTGTAGATTTGTTAGTTATATCTTATGCATTTTAAAGTAGATGAATGTACTTTTATTTCTACAAATAATCCTCCATTAATGGCAGAAATCTCTTGTAAAGGTCACATAAAGGAGAGGATTGGCACCTGCAAGCACCTATAGTGAGCGCTGAACTTATATTGATGATAGGTCGGTGCACTTGGGGTTAGAAAGAAGTATTGTGGGTAAAATAATGATTACATATTTTCTAAACTTTTATTCTTCCCTTTCTTCTCTTCAAGTTCATCTTGTAAGATGGTTAGGTCTTGTTGAACTTATTTAAAAAATTATTCTTTTTCTCGTAAGTTGATTCTTCTAATTATACATAACTTCATTTCACCTTACCTCTAATTGTAACAATGCTTCCATGATGGGGCTTCCAAAATGAGATAGTTTTTTCTACATATCCATCATCTACTCCATGATCATGCTTATATTGGTATACAAACTTTTGTTGTCTTCCAAGAAGAATTGGTTTTTGTAAGGAGTGATTTGTGTTCATTCCATATTGCTTAAAATGGACACGCATATTTCTCTGTGCCCTCTAATATTTTTCTCGGTTTGATTTTCCCAACATTATCAAAACCTAGAAAAATTGAAAATGCATTTTCCCACCCTAGTGCCACTGATTTTAAAAATTGGAATTCATTGGACACCACATTAACATTGATGTTTGATGTGTTATGAAAATAAATTCATGAGGAATAAATAATATTTCATAATTAAAGGATTAAAAAATTAAAATAGAATTATATTGTAAAATGAAATTTATAATTTTAGAATCAAAATAAATTTATTAAACATGTATACAAAGTGGGAATTTTATTTAGGAAATATGTATGTTGAATCTCATTGCAATTTAGAATAGATGTCAAATGGGAAAAATATGTAGGAGAGATGTATGCCTCATAATTATCTACAAATAAAAATGCATGTAAATGGGAAAATTATATAGTGGAGATATATGCCTCTAAACTATCAAACCTACAACTTGTGTCTAAAAACCTTTCCACTTGCAAACTTTTTCCTTCTTTAGAAACCATATTCTTTATAATGAAACAATTTGGAAGATGGAAAGTTTCTAGAATAGTAAATGAAAGGTTATGAATGGGATCCGAATGACCATTCTACATGTAAATGATATGTATCCACCTTTGGGGTGAATTTGAATGCATAAAAGAGGAAAAAATCCAAATATTATTTTTTTAATCCTCCTTGTTAGATTCATATCTCATACACCATTGACTTGATTTGTGAACCACAAGAACTTGGAAAGATGATATAACAAGCTTAAAAATTACAAAGTTTCAATTATTATCATACATCTAAATACCATAAATTATCTAAAGACCCCAATTTTTCAAAAACTAAAATTTGTTGAAAAACTACTTAAAACGTTGTAGAAATCCTCATCCGATTATTGATATTTCTCTGAATACTCACCTTGATCATATATTTCAAAAAAAGATTTAAATAATTTCTAAAAATAGAATTTAATACTTCCTTTTTGAATGCTAACATGGGTAAATATTTCTCCAAGAACTCATCTGGATCAGTAATAATGGGTGGTTTAGGCCAATCCAAAACCAAATACTAACCCTTTTTAAGGTCTCTCATTTTTAAAGCAATTAAGAAAAGGTTTTTGATAAAGAAGGAAATTTATGAAAATTGAAAATCATCACAGAGACTTCAAAATCCACATAATAAAAGACAAGATCCATGCATATTTTCATAAAATAAGAGAATCTCATCAATTCTTCCATAAACACATTCATATTCCCTTAATAGATTCAATCTCAAGATATTCTAGGACATAAATGTTCATACCCGAACTTGTCTATCATTTTTAAACATGTCCAAAACACAATTCCAAACCCCAACTTCTTTGTCACGCCTTTAGGATTGTCTTTAAAAAACATCACTTGAACACAATGTCTCATCTTCTATAATAATAACTTGGTGATTTAAATCCATTTGTATGATCTAATAAATGTTTTCATATTTTTAGAGTAATAAAACTATTTTAAACCCTTCATTTCACATAGATCATATTTTATGAGGACTACAACTAATTAAAATATGATTTATTCAAAGATCGTATTACATCAAAAACACATACAAACATATAAAAAGGGTTAGGAGTATGGGGAGCATAAATAGTTATGAATTGGTAACCTAAAAATCATATGGAATGTAGGTGAATAATTAGGATCATAATGGTTTCCTTTAATCCAAAATAGGATTTAATGGTAATAAATAATAGTTTTTATATACTAGTTATAGGTTTCCATTTCGAAATACACAAGATGTTAGAGATCACAAGAACTCGAGAGGGTGGGGGAGGTGAATAAGTGAGGATCAAAATTAATTTCTAAAGTTACACTTAATATAAAATTTCTTAAATTTGAACAAGCATTATATCATGTGCATTTTTTTAAACATATATTAGACATAAAAGTGTTGAAAAACAAAATTTATAGTGGGAAACCCTTTTGGGAGAAAAACCCACTTGAAACAAAGGATTTATTAGGAACACCAATTCCAAATCTTACAATGGTTTTGGTTGAGAACCCACTCAACCTGTGAAGCACCCACTTCACAATTGCAAGCACTCACTTGAAGATTTTCTAAGCACACACTCAATGAATTTTAGCAAGAAACAACTTGCAATAAGCACCAACCCCTAATTTAATCAGCTACAAATGATATTTTATAGGCACCCACCCACAAGGAGGCTACAACCCCCTAAAAATGCTAAGATACAACTTAGACTTGATTTACATACAAATTTATGATCATCTAGTTGCAAAAATTGCTTATACAATAGATTATGATCACTTTTCTGTATCTATCTATGTTATTTTTGTCACTCTCTTCTACTCATCTAATTCAATCTCTCTTGCTCAATCAATATGCCACATTGATGCTCTTCTCATATGATACTTCAATACTTCATCTATCTGTTCTTCTCTTTCCTCTCTTTTCTTTCTGTCACCCTCTCTTAGCTTGATAACATTGTATTCTCACTTGAGAAGCCACCGTATAGGTATAAATTTTTCTCTATATAGTTAATTGACACCTTCCAATGATACCTTTGGCATGTCATGTAATCTTCCTTATTTTTCACATGAAAATATGGTCCGTTAAATGAATACAACTAACTCAAATTTTTTCTCTTACTATATTCATCTTGATTTCACCTTTTTCTATGCATTCATCAGAAAGTATTTATTAGTCGATACCTAAAAATAGACTTCTCATTTTTCTAGGATTTCCAACGTGATCAAGATGAGAAATCCATTTTATTCTCTAATATTTAATTTTTATTGAAATTAGGAATCACATAAAGAATTGTAATCGTATTTCCATAAAGTAAATGAACATCTAATGTTGATACATTGGAACTATAGATTTATTTCTTATTTGTGGAGCTCAAGTCGTATACTCAAATTTCAATCAACATACAATCGAATTACCATCAATTTTGAAGAAAAAAATATGTCTTTTCTATGTTTAAATCAATTTGATTGTCCTCAATCCCTATTTAGTTTATCCTTTTTCAATTCATGACTTTCCTTTGTTTCTCCGACTTTCTCCTTTGTATCGCAGAAATTTCCTTTGATATGTGGCTTTTCTCCTTTCTTGGAAGCTTCTTCTTTTACTTCATAACTTTTGTAATGTTATAAGGCTTTCCTTCTTGTCCACTTATTTCTTGCAAATTTTTCCTTTTACCTGTATCTTTTATCATTCTCTGCAGCTATCTTCCATCCTTCGCGTTCTTTATAGTTCCTTGTGGATTTTCCCTTTACTCATAGCTTCCTCCAGACTTTCCTTACTCCCGTGGATTTTCCTTTAAACTATTATTACTTCCATGGATCTTCATTCACATCTATAGCATTACCATTCTAACTCACATCTCATCCTTTATCTCTTTTGGCTTTGTCCACTTCATCCCTTTATCCACAACCTTCACTAAGCTTCAATGGCTTCTTCTAGAGTTATGTGGCTTCTTGAATACTTTAGGGCTAACTCCATATATCCACAACTTGTACAAAAACTGATTAAGTCCCTTAGAACTTATCCTTGATCATCCTAAATCCTTTGTGAGCTGACACTACCAATCAACCTTCATCTTTCTCACTTGCTCATTTTACCAATTAATTCCTTTTACCATCAATGTTGCTTGACATCAAATATTTTTCAATCAATACAAATTGACATTAATGAAAACACATATGAAAATGAAAAAGGTCCAACAATCTCCCCATTTTCATTAATGGCAACACCTCATCACTTCAATACTATAGAAACCTATACGCTTTTGATGGAAAGATACTTGCATACCTGGTTCATGTTTTCATCTTCACTCCTTTATGGATGTTTCTTTGCTAGTTTCAGCATCTCTCCCTTTCAATGTGACATACTGGTTTTTGATTTTAGTATTTCTTACCCTTTAACAACAATGAAAAAGGACCATCGATGCCACATAAGGTTGAGTATGTTGGTAAGATAGATTCTTTGCATTCTTACCTCACGAAGATCCTCTTGGGCACATGATTCTCGATCCATATAATCTGATAAACTCGTGGCAATGCTCCCTTGAGTTGATGCATACTTTGAAAAGTTTGAGCTATTAAAATATCTCCCCTATCACAAATACTATTTGGAACTTTTTAGGAGATGATATTACCTAAGAATTCACCTTGTCCTTCTTTTTACGCCTTCTAGTTATTGGTGGGATGAGGAATGACCCTCATTCATTCCTTAAGTTCTCAAAATTAGCCTTTGGAAGTGGTTTGGTCATGATATCTGCAAGTTCTTTTTGCTCACATATTCTAGAATTATTTTCTTGTCATTTAATTTTTCCTCAAGAAATGATATCTAATTGGAATATGCTTGGTATTTGAGTGGAATACGGTGGTTATTTGAGAATCTTATTACACTTGTGTTATCTAAAAACAAGTGAATTTGACTTTCATTTTTAACTTGTAATCCTCCAATGTCCACTTCATCAAGAGAACTTGTGTACCTACCATCATGGAAGCTACATATTATGATTCACGTGTTGAGAGTGCCACTAATGATTGATTTTTACTTAACCAGGATACTAGATAGTTTCCAACAAAGAATTCTTTGTCACTTGTACTCTTCCTATCCTCAACACTTCCTACCTAATCAATATCTATATATGCTTGTATACTGAAGTCATTGCTTTTGGGGTACCATATTCCATACTCAATTATTCCCATGAGATATCTCAGAATTCTCTTTACTACCTTGAGGTGTGTTTCCCTTGGATCTTCTTGAAATCTTCAACCTATACCCACTACTTGCATAATATGGGGTCTTGATGTAGTGGAGTAAAGTAGACTACCTATCATGGATCTATATAATTTTTGTTTACTTTTGGTGAGTTATCCTCTCTGCTCATCTTGCATCCTAATTCCATTGGTGTTCCTATAGGTTTGCAATCTTCCATCCTAAACCTTTTCAACATTTCTTTGATATACTTGGTTTGGGATATGAAAATACCTTGATTTAATTGATTGATTTGTAATCCCAGAAAGAATGAGAGATCTCCCAACATGGACATTTCAAATTCATCTTTCATTATATCTGAAAATTCATATGTCATCTTATCATAATATCCTCCAAAAATTATGTCATCCACATATACAATGACAATAAGCAGATGATCTTATTCTTCCTTGATGTAGATATTACAATCAACAACACATTTTTTGAAACTTACTCAATAAGGTATGAATCTAATTTGTTTTACCAAGCACTAGGATCTTATTTAAGTCAATGTAAAGCCTTTTTCAACATGCATATATAGTATTTATCTTTAGTTAGTGAAAATCCATAAGGTTGTTTAATAAATATCTCTTCATTCAGAAGACCATTGAGAAAAGTTGATTCACATCCATATGAAATACTATTATCTTCTTGTAAGTTGCATAATCCACGAAAATTTTTATTGCTTCCATCCTTGCTACTAGTGCAAATGTTTCATCAAAGTTGATTACTTCCATTTGCACATATACTTTGCACACAAGTCTTTCCTTGTTTCTTACAACATTTTCATTCAGCTTGTTTCTAAATACCCATTTTGTTCCAATTACATTCTTGTCTTGTGGTCTAGGTACAAGCTCCCATGTTTCATTCTTTTCAATCTAATCAAGTTCTTCATTCATTGCATCTACCCAATGTTGATACTTGCTTCTAATGATTTTGGGTTCTACCATGGATAGGAGTGTTATTTCTTCATAATTATGTTGATCTATTATCCTTCTTCTAGTTAAAATGATGCCTTATTCATTTCCAATTATCTGATTTGAAGGATGATCCCTCTTAAATTGTCTTAAGGGTTTCTTAGTGTCTAGTCTTTCTTCCTCTTCATCTACTTCTTCATACAGACTTTCCATTTCTTCATGATTTTTATTATGTTGAGTGTTGGACTTAGGATTCTAATCTACCTTTACATTTGTGCTTTCAATAATATTTTGTAACCTCTTATTATAGCACCTGTAAGATGCGTTGACCACTAAGTATCTAAGGAATATACCTTCATCACACCTTGAGTCAAATTTTCCCAAATTATCTTCATCTCTTTTGATGTAACACTTGCTTCCAAAAAATCTTATGTGTTTCACATTTGCAGGCCTATTTTTCCACAATTCATAAGGTGTTTTGTCACTTTATTTACTCTCAATTGAGCTCTATTTAAAATGTACACTATTGTGTATACCGCTTCACTCCAATATCTATCGTAATTTGGATTCATTCAACATTGTTCTTGCCATTTCTTGCATAGTTCTGTTCTTTCTCTCAACAACTCCATTTTTTTGAGGTGTTCTAACAGCTGAGAATTGTATTCTAATTCCATGTTCTTCACAAAATTGACCTAAATCATTTGACCAAAATTCTCCACCTTTGTCCGATCTTAGGCATTTCATCTTTTTTTTTTTCATTCTCCACCAAAGGCCTTGAATTTTTGAATATGTCTAAGGCTTATAATTTTTACTTGACACAAACCACCCATGTAATTCCAGTGTAATCATCAATTAATGACATGAAATACACTTCACCTTGTAGGATTTAAATTCTTGTAGGACTACAAATATCTTTATGGATAAACTCTAGAGGTCTAGTTGTGTAGTATTATTTTGACTTGAATGATCTTCTTGTTTGTTTACCATGCAGGCATGCTTTGCAAAGGTTATTTGTTGGTTTTATAATTTTTGGTATATGTATCACACACCCTTTAATTCTTAGTATTACAAGATTCTCAAAGCTCAAGTGTCCCAACCTTCTATGCCATAGCCAACTGTAATCAACCTTTCTTATGAAGAATTTTTCTTTTTTTTCATTTAGCACATACATGTTGTTCTTTGTCCTTTTGGATTTTGCAACTTTCTTTCATGTTTTTCCATTGATGATATCACAACCTTTGTTATGAAAGATCAGATTGTATCCCCTTTTTCACATTTGACTTACACTTAAAAATTGTGCTTGAGGCCTTCAACGTATAGAACATTTTCTGTGATGGTATTTCCATTATCTAGACTCGAGTTCCTTTTGCAACTATATTTTCTGAATTTTTATCACCAAATCTCATAGCACCAAATGCATTGTTTGATAGTGAACTGAATTTTCATTTGTCACAAGTCATGAGGCCGGAGCATCCACCGTCTAGATCCCAAATTTTATCTTCATTTTGCACATGGAATGTGGTTTGCACCATTAAGCAAGACTCTTTCCTATTTTTTTGCATCTTTCTTTACAATATTCACCCATTTCTCTTGTTTATTAGGTTCTTGTTTACTTGTTGATGCCTCATTTTATTTGTTGTAATAGTTGTATTGGACATCATTATAGTTCAGTTTGATGTAAGATGGGCCAAACTTTCTTCTATAACCTCTAGAGAATTTCCTAATCTTAGCAACCTTATGTCCAAACTGATTATATGAATAACAATAACCATAGAAAGAATGTGTGTATTTCATAGCATATGTGATTATGGGAAAAATGTTCCTTCCTTGAGGATTTGATGAACTATTTATTTATAGAAGAAGATGTGCTTGGAGTTGATGCAGATTATTTCCTTCATTCTTTGCGTAAGCTCCCTTTCCTTACTTTCTTCCTTGGAACAAATCCTAGACTTATCATAGGTATCATGTTGGCCACTTAAAATACCAGTCAAAACATTTGAACTCTTCTCTAGATTTCCATGCACTCTTAGCTTACTACCCATTTGTTCCATCTTAAATTTTAGTCACTCCAGTTATGAGTTCAATGGTTTGCACTCATCCTCCTTTGATTTGAAAGAGCTTGAAATATTTTCGAACTGAGTTTCAATCTCTTTGAGATCATTAGCCTCTTCTTATTCTTTTAGGGATTGTCTTTGCTTAAAGATGCACATTTGTTATTCATAATGTTTTAATGCGCATCTCATATTTTTTGATTTCCTCTAGACAATTTTAATTCTTCAAGAGCACATACTAATTCATCTTCAACATTTACTTCATCTTCTTATTCATCATAGTCTTCAAAGTCAATTATATTCTTTCCATTAGAAATACATTCTTCGATACATCCATGGCCATGAACAAATATTAAGTCCGATCTTCATCATTTTCATATTCATTTTCAGAACTTCCTAAGTTGCTTGAATCAGATTCACTTGATTCTTATTTTGAATAGAAGTTCCTTTTGTTATTAAAGAACTTCCTAGTTTTATTTATATATCTAGTTTCTCTGTTGCTGCATTTATGACTGTCCTCTTCATGTTCAGACTAAGATTCTTTAGTTTTTTTAGACATTTAATAGCAAGGTGACCTACTTTTCCACATTTGAAGCATTTGAAAGGGATTTTTCCTTTATACTTACCTAAACCTCTTTTCAATCTTCTTATGAGAATTTATTCAGTCTTTTCATCATCTAAATCATCCTTGAAACCGATTCTTCTTCTTCTTCTTCTTACGTGTAATGTGTTTCTTTCTTGACCTTGAATTCTACTTCTTTCTTGGTAATCTTGGATCCAATAGTCCTCATCTCATATGCTGAAGGAGTGCTTTATAATGCTTCCATTTTGAGAGTCTTAATGTCTTTGGATTCTTCTATAGCTAAAACTTTTGCATCATACTTTCCAGTTAGAGATCTCATAATCTTTTGGACTATAACAGATTCTTCTAGTTTCTTACCTAGGCCTCTGATCATATTTATAACTTCATCTATTCTTTGCATGTAGGTTGTTATACTCTCATCATCCTTCATCTTCAAATTCTCAAATTGAGCTCTATAGGTCTGAAAATTTTTCATCTCCTTCATAGATACTTTGAATTTTAGTCCATATCTCCTTTGTTGTTGTGTAGTGCATAAATTTTACAAACTATGTTTTAGTTAGGCCACATAGAATGGTGTTCATTGCTCTTGAGTTACATTCATATTCTACTTTGTCTGCACGAACAAGTGATTAGCATGGATGGAAGATTGTATCCTTTCTCAATGCATTCCAAGATATCAAAACCAAGTGACATCAGATATGTTTTCATCCTTATTCTATGGAATTCATAGTTTGTTCCAATGAATAGAGGTGATATTGATAGTGATAAACTTTCTTGAACGTGATTTTTTGATGTGGTTATGAAAACAAGATCTACTTGAAGATGCTCAAATTCTAATAGAAGGACCTGATCTCGATACCAATTGCTAAAGATCACAAGCAATGAGAGGGGGTGAATCAAAGAAAATTAAAATTAATTTCCAGAGTTATACTTAATCCATAATTTCTTAAATTTAAGCAAGCATTATATCACATATACATTTTTGAAAAATATATCGATAGAAAAATGCTAAACACATAATTTATAGTGGGAAACCATTTTGGGAGAAAAACCCACTTGAAAGAAAGGATTTATTAGGAACAATAATTCCAAAGCTTACAATGGTTTTGGTTAAGCTCCCACTAAACCTGTGAAGCACCCACTTCACAACTTCAAGCACCCACTCGAATATTTTCTGAGCACCCACTCAATGAATTTTAGCAAGAACCAACTTGCAACAAGCACCAACCTATAATTTAATCATCTACAATTGATATTTTATAGGAATCCACCCACAAGGAGGCTGGAACCCCCTAAAAATGCTAAGTTGTAACTTAGAATTGATTTACATACAATTTTATGATCATCTAGTTACAAAATTGCTTATGTAATAGATTATGATCACTTTTTGTATCTATTTGTGTTCTTTTTGTCACTCTCTTCTACTAATATGATTCAATCTCTCTTACTCAATAAATATCCTACATTGATGCTCTTCTTATTTGATTCTTTAATAATTCATATGCTTACTCTTCTCTTTCCTCTCTCTTTTCTTTTTGTCACTCTCTGTTAGCTTGATTACATCGTATACTCACTTGAGCAGCCATTATATTGGTATCAAAAAAATTTCTATATAGTTAATCAACCCATTCCAATGCTTCCTTTGGTGTTTTGTGCAATCTTACTTATTTTTCACCTTAAAATTTGGTCCATTAAATGAATACAACTAACTCCAAATTTTTCTCTTGCTATATTCAACTTGATTTCACCTTTTTCTATGCATTCACCAAAAAATATTTATTAGCTAATACCTAAAAATAGATTTCTCATTTTTCTAGGATATCCAACATTATCAAGATGAGTGATCCATTTACTTCTATGATATTTATGTTTCCTTGAAATCAAGAATCACTTTGAGAATCAGTAATTTTATTTCCAACAATTTAATAATCATTAAATTTTGATATCTAGAACTATATATTTCTTCATTCTTCATGGATTGTACATCATATACTCAACCACAATCACTAGAAAATCAAATCACCATCGATTTTTGAGAAATAAGTCTCTCTTTTGTATGTTTAAATCAATTTTATTGTCCTCAAGCCCTATCTAGTTTATGCTTGTTTAATCTGTAGTTTTACTTAGCTTCTCTAGATTTCTCCTTTGTATCACGACACTTTGATTTGCAGGTTTTATCCTTTCTTGGCAGCTTTTTAGTTTTCTATGATTTCTTATTTTACTTCATGGCTTATTAATAATATACAACTTTCCTTCTTATACATTTACTTCTTCCAACTTTGTCCGTTTACCTAAAATTTTTATCATTCTCCGCATATATCCTCCATCCTACAAGTTCCTTATAGTTCTTCATGCCTTTTCCCTTTACTCACAACTTCCTCTAGACTTTCCTTACTCATGTGGCTTTTCCTTAGAACTATTCTTATTTATGTGGCTCTTCCTTCACATCCTCAACCTTACCATTCTCACTTGTGGCTCATCCTTTAGCACTTTTGGATTTGGTGGCTTCATCCCTTTATCCGAAGCCCTCAATAAGTTTCCATGGATTCTTCTAGAGTTTTGTGGATTCTTTTTGACTTAGGAGGTTAACTCCTTATATCTTGTTGGACCCCAAGAATATTGATTACATTGGGGGTGATGTAAGCCCATAGTGCATGTGACATGTGATGACAGAGCCAAGGGTTTGGGACTTAGTCAATTTGGATGTCTGAAGCAAAACATGTGAAAAACATGACCCGGTTGCACATGGATAAGGTGCCAGCTTGGTGATAGGTTGGCCCAAGAAGGAGAATGCTAGAAGCTTCTAGAAGCACATCGTCGGGTAAAGTGGAAAGCTCGGACTGAGAGGCATGCTCACATGGAGGACCACATTTGGACACTTGGCACTGGATCTGAGGGTGTTGGAGGGTGAGTTGGTAGTCCAGGAGAGCTATAAATACAAGCGCCTATAGAGTAAAAGAGGAGAGACAGAGAGTATGGGTGGAGCTCTGTAGAAATACTGCGAGGACTCTGTTAGTGGATAGTTGTATTTAGGAGAGAATGCATTAGGCTTAGGGATTGTAATTTTCTTTTTGGTAGCTTAGTTACATAAGTCCAGTGCATTGCATGACTGTGGTCTACTTCTCTATGACACTCTGTAATGGCTCAATGGATGTAATGAGGTTACCTGTTATATATATACATGAATATCAATGATTCTGATGCATACTTCTCTCTCATGAGTTCTCTTTCCTTTCATGCTAAGTAAGGATGCTTGTATGTTTATTTCTATCATAATACACATTATGGATTTTGTTAAGTACTCGGTTTGAAATGACTGCAAAGATTTAGAGGTCATTCTGAGCCCTATGGTTCTTGTATGTCCTAACTTCCCTTCTGAAATCTCTTACAAAAATCATAGATGATGTTTCCCACTAAAATCACATAAAGGAGAGACTCGGTACCCGTGTGTGCCTCGGTGAGCATCCAACTTTTCTTAGGCCGGTGCATGTGGGATTCCTTTCTTTATGTTAAGGGTAAAAATGACTACATCTTGGTTCCATTTCCAGGACCTCTTTTCGAATTTGTAGTGATATTTATCATACATCATGATCTATGTAATGAGTAATGACAAAGCAGTTAATATTGGAAAGTGTTGAATCATGGTTCAAGAGCACAGAGGATGAATTTTCTCAGAGATTCAACACTAGACTTGAGTTTAATGCATGTAGATGGGTAGAAGAGAATCTATACCATGATTTATATGAAACATTTTTCTGTTGCTTCCCTATGGAGCTGTATGAATGGTTCTCAACCTATGTATCTAGATCAAGTTGGCATTATGGATCACATGTGTGGACCTAAAAAGAATACTAAAGGTTGCAGGATGCGAGACTGATGTGGACCCGTCTATGGATCATTGGTGGAAAGGAGTATTGGCTAGCTACACTCTAGAGTACTCAATTACCACATATTCCTATCCAAAGGTTGTTCAGTTTGAGTTTCTACGGGAGCCCGTGAGGATCGCTTCTACATGTTGTCCCTCTAGATTTGAAGATCTTGATGATTTTCATGATTTTAGAGGCATTCCCAATGGCCGGCTAAAAATTCTAAGTGTTGGGCGCGGAAGCTAGGGGTGGAGGAAGATGGCAGATGTCGCGATGGAGAAGGATAGGGAGGAAAGACGACTCAAGTATGGTGAAGTGCATGAAAGGGAGATTTCTAGACAACACGAGGTTACAGGTGTGATGGATGTATGGCAACAGATGTTGCGGGAAGTATTTGAGGTTCACGTAGAGGACATGGAACTCCGAGAAGTTTGTGGGACCCCATCTTGGTAAGCACGTGAGAAACCCTTTTGGCTTCTAATTAGATTTTGTCACATGGATGAATAAGAACTATTAGCACAAATCTAAGCCTACTTACTAACCAGACCCTAGCGCTTGGTTTTCAAGGTCAAAGGGATAATATTACTAGTCCAGTTGGTTACATTGGAGGTGATCGGTCTATGCCTAGGAGGTATAATTTCTTGTTTGGGACTTCTATGGCTGCAAACACCAACCCAGTGTTAGGAATTTTTGGGCAAGATATAGGCACACAAGCATTTGGTATCACATCTGGGAGTGGCACAAGGTATACTATTGGAAGTATGGCATTGTCATAGACTATAGGTGCGTAGCTCATTAGAACTGTGGAGACCCTTGGTACGACTCACTTCAGGACCCGATGGGCTGATGGATCTTGTGGTTCAGGAGGAGTAGGAGCTGGTTGGTCTGGTGGATCTCGCGGTTTAGGATCTGGTGGTTTAGGACTTGGTGGACTCGGTGGATCGGTGGTAAAGGAAACATGGGTAGAAACTAAGGCTCTGGCTCAGAGGATTCGAGCCCCAACCACCCCCACAAGTTTTCTTTGAAATGTCTCTACATTTTCCTGATTATAGAGGTATTGAGGATGTTGCGAACATGTTCACAAGTGTGAATTGCTATGGCACACAAAGGGTATCACAACCCTAGAATGGAAGGCTAGTCAATTTACAACCACGTTGCAAGGGCGCGCACATAGCTAGTATAGGAAGTATGACCCTCATCAAATAGTGGTGGACTATACTACTTTAAAGAATGCATTCTTGGTAGAATTCCACATTCCTAAGTTTGAGCAGAAGAGCATCAGTGCTTTGAAGGAGATTCAACAAGGAATGGCAGAGAGTGTGCGGGAGTATGATGCACACTTTAAAACTCTCTTGTCTAAATTATCATATGATATTCACCCTTCACAACATGCTCAGTGGTATTTTGGGGGGTTTATCACTCCTTTTAGAAGGGCCTTATCTCATAAAACTTTTACTGCACTGGTGAGGCATTGGATGCTACTCTATGTGCTAAAGCTAATAGTAGTGTTGATAATGGTGTTAGCCCATTCTTGAGGCTCGGGACACTATTATGGCCAAGTAGTTGATTTTTTTTTGTGAACTCAACCCATCAAACTCACAAAGTGGTTTTTGTGCATATATTGTGAAGTAAAGGAGTGCGTTAAAAATATTTTCCTCTCGAGGATAGTATGTGTCGTGGCAAAAGATTGTGAAATTTGTCATGGGGACCATGATGTAAGTAGGTGCCCCTCGCTGCAAAGGCGCAACTGGAAGAATGTATCTTTTATTACAAAATTTACACCTCTACAAACCATGATACTAAGGATCGTAGGCTCATTAATAAGATCCATGAGGACATTGATCATGGGGTGTGCCAAACTAGCGTTGTCAGTAGTTCCAAGGGTGATGATCGCTGTTATGAGTAGCACGTAGATGGAGGCATGCATGGAAGAGGTTTTTACGAAGGTTTCGTGGTTGTGGAAACTATAAAGGAGGAAGGAGTGAGTTCCCGTGTGGAACCTATTTCAAATGTGGATCTACGGAACATTACAAACAAGATTTCCCAGCACTGTTGTAGTGTTTTTGGTATTGAAAGTAGCATAAGTATGAGGAGTGCCTATAATTTTTTGAGCATATGAATCAGCAAAGACCGGAAGGAAAAGGGCACTTTGTAATGGTCATTATTAAGAATGTAGACATATATTGAATGCCTCGAGTAACACAAGATATAGGTTTAGAGCCTATCTCGGTAACAATAAGGGCATAATTCACATGTGTAAGAGAGATACCAAAATAGAAGAACCTAGTTTCAAGGGAGAAGGTTGTTCATGGAAAGTATCTAGACCTCGCACATCAAAAGGAGGTATATCAAGACATCATGGATGTCATTCAAATCTTACAAGGGGAAATCCAATTTCTAAAGGAGCAATCTAGGAGGGAAAACAAGGAAGGAGAGTTGAGGCACCAAAGGATGACCTGGATGAGGTCAAAGAGGTGTGTAAAATGCTAAGGTGGGAGAATATCATTCCCTTTCTAGGATCATGGTTGAGAGAGAAGGTACCATGTGCCGGAGGAGAGTGTGAGAGGTAGGTCTTGCATGAAAACCTTCCCCCTCATAGCCTTGAATATGACAAGGAGATCACGTTGCATGTAGTTGTAGATGGATGGATCCTCAGCAATATCCTCATTGACATAGGTGCAGAGGTTAATGTTCTAAGTTTAGATGCATGGCATCAGATGGGAAGACCTGTATTATAGCCATGTTTGAATGTGTTGTATATGGAAAACAAGACTAAGGTGATGCCCATTGACGTATTAAGGGATGCAGCTATTACTATCCTGGGAGCTAAGTTTACTAGGGAATTCAATTCTTGGCACTTTCCGAGGTAGATAATTTCCCAACGCTACTTGGGTGCCCTTGGTGTTACAAGAATAATGTGGACCTTCATTTCAATAAAGGGTACATCAACTTTGAGAACAAGGAGGAATAGATCATTATACCCCCGGCCGATGGGAAGTCAACACCCTATATTGAACCGTTGGGGGAAGAATTTCTAGAAAAGATATATGTGCACTCAATCGAGACCCGAGATGATACACCCTACTAACAGTGGTTATCCAAATTTGAAGATGCTCATCCGATGGATCGATACCACCACCGGCATGTGAAAATTGGGAACATGGGACTTATGAATTGATGGGATGGTAGTTGAGAGGATCAGTGACCAAGGTAATAAAGGTGCACATGGTTTGGCACCTTTGAGGAAAATAAATACCCAAGTATTCGGGAGGATTTTTCCCTGAGATATTTTTGTAGGAGGTGGAAGCTCAAAGGAGGGATAGGAAGGAACAAAGAGGGATGTTAAGTTATGTCTTGCTCAACACACCGGCTTGGCTTGGTAGTGGGCTACACATCAGAGAGCCTTTTAGGGTGGCGTGAGGTAATAATTTCTCTCTATGTCATATTTTATGGGAGTAATGTGCCCACCATCATCAAGGACTACCATGGGAAGGAGCCCACCTCTTTCTATATCCAGGAGTGTGAACAGGTCTAGAGAGAAGGCGTAGAAGCTTTTCCACCATCCCTCTACAGGTGCGAAGTTGTATTCTACACTACACAGGGGTCGTGTGTGCATGGTTTATTCATTCGGAGACACACCACCGATAAGGAATTGCCAAGAGCTCGCAGCCTAACCTTATTCAAACCTTTGAGTATCGGAGTACCAAACCATCAATTGATAAGGCCTTGTAGGGTATCAAGCACCTTACCATGGGGGATAGTGCCATGATGGAGGATAGGCTATTAGAATTACTAGGTGAACCGGGATTGGGGGCGTACTTTGAAGAAGAAGTAGAGGAAACATAAGAGTTACAGCTTGAGCGTGCATGTTTGGAAAAAGAAAAAGGAAAGTTGGTGTATGTGATTGATGGAGAGGAATCAGAAATCTTAGATGTTAACCATTCTATAGGGACGCGTGAGGTATTGGACAATGTAGATACTCATACACATGCCTACCATGAACCCTTAAAGATAAAGAAGGTTAACATTGGTTCAAGAGAAGAACCTAAGGAAGCTATTATTGGAGACTACTAGTTAGAGAAGGAAGTTTCTAAGATCATTGATTTGTTGCGTGAATTTGAGGATTTATTCCCACATGGGTACCATGAGCTCAAAGGTGTTCACCATTCCTTGGGGGAGATGAAGATAAAACTGAAGGACGTTACATGTCCAAGTTAGGAAAAATCCCTAGAAGATGAATCCCAATTTGCGCTTGAAGGTTAAGGAGGAGATAGAAAAAATGATAGCTTCTGGAATCATTGAGGCTATGGAATAATTAGAGTGGATAACTCCAATGGTAATCAATCAAGAAGAATGAGCGGATTAGGATCTACATGGATTATAGGGAATTGAATGTAGTTTGCATCATTGATCCCTTTCCGACCCCCTTCACTAAAGAAAATTTGGAAGGAGTCATGGGTGAAATCTATTCCTTTACGATGGATTTTCAGTACCACTAAGTCCAGTTTGTAAAGGAGGACCAGAGAACACAACTTTCACCACCGAGTGGGGAAGTTTTGCATACATGGTCATGCCCTTTGTGTTGAAGAATTCACTTATTGTTTTGTCATGCATAGTGGTGCAAGCATTCCAGATTTCATACATAAGTTTCTTCAACTCTATTTGTATGATCGGACAATGTATGGTCTAGTTAAGGACCATTGTGAAAATTTAAGGTTAATGTTTTAGAGGTGTAGGAAGTTTAGGATATCCTCAACATTAAGAAGTGTGTGTTTGCTACACCCTTTGGGAATTTATTGGGGCATATCATATGTAAGGAGTGCTTGTTGGTAGATCCCATTAAAGTTACGCTATTGTGGGGTTAGGGGAACCTACTAGCTAGAGCGTAGTGTGTAGATTCCTTGGGCATATGGGCTATTACAGGAAATTCATTAAAGGATATGCCAAGATCATCGTGCCTTTAAAGGAGCTGCTTAGACATAAAAGTACCTTCCATTAGGGAGAGGCTAATAGAGGGAATTTCATTAATTAAAAGATAGGCTTGTCACCACACCTATATTATGTTTTCCCTATTGGGACAAGCCCTTTCATGTCCATGTAGATGCCTTAAGGATCACCATTGATCAAGCTGCTTGCACAACTAGGTGAAGGGATTATTGATCATCCTCTATGTTTTGCAAGTAGGAAGCTAACACCAACAAAGTAGAACTATACCATAACTGAGAATGAGGCATTGTCGATGATCTACGTGCTTCTCAAGTTTAGGCAAGATTCACCGACAAAACCCTTTGTGTTTTACACTAACCACATGGCATTAAATTATTTTGTGAACAAGCCTATTCTATAAGGGCACATATGTAGGTGGGTTTTTTTGTTTCAAGAATTTGAATTAACTATTGAAGTGAAGCCTGGGAAATAAATTATGGGCCCGAGCATCTATCAAGAATTGATTCAAGGAAGGACACACAAAGTATTGAGTAGACAATGCTAGACACGCAACCGTTAGGTTGTGGCGCGTGCCCTTGGATTTGGAAGAGATTGCAGCATTTTTAAAAGAAGGTGTGGCATCGGAAGGAATGAAGATATTGAAGAAAAATTAGTTAGCCATACATGTTACACCCTACATGTTAATCAAAGGAGACTTATACAAGGCAGACATGATGAATTTTTACGTAGGTGTGTATTAGAGCATGAGTGCCTTGCCATCATGGAGGACACACACAAAGGAAGTGTGGGTGGGCATTATGTAGGTGATGCCACCGTACATAAAATATTAATGACAGGTTTGTGGTGGTAAACCCTATACAAGGATTTTAAAGACTATTTTAAATCATGTGACCATTGTTAGCGCATTGGTAAACTAGGAAGGAGAGATGAAATGTCTTTGCACCCTATCCCTAGCGTGGAGCCTTTTGAAAAGTGGGCAATAGAATTTTTCAGCCTTATTGCACCAAAGGACACGTAGGAATGGGTCATGTTATGTCATCACTTACATGGATTATTTGACAAGGTGGGAAGAGGCACCCCCTAACTAATGATTGCACAGAAGACATAGCAGAAAGTTCTTGTGGGAGAACATTATCACAAGGTGTGGATGCCTCATTGAGTTTGACCAAAGGATAGGGGTATGAATTTCTTGAATGAGACCATGAGGATCCTATTATCGAGTTCATGGTGGCTCATCACAAGACTATGCCCTATCACCCATAAGTAAATGGAACCGCAGAAGCATTCAACAAAATACTGAGTCATACCCCCGACCAAAATTTATGAAGTCAAGACAACATTGGGATGACAAAGTATCGTAGTATTGTGGGCTTATAGGACAACATATAAAAGGCTAAACAAAGCCACACCATTCCAGCTTGGTGTTTTGTGCCAAAGTTGTTTTGCTAGTTGAATTTATGTCACCTTCTCTATGAATAGCACGTGTAGGAGGGTTAGCCAATGAACAAGTGCTGGAATAAAGGATTGATGAGTTAATGAAGCTAGATGAGAGATAATCACTTGCTAGGTGGAGCCAAATAGCGAAAAAGCAAAGCATAAGGCTTGGCATGATTGCCACATTAGAAATAAGAAGTTTGAGGTTGGGCAGATGGTTTTAATTTATGATTCCAAGTTTCTACGCCACCTTGAGAAGTTAAAATTCCATTGGTTGGGTCCTTACACAATCTAATACATCCTTGATTTGGGTGCATGCTAGTTACAAGCACTAGATGGGAAGAAGTTTCCTGGACACTTAAATTGGATTAGGCTGAAGACCTACTATAAATAATTCTTCTCAGTGTTTGTAAATAAGGTAGCTTTTCCAATTAGTTTAGAAATTTCCTTTATTCATTCCATTTCTTGTGTTTCCCTTTCGCGTTGTTGTTTTGTTTTGCGCTTTTAGCGCTGGTAACCTTATTTCTACTTTGGAGAATTTGTGAGTATGCAAAGGACCGCACATCATTTTAAGTGTGGGGTGGAGTAATGTGAAATATCGCATGGTTAGAGTGCTAAGGAAGTGTACGTTAAAAAGCCCCGTTGATCGCCCGGTTGAAAGAGGTGTATAGAGAGAAAAGATGGAATAAGGATGGTTGGTGCCAAGATAAAGCTACTATTAGATCCCACATACTAAGGAGGAGAAAGCACATTAAGCAACATGTGGTAGGTGAGAGCAAAAATCAAGATAGAAGAAGTTCCTTAAGCATGGGGTACACACGTGCAAGAGTCTCCTATCTAAATGATTTGGTTACATGCTAGAAGGTTAGAGAATGATCCGTGCAAGGTGGGCCATGCAAGTGAAAATGTGAAAAGAGGATTACATACTTGACATTTTGAAAATGGTCCACGCAAGAATGTTCATGTGAGTTAAGGTGTAAAGGTGTGGTGCGTGAGTCAAGGCGCGAACGTTGGGTGCAAGAGAGATAAGGTGCAAAAATTGATCGGTTTGAAAAATCTACATTAAATGAAAAAAGTATGGTGGTAGGTGAAGTATCATTTAATGCTCAAAAATAAAAAATCTATAAGTAAAGGGTCAAGGAACTTTCATTTTCACTTTACAAATAGAGAGAGAAGTAATTGTTACATCTATTATAGACTAGGGTATCTAGATTTGATCATGTGAAGAAATATCTGAGAGGTTGAAGCATGAGCAGCCAGTTTGGATTTGTAAAATATAAGGAAGGGGTTTCACGGGCGTGTGAAAAGTTGTGAGGAGGCACCATCTTGTGGAATTTTTATCCCAGTTAGGGTTTGACAAAATAGGGCACAGGTTCAAGAGGTTTTTCATCACAGGTTTGAGATCTGAGGCTGGAAGAAGTGGAAGAGCAGAGTAACAAGGAGGGAGTGAAGTGATAGGAGGACCTTGACAATGGCACCCAAGAGAGGAAAGGGCAAGGGTAAGGCCAAGCAGCAAGAACCTGATGTGAATATGAATGAAGAGTGGTATGCGGAGATGCAGTACCTAGATGGGGTAATGATGGGTAAGGAGTGGGAGTCCCACCTGAGGAATGTGCCTATGAGTGACTATAACCATCAAATGAACATGATTGAGAAGGAAATGACACTAGAGTTAGTGCACCCCATGAGTAAATAGACACCAGAGGGCTTGCCCATCTACAATGATGATGTTAAGGTCAAGATGGAGAAGGTAGGGTTGTTGCAACTCTATGAGTTGCCCTATTTTGGAAAACCAAAGTGCCTATACCAATGGCTAATGTCACAAGTACATGAATATTACTTCCATTTTGCAGGGTGCAAGATGTGCATTACTCCTCAACTCATCTCACAGTTCACAAGCCTCATATGTGAAGGAGACAACTTGGAGGATGACCTAGGTGACAAGGAGGTAATTCAGGAAACCATCACTGAATATGCTTGCAAGAAGGTCGAGGTACTATGACATCTAATACATCAAGGACCTAGTGACGAAGATGGCCACACATTTGGTAACAAACCTAAATGGCCAAGAGAGATGGACACAGCTTCAATAAACCATTGTTGCATGTTTATAGAAAGATTACAGAGGGAACCATATACAACTTGTTTGCATACATCGCAGAGGAGATTGTTATTTACGTGAAGGAAGGTGATAGAATCCTCTTCAGAAACATCCTACTAACCATCATGTTTTCAAATATTGGAGTGCCTGACGCATTGGAAAAATTTGTATGGGAGTACCCTGTCAAGGATCCTTCACCCGTGAAGAGATTCAAGAAGTATGCATGTAACACAATGACAACACCCCACAAGGCATGACTGGAGAAGTGGTATACGTGCCTAAGGAATGCGTTCGGGGTAGAGTGGAGGATTCTTGAACAACTGCTAGCAGTCACTAAAGGAGAAGCTGAATTTGTAGTATACCAACATTTCTACCTGGGTAGGTTTAGGCTAATAGATGAATCATGGAGCCCATGGTGCAAGCTTCCCTTTGCTTTCACAGCTCAATACTTCCAAGCGGGAGTAAATAGATTCAAGGAATCCAAGAAGCTAAAGCTGGAACTTGGAAGCCTGGATCGGGACCACAGATTACGTAAAAATTTAAACTACCCTGGTAGCAAGTGTGCATATGTAGAAAGATACGTATCGCATGAAGTACAGATGACTAGACCAATAACATTACCCATTGCAGGAGGATCCATGACACACGTATACCTCACATAAGACCAAAGTTTGAGAAAGGTGCGTACCTAGAGAATGATGTCTCCATACCTGAAGATCCCATGGGTAGGAAGAGGCCCATGCCCAAGAAGAGGGGAAGAGGTGAAGAAGCACCAAGTGTGTAGACTGATCAAATGGTAAGCATGCCATCAATGAGCACCAAGCATAGCACCTACGTGCATAGAAAGAAATCACCGGTAAAGGAAAAGACACCGGAGGAAGAGGTGCCAGAACAACCCCTCACCAAGGAGAAGGTTAAGTCCCCTATCAAAGAATCACCTCTCGAAAAAGCAGAGGATGGAAGAGGAAGTTGACTCGAGGAGACTGACAGCTTGGAGAAGTACATGGGTGGAAGAGAGGATGAGAGTGAAGAAGATGACAATGAGGAGGATGAGCCTAAAAGAGACCAAGAGCCACATGTCTTCAACGTGTATGATTCAAAAGAAGAGAGTGGAGAAGAGAAACAAGATTTCGTGTTCATGCATAGTGCAAGGGCACATAGGATGGGGAATGCACCCAGACATGGGAAGGAATGAGGAGATTGGCATAGAGAAGTAGGAGCCCATAAGATTCACAAAGGAGCAGATAACTAAGGTAGCAGAGAGAGAGGCAAAGAAAATTCTTGAGGCCTTAGTAGACCAAGATTTGGAGCACAACGTTTGACATAGTGCTAGAGGAAGGAAAAGAGGAAAACATTGAAAAGGAGCATGATAGCATGGGAGGAGGTCCTACTCTAATGGTGAGTTTTCCCAAAGGTGCGCACTCGTAGGAGGACCCTTGATATAGAGAAAAGACAAGTGATGGGCTACGTTGATGACTCAAATAAGGTGCTATGCACGTGGTTCTAGAGCACTGTACCCACATAAAGGATTTTAGCCATGGGGTCATTTGAAAAGGAGGGTCTATACCATAGGATGAAGAAGATGCTCTCTTGGTGTTTGAATCCCACATTGATGAGACAAACTTCGAAGCCTGCCAATGAGCAATCAAAATAGTACCAGAGTCTAAGGGAGCCAATCCCTTGGTAAATTCCTAGGAACTCTCAGATGAACAGGACTGTAATGCGCTCAACAAGGTCACAGTCGAGACAGATGCTAGGCTCTTTACACGCAATGACAAAATAAGACTGCTAGAGGGAAAGCTAGGGAAGAAAGAAGAGGAGCTAATTGAGAAGGCCAAGAGCTTGAAGCAAGAAGAAATTATTAACATGCAGTTGAGGCACAAGCTAAAGGATGAGAAGACAAAGGTGCATGAAGTATATAAGAAGGTGAAGTCTATTAAGAGCACCGTCATTTTAAAACACCTAGACCTAGCGCCACCCATGCAGAAGTATGCATCCACTCTTGAATGCTTAGAAGATCTAACATGTGTCCTCACCATGGAGAGACAACCTTTAGCCTTAGAGTTTTCAGATCTAACTTGTCCAAGAAAGAGGACAAGTTGAGGGTGGTAGCACTCATTACTGAGTATAGCAAGGTGCTCACAGAGGTTAAATTCACTGCCCAATCTGCTAAGGCCACATATGATACTTGCATAGATAGGGATAAGGTAGAAATAACCTTGGTCGCCACACACGAAGCAGAGCTAAAGGAGTTCCAAGAGAAGAATAAAGGAAATAGGGAAGAGAGGGACAAGGTTCTTGCCAAAGTAGAAAGAAAATATGAGGTAATTGAAACATTAAGGGGTTCAATCAAGGCCTAACTGAATGAACTATACCCTCAGATTACTAGGAGGATGGACACACTCGAAGACTTGGGCAAGGAGATGGAGAAGATTGTTGACACTTTGGGCACCTAGGGAATTGGCCTATTTTTTGACGAGGTTAGCACCTTGATCGGCGACCTTTGTCAGAAGGCACAGAGTGAGGTCGATGTATGGAACA
Source organism: Taxus wallichiana var. yunnanensis (assembly GCA_018340775.1). NCBI lineage: Eukaryota > Viridiplantae > Streptophyta > Pinopsida > Cupressales > Taxaceae > Taxus > Taxus wallichiana. The sequence goes on along the minus strand of CM031242.1, from coordinate 119,090,965 downwards.
AGTTGGAGGCTGACTTATAGAAGGATTTTCCTATTTTGGTAAGTTAATGCCCCCCATTCTTCCTACTACCCCCATTCTTTCATTCCTTTATTAATTTGTAAAATGTAAGACAACACCTTGGCTCCTTAAGGCAACATACATCTTGGTTAAGTGGATTGTTTCTGCAGATGAAGAATAGGAATAGTGTGGGGTGATGTTGGACCCCTAGTATATCGACTACATTAGGGGTGATGTAATCCCATAGTGTGCGTGACATGTGAGGACAAAGAAAAGGGTTTGGGACTTAGTCAATTTGGACATCCGAAGTAGAACATGTGAAAAGCATGACCCGGTTGCACGTGGATAAGGTGTCAGCCTGGCGACAGTTGGCCCAGGAAGGAGCATGCTAGAAGCTTCTAGAAGCACATCATGGGATAAAGTGGAAAGCTCAGGCCTAGAGAGGCATGCTCGCATGGAGGACCACATTCGAGACACTTGGCACCGGATTTGAGGGTGTTGGAGGGTGAGTTGGTAGTCCAGAGAGCTATAAATACAAACGCCTGCAGAGTAAAAGAGGAGAGATAAAGAGTATGGGTGGAGCTCTATAGAAATACTATGAGGACTCTCAGTGGATAGTTGTATTCGAGAGAGAATGCATTAGTCTTAGGGATTGTAATTTTATTTTTGGTAGCTTAGTTACATATTTCTAGTGCATTGCATTACTGGGGTCTACTTCTCTATGACACTCTGTAATGGCTCAATGGATGTAATGAGGTTACCTCGTTATATATATACATGAATATCAATGATTTTGATGCATAATTCTCTCTCATGAGTTCTCTTTCCTTTCATGCTAAGTAAGGATGCTTGTATGTTTCTTTCTGTCATAATACACGTTATGGATTCTATTAAGTACTCGGTTCTGAAATGACTGCAAGGATCTAGAGGTCATTCTGAGCCCTATGGTTCTTGTATGTCCTAACTTCCCTTCTAAAATATCTTACACAAATCATAGATGATGTTTCCCACTAAACTCACATAAAGGAGAGACTCGGTACCCGCGCATGCCTTGGGTGAGTGCCCAACTTTTGCTGGGTGATAGGCCAGCATGCATGGGATTCCTTTCTTTATGTTAAGGGTAAAAATGACTACATATCCACATCTTGTAAAAAATGATTTAGTCCCTTACAACTTATCCTTGATCATCCTGAAACCTTTGTGAGTGGACACTACCAATCACCCTTCATCTTTCTCACTTGCTCACTTTACCAATTAATCATTTTTTCCGTCATTTATGCTTGACATCAAATAATATTTCCATCAATACAAATTGACATCAATGAAAACACATATGACAATGACAAAGTTCCAACAAAAGAGTTATATAACATAATAAAATGTAAGAGATAAGGATTTGATACACTATTATATCTAATACATGATATATATAAATAATTAATTCAACTAAATAAAGTAAATATTATAGGGTTGGGGTTACTGACCTTTGGAATGGACATCATTAGTTCATTAAGATCCCTTAACTTGTATCACCTTATGGGAGAGTTTTTATGGGGAGACTCAAGAAATATTCTTCGAAGACATAAGTAGAAACAATTTGGAGACTCCAAAGAATAAATAAGGATTTTCTTCTCAAATCATATTCTTGATTCTTCTAGTTACCATTTCTCTCTCCAAGTATAAGCTCCACTTAACCATAATACCTCTTAAATATTTAAGGTAATATTTGCAAGAAAATTCATAGAATATATTAGATGATATATTTAATAAATGAAAAAATGACACCCGTATATAGTGGTACATGAAATAAAATCATAAATAATTCTTAGAAGACATTTTTGGACTACCAAATAAATTCAATTGAGATAGGGTTCTATATTACTTAATTTATTGGGTTGATTAACTTGGCTAGATAAAAACCATGAACATGTAGAGGAAGAAAGTGGGAAATGAATAGAAAGGAAAATACTTGGATTAGGTGAGAATTTTATTTGGTAATTTTATAAGGAGATGGTATGGTAGTATAAATTCATGATACAAGGGTAGTAGAAAGGATAAGTTCTAAAATGGTCTCCCATAATTTGTTACAATTCATCCCACCCTTATCTTCAGTGAATCTTAGGTTAAATTTTAAGAAGCCCATAAAACAAAACCATAGAAATTACTTGGAAAATTTCTAGAAAATGACCTTCAAAATATTGGAAAATTCCACGAATTGAAAGGAAATGATGTTGGTTGGTAGCATTATTATATTGGTTAACAACATTATGTTTTTCAGTTGGTAGAAATTATACTACCAAATTGGTAGCATAATATTGTCAACCGATAGAAATTTATCTTTTAGTACATGCAACAAAGACAATTTGAATATAAATGTTTTGTTATTGTTGTAAATGTTAGGTGAATCAACTAAAAAAATTGATTTATACCTAGAAAATATAGACAAAATAGAAAGTAACCTAACACCTCAAAATTAGCCAAATAAAAATTTCAAAACCCCAAATATTCATGAATTAATCAATATTAGCCACTAAAATTTACATTGGGTTTGATCATTGATACATTCATGTGGGAGATTAATGTGTCAATGGCCTACACAAAAGAAAACATTAGTAATCTACAATAATATGTATACATGTTATACTCATCAATACATCTAATATAATACATGTAATAAAAAATTAGTATTACAAGATGGTATAATCACATAACACACAATAAGCACATTGTTCCACTAAGGAATAGTTACAATCACATATGTGATTGAACATCCCATAAGTATCACTATCGTATCATAGGGAACTTCCAAAGAATAAAGAGAATTTTTTGTTACCGAAATATTGTTCATAGTGTGAACACTTATGAGTGGTTTGGGTTATTAGGTAGTAATAGGTTTTAATATTTATAAAATAATATATGAGTGTGCACAATTAGTTGTCATGCACAACTTATAGAGATAGAAATGTGTGAGAATATCTTGGGATTGAGAGTAAGACTAGGGAATAAAATAGAGATATGGGGATAAAATCATAATACTTGATTCCATGATTTTAGGAGAAAGCAAACAGATAAAATTCCTCTCATATTCAATAGAAATTGCTCCATTCTATTTACATTTGGTTTCTATCTTCTGTAGTTTTCATTTCATGTGTTGATTTTAATTAATTATTGCTTAATTTATTTATGAAAATCTAGAGATTTATCATCATCTGGTATCAGAGCAGGTTAGGAAGATTTATGAGAGTGATTGCAGGACAAAACCGCAACCTCAAGGATGCAGATCTGAGAGTTTTAAAGCTTCCATCACCATTTTCTGGATTCTGATCTTAAAAAAACGACTGGTAATTCATGTTTTTCTCAAAAACCCAAATTCAAAATTTTCTACAATTTTTTTGGTTTGTTTATTTGTATTATGGAAAACTTCTGTCAAAATATTATAGAAACCCATTTCGTATTTTAAGATAAATCATGGAAACAATTATGACGTTTCTAATTATTTTGTAAAAAAATAGTGAGTGATTTCCAACAATAAAACTTTGATATGCTTTATTATTTTGGTTAAATATAAAGTTGGTTACTATTGTAAGGGTGCATTATCGGTTGAACTGACACCCAATATAATTGTAAAATGATCCTCAAAGACAAATTCGGCTGAGTTAGCAACATCACGATGGAGGATGGAGGCAAATTGGCATCTCTTGTTAGTCACCAACAAAGAGATTGCTTCATGGTATTGGTGACCTTTTATTTTTGTTGTGTGGTGTGTTTACTTTATGTTGTAATAATGAATAGAAGTAACATTCATGTTTAAAGCTCCTGCATGAGCATAATTTCTATTTTGTAATCCCTCTAAGTTAGAAACAATGATGTGAGCAAAATAATGTACGCTGCTATGTAGTGGTTGGTTCCACTAGAAAACCATTTTCTGAGTTGGAGGTTCTCTTTGAAAACCTCATATTGTTTGAGTTGTTGGTACTCATTGAAAACCTTCATTTCTTTGTAGATCATGAGCAGGTACAAGAGATAGCTTTCCCCATGTTCACACTAAGGGGGTGACTGATTACAAAATATTGTTCATAGTGTGAACACTTAGGAGTGGTTTGGGTTATTTGGTAGTAATAGTTTTTAATATTTATAAAATAATATATGAGTGTGCACAATTAGTTGTCATGCACAACTCATAGAGATAGAAATGTGTGAGAATATCTTGGGATTGAGAGTAAGACTAGGGAATAAAGGAGAGATATGGGGATAAAATGATAAGACTTGAATCCATGATTTTAGGAGCAAGAAATTGTATAAAATGCCCTCTCATATTCAATAGAAATTTCTTCATTCTATTTACATTTGGTTTTTTTTTTTATAGTTCTCATTTCATGAGTTTATTTTAATTAATTATTTCTTAATTTATTTATGCAAATCTAGAGATTTATCATCATTGTTACCATATCCTAAATCACCTATAAACATAATATATCATAATTCGATAGTAAAATATCCATGGATTCTATAAGATAGTCCATATGGTTCTCAACAATAGTTTCAGCAACATATATAAACATAATCCAATAATATCAAGAATCTATCATTATGGCATAATATGATAATCCATAATAATGTTATCTAAATCATTATAGTAGTAAAAAAATTCTATAAAAATGTTACCTAAGTAAACAATATGCACATTTGGTATCCAAGAACAAGATGAAACATACGAAAAGAGGTTGTTACATCACCAACATTTGCACCATCATCCTAACATATTGGTGTTTTTCTAAGCATCAATAATCTTGATAGGAATGTCATGAGTTGAGGTGAAACACTCTGGTAACATTTTTATACCACATAATTTCATGCATTTTTATGTGGCCCTATGATGTCATTGAACCAATACATGTTTTCTCAACACGAATATGCATTTTGTAACATCTCAAAGTACCATGCAACAACTCATACTACTATGAAATACCTTATGAAACTTTATACATTCATAGGATATCTAGAAATAATTGTCCATAATTCACCATCATTTTACTATGTGGAACCCAAAGTGGTAATCTTCACCCATGCATCATATCAAATCACATTTCAGCATATCGCTCACTATAAGTTAAATAGGGATACCTGTGAGAAGGCCAACTTTCACTAGGTGAAATATGAACTTGATTTTTTAATTATTGTTGGTTATTTCTTCATAATCATATATTGTATCCTATTAAACCATAATGCATTATTTAAATATATAAAACCATGAACATATGATGATGTTAGAATACCCTAAGCATATAACATTTGAACTCTCACCTCCCAAACTAGAAAACTTATCAATAGGTCTTTATAAGTAAACATTATTAATAGTGGTATCGTTCATTATCGTAGCCATCTACCCTTTTATCTTTCTTTGATAACTTTTTATTGTAAATGGTGAAATTTTTTTGGGATCAATGGATATATTGCATTATAAGTGGAGTATAAACAAAATTTGACTAGTACCCAGCTATCTTCTTCATTTACATTAGTAATAATACTTAGTAATGGTTATTCCACGATAACCAAACCTAGTTTCATGTCCATATCTAGAGATTATGTTCTAGGCATGGTACAAATGACCAATGAGCTGAGAAAAGTGAAGAATTCGCATCCTCTAATTTTTGTAGAGTTACTAGATATTCAAAAATATGATAGCTTACAATTACATAACTGATGTTTTATTTTTTAATGGATCGAGTCCATAAATCCTTTGGATAATAAAGTATGGTTTTATATTATTTTGTTTGTTCTCAACTACTTCATTTTTATAGGTACATATACCATTCATTATTTTCCTTCCTTTTTTATTTGTTACTATTTAGTGTGAAATCATAAATTGTGGGTCATTAATGTTTTATTTGTATCTAGGTTTAAAAAAATAGTCTTAAACAATATTGATAACCTATTAGACATGTATGATGAATTTTTATACATTGTAATGTGTTTATTATTTAAAATGGTAGTTTTCTATGATGAAATTATGTTGGTAGTATCATTATAACATGTTCTTGTTGTCTTGGTTTACCCAACAATAGATATGTGTGGTTACACTTCATCCAGAAAAGGTTGGATGCTCACCCAAAGTGTGTGCAACCTCTAGGTCCCTTTTTTGTTTTCAGAACAAGATGTTAGCATGCATGTTCATAATCATAACTATAATAACCATTCAAGGAAAAATATACATCATGGCATATAATTTTAGCAACACATATAATAAGGAATTTCAATCAACATAAAGAATGATCAACAAGACATGAAATCCCATAACTCCATACTCATGTCTATTTATTTTAACAACCCATACAAAATTATCCATATCAAAACATAGATAATTAAATAACAATTTTATTGATTACATCCAATATATATTCAACACTAGACCATGCTTACATATAGAACTTAGCTACAAAATCCAAGCCACATGCATCAATAAATCACACTAGCTCTCTCACCGTAACCCCTAAAGTAAGGACGCAAAACCAATATATATATATATATCCATGCACCTTATTAATAATAGGAATTATTATAATATATTGCATTATTTTTACAACTTATGTTAGCAATAGGTTAAGGTATATTAAAATAAGACCTTACATTCTTTCATCCACTTTAATCCTATCATTGGCTTGCTTCATGCATTACATTTATCCTTGCATACATGTGATTTTAATTATTATAGGTCCTCTTCCATGCATGCCAAGATATCATGCTTTTGGATATTTCTAGAGCACTAATCTATCTTTTGTCTTGCTATTTTCAGCCGTGTTCTTGGAAAAATGGTTATGTCCCAAACCCTGTATACTCATGCATGGACCTTAACACACCAATCCTTTTGCATGTTTTGCACCCATTTGTGTGCCCCTTGTGCATATTCTCTATCCTACATGCATGGCCATTACTTATCCATTTTATCCACTCAACATCACCACACACCAAAGACATTGCCCATCCTTTTAAATATTTCATCAAACACACTTCTCCAATGAATAAATGAATCAAATAAATATGAAGAATAAATAGAAAGGGCAAAAATTCAAGAAAAAATTCACCAAGTGCATGTATATAAAATCAATCCTGAGGCGGATGGAGAAGCTCTAGGAACTCTGTATTCAAAGTATCTTCTAGATCTCTCTATCTTGTAATCTCCTCCGTAGCTTTATTTGGCATAGCCTCAACAACACCACATATTTTCTCAAATGCTAGTTCAAAAATTTATCTTTAAACTCTTTTTCACCACCTCCAAATCCATGGTCACACATTCCAAGGAATCCATTCATCACATGATCATAGGATGAAGTTATTTGATCATATCCTCAAATGTGTTCTTCATTTCCTAGATCAGGTCTCTCTTTGCCGCCACTTCTTCCATGAACGCTTCCTTTTCAAGATTATAATTCTTCATGGTATCTTGGATTTATCTCAAATCTACCTCTTCATTTACAAAATGTGCATTAATAATTGGATCAAAATTATGGAGCTTATCAAATTCCATCTCCGCGTTCTTAGTGTCCTCCTTGATTTCGATGATCAATGCCCCATATTATGATATTTGTTTCTCTATTGCCACCTTATTCCTCCTCTTTATATCAGCCAATTATTTTGTTGATTGAACCATTACATTCTTTACATTATGAATTAATATATCAACCAAGTATTTAATATATTCCATCTCCATGGAAAAATATGTCTTATCTTGACTTGGCAATTTTGGGCATGTACTTGTAATTGGTTTTACCATCTTCCCAGATCTTTTCATATGCCTCAAGTAGTGAGTTTTTTCTATTCCTTTATTTCTTCCTTCAGTTTCTCAATCTCACACTCATTTTCCTTCTTATCACCCAACATTACCTTGAGTATATCCCCTTATCTAAATTCCTATGCGTGACTTCAGTTTTCATTTCATTTAGCACGTTGCAGGATTATTTTTAGTTAGCTTTGGGTTGGTAAATGATATTGTATATATTCCCTGGATCTTTCTTTAATTTCAATTTGGAATAAGACTTATTTCTTATTTCAAAATATTTCTCCTCCACATGTGTATGCATGCTCCATGATAGCATTTTTCTTGTGCATGATAGTCCTCCATCTTCATTCAAGAGGACTTATCCAAATAAACTTGGGGACTATACTTTGAAACCTAGACCTTAGTACCTTCGTAAGGTTGTCTATGAATGATATATGAGGTGATTTTGAGGTTCATCACTTCCTTTTTGCCTTAGCCTTGGTTCTCTCTCTCCTTAGTGGTTCATGCGCACTATCGAATGGATGCTTGTTTGTCTCCCCACTAACACCCTTCTCTTCCTTGCTATAATATTCTTCACCATTTCCTTTATCTTCCTTAGGCTCCTCTTCTTGGATAGGTGATTCTTCTTCTGGGCTCCTCTTAGTGTTTACTTATACATGCTTTGGCTACTCCTCATCCCCTTCTTCTTCATGCAAAGACTCCTCACACACTACCTATTTAAAATTATTTTTCTCTACGTCATCCTCATCATCAGAAATGAATTGAATCCTCTTGTGACCCTTCATTATCTTCAATGGACTCCCCTTTGTTTTTATGATTGAGGGAGACCCCTTAGCTAGCTGTGAAGATCATACACCCTTTCTTTATCCTCTCTTCTTATTTTTTATTTCCCTTATATTGCTCTAATTTAGTGTAATGCCCTCCTCCTCTTCTTATTCTCTTTATTCTTCCTCATGTTGTGGTGGATTATCCTTTCACCTTTTCTGTGGATATTCATTGTGTTATTCTTTGATGTTGTGGCATGTGGGAGTCACATACTTCAAATTATTTTCCATTATTCAACTTTGATCATAGGTTGACAAAAACTCTACATACCATGTTTACAATCATCACATTCATAATTGGATTGAGATCCAAAGTATTTGGCTCCACTATTTGTAAGTTATAGGCTTGGAAGTGTGTCCAAAAGTCTTACACAAGGTATGACAATTTGAGTCAACCTTCTCCCGTGAAATTTTTAAGGAAACCGCTTGAAAAACTTATATAAATTATGGAAAATATTTCTAGAAATAGATTCAAAGGGGTTGACAAATTATCTAAAATCAACATTCATGGCATTGGAGAAATAGGATATATTTTTTGAAGGAATTTTTGGATTGAGTAGAGAAATAAGGATAACTTATCATATTATGGACTTAGCCATTATTTGCAAGTAGAGGACCACTTTACATTTGAAAGGATGCCAAATTTAAAAGACCCACTAGTTATAGAGACTCCACCAAACATCTAAAATCCTGCCAAAGACATGACACGTGTCACCATTCCGATGATCTCCCAACCAAAGGATTTTAGCAGACTTGAAGCCCATGGAATAAGCCATAATTAATATAACTTTTGGGTCCGGAGATGGGGTTAGGTCTTGGGTCAACGATCAATGGAGGACATGTGATGACAAAGGAAGGAGACACATGGTGTAGATCAAGAGAATTAAAAGGGACATGTGTTAGCATTTTGACCCTCTTTGAAGTGATTGGGTTTCACTTAGTGATTAGTTTCTACAATATAGATCTATGTATATATAAATGGAAAATTTATTCAAATTTGAAAAACATATCGACGAATGAGACCAAATGACCAGGAACGTTCCATACATTTGTTAACAATACAAGAATATTTTAAATCTTGGCTCTTTGATCATATGGTGATTTAATAAAAATGTAAGTTAGGATTGAGAACTATTAGCTATTTGCATGGGAAAAATTAATGCTTGTGGAAATTTTGGGTGAAATGCGGGAACTTTATGGTCATAAAAATAGCCAAATTAATATTCTAGAATTCCTACTATTAGCTAAATTATGAATATTCTCCACTAAAATTTTCCACAACCTTCTCGTGGATAAAAATTCTTCTTTTACACATTTTTTATACTCTTCACCATGTATTTGAAATATTAGGCGTGAATGCAAATGGTAAATTACACCACGACCCAATTTTTCCATTGTTCATCACAAATCTTGTAAGGCTAAAGTGTTATATAACTGAAAACTTTTCCTACTATCCTACCATACTTAGTAACTCCTGGCACATGACACTTGTTATCAAATGCCCCATGTATCCTATTATACCATTTATCAAATTGTGCCTTGTAAATATTTTTTTATCCCTCACATGTGAAATTTGTAAACTACATTATAGGGGACTTGTCTTCCGCTAGATGTATGCACATATCATCATTCGCCCATCTAGGACACCAATATCCCATAATACGGTCAAAAATAAGATAGATCCCCATGTTATCTTGTCCCCTTTATTTGTTTGTGCTCGACCTCTTCTATAATTCCCTCGGAAATGTACTATGCAATATTATATTGAGTTCTGTGTACAATTTCATGTAAAATATAAAATAACTTTCGATTTACCTCTCCCTAATGCTCAAAGGCCCCAAGCTTGCAAATAACCAACTATGTCACTACTCTAGCTGCAGGGTTTGCAATCTTATCAACACTATTTTCCATGTGTCCCCTGTCATACTATAGTTTTGTGGCTATTTTCTCAATTTTGGTTTCATCGTAGAGATCCAAATCTAGGTCTTCACTAGTGTTTTGTAACCTGTCACTCTACCAATCACCCTAGTTTTTAGCCATATCCTCCTCTCATAAAATTAGAAATAATCCTCCTCTACCCATGACATTAACCATTAGAAGAGGTTTGTAGGCTTGTTAAATAAAAGAAGTTCAAAAAATGGAAGAACACCTAACTTCTCAAGGTCCTTCCACATTATGTCATCCATAAAAACATGTCCCTCTAAATTCCTAATGGGAAACTCCATCAACGATCCTTATTCAAGGTGGTCTTATGTCCTTATTCCCTATGATTGTAATCACTAATCTTGCATTTTTTAGTTATTATGTCCATTGCTTTCCCATAATCACCTCGAAAGGGTAATGCATTTTTGAGATCCAATTATTAGGTGGTTCCTCCATATCCTTCTTATTATTTGGTGCCCTTCTAGGTGCCATTACTATTATCAAATTTGAACTATAAACCTTGTTGATATGTGCATTAGGTACCAAGAGTAACTAATTTAATTAATCCTTGTACCCTAATGTCACACGTCTAATATTTTGTGTGCTCTTGAATGCCTTTCCTTCATACCCTACCTTCTTGATTTCTAACTTTGTAAACCCTAGCTCTACAATTTCAAACTCTAAAAATCCTAGATCCACAATTTCCAACTATGTAAAGCATAATCTTCACTCTCCCGTGCCCTCAAACTTCTCTTAATCTTCCACTTCCTCTCTCTTGAAGGGGCTACCCAAATGAAGGCTTCGTGCATTCTACTCTAGTTTACTTTATCGCTTGATTTTCTTCTTCGCACTTTGCTCTTCAAACTCTTCGCTCTTTTTACTCCATCACTCATCTCTTTAATCATAAAAATCTATTTAGGTAAGGTGATAATGAAAATTCCATCCCCCTATTTATATATTTTTTACACTTAATTAGTCCACCAAAATTGCTTTTTGGTTTTAAAACACGTTTTCACTTTTCCCGTACTTTATGTTTTAAAGTGCTTTTCATTTTAAAAGGTTTTTTCTTTCCCCATGTTTTTCCCTTCTGTGCTCATCGAGTGTAACATTATAGATCGCAACTAATTCCTAGGATACAATCATCATTTCACACCTCTTCATATGCCACACACCATCTTCCTCTGTGCCACTTGTCAACTAGTCTAGCTTGTTGTTACCTCCCGTGGGTTACACTACACGAGATCTTTCCCACATGGTCTCCAACATGGGGAGAAATTTAGTATACCTTCCGTAACCATCAAACATAAGAACATGAGATTCTTTCTTTAGCATATCCACATGTTATCAACCAAACACCATACCATTGCGCATACCAATGTATTCCTCCAATGCACACCTATTTTATACCAATGTATACCCTGAACAAGGATTCAAAAGAAGTATCAAAACCACTTGCACACTAACACCTATTTTGTTTTACCCCACACTAAAATAATGTGTGGTCTTATATGCATCAAATTAACAGATAGTAATCATCTCCTATTCATGAACGTGCTTACTATAACAAAACAAAGAAAAAAATAGGAAATGGAAATATAATCTAAGTGGCAATACTACCTTATTAAAAATACAAAATAATCTTATTCATAGTAAGGATTTAGCCTACTCCCATTGAAGTAACTAGGCAATATGGTGACATCCAATCCTTGTAATTGAAATGTGTCCGATTCTAGTATCCTTGTCATGATAAAGGGTTCCAACCAATGAACCTTCAAATTTCTAGGATGGTGTGTAAACTTAGAGTCAAACAAAAGTACCATTTTTTCCATAGCAAATGACTTGTTATTTATGTGCCTATCATGCCAATCTTTTTTTCTTTAATTTTTTCCATTTTCTAACTCCAACGTGAAATGGAGTGCCACTCATCTAGTTGCATTAATTTATCAACGCACTCATCAATTTCATGTGTATCATCCAATCGTCATGTGTAGACAATATGTAGGGATGGTAACATAAAATCAATAGGTAAAATATCATATGTTCCAAACACCCTTTGAAAGGGTGTGGCCTTATTCAACCTTCTATAAGTTTCCATGTCTTCCCAAAGAATAACTAATACCTTGTCACCACAATCCTTTCTTCCAACATCACATATCTTAATTAAGTTATGACCCAAGATCTTGTTGAAAGCTTTAACAGCTTACACTATCCTAGAGGTGGTAAGGGGTAGTTTCATGGTGTGCCACCATAAACTCAATGAATAAAATTTGAAGTCTCATTCAAGAAGTGAGTCCCTCTATCACTTATTAGGCTCAATGGACATCCATACCTACTAATGATGTTTTCCTGAGGAACCTTCATGTTGTTGCTATTGTGCAATGTTTTTAGGCACTTCCTCTACCCACCTTGTCAAATAATCAATACATGTGATGATATAACATCCACCTATCCTAAGCATTGGTGGTGTAATAGGTCTTACAGACTAAATTTCCCATTTCTCAAAAGGATCCATGCTTGTGATGGGCCTTAATGAAATGTAAAATCTATTTCCAGGTTTTCCAAGTCTCTAACAGTGATCACATGCTTTGAAAAAGCCTTAGTGTCTTTATATAATGTCTCCCACCATAGACAAACCAACAAGATATTGTGAGTCTTGGCTTCACCTACATAGTGTCCTCTACCTATTCCTCCATGACCTTCGTCCATTATATCTTTGTGCTCATGCTCTAGCACACATTGACACAAAAAATCAACTTGACCCATCTTGTATAGGTATAATCCAATGAGTTGATATGGAACTTTGCAGATAACAAGATTCTTCTTTTCCAAACTCTTCATACCTTATGGCATTAATCCAATGTGCAAAAATACTACAATATCTTCCAAATCAGCGGGTGCAAGGTTTAGTATAAATAGTTATGCATCTAGCATAGTATTCTCAATACTTTGTGCATCCTCTCTAGATTTGATCGTTGACAAGTGGTAGGTCCCGTGTTTATCTTTCCTAGCTTTACTTTGTGACTATGAAATCAAATTCCTAAAAAATAAGTATCCACCAATAGATTTTACTTTGTAGAACTGGTTTGTTGATTGGGTACTTCAATGCCATATGATCTATATAAAAGATGAATGATGTGGCCAATAAGTATTTTCTAAACTTGTGGAGGATATAGATCATAGATAGAACTTTGTACTCTAAATTTGTATAGTTCTTCTCATCTGGTTTTAATTTACTACTTGTAAAGTATATAGAGTGATCAACATTTCATTCTCCTAGTTGCACCAAAAATTCTCCAATTTCCATACCATAGGCATCACCATATACATGGAAAGTATTGTTCTAACAAGGAAATATCAAGATAGGTGTTGTAGTAAATATTTCCTTCAAGGTTTAAAAATATTATTTCTACACATTTCCTCAATATAATTTTCCCTTAGCCTTAAACAACTCTTTCAAGGCATGAAAATCTTAGCTTAACCTTTAATAAACTTTTTAGAGTAATCGGTGTGCCCCAAGAAACTATGCACTTCACTTTGATTGGTTGGTTCTTCCAGCCCAAAATCATGGAAATATGAGCTAGATCTACCAATAATCCTTCATAGCAAATAATATGTCAAAGTAGTGTGCCAAAGGGGGTGGAATAAATACACTTCTTGATATTTAATGAGATAATTAACTTCTTACACCTTTTGTCACATCTTAATTTTTTATTTTATTTTTTCGCAAGATTGAGTTATGTTATGTAAAGTGGGTTACAAGGGCTTGGGCATATAGAAGCATTACTTGGATAGTGTCATAACTAAATGTATATATGTATACCTTGAAAATGATATACATACTTATTCGTAGTTATAAACCTTACCGCATAATGATGTTTATCACCAAGAACTCCTAAAATACTTTATATTTATACAATATTTATGTTTGGTTGGTTATATGATCTTAATTTATCTTTTTGTGTGTGATGATTTTGAAGCATTAGTGTATTGTTTGTCTTTTGTACATGTTACTGATATTATTGTTCATCTTTCTTGTTGGAAATAATGATTTGCAAAATATGGTGAATTTGTACATAGCTGTAATGTATTATTTTGGTAATTAGAAATAATGATGATGGTTTAAATGATATTAACCTTCATTTGACATTATGAGGGTCATAGACCAAATTTTTTTATGACAACCTACAACAATAGACATGTAAAGTTCACAATCATCAAGGTAAAATTTTATGGTTGAATTAACGATATTTTTATCAATAATGGAAATACAATTCTTGGTATGTCAAGGTAAAATTATTGGTTTTTTTATTATTTACATGGCTTATTTTAAAAACTATTTTAAAAGGGTTATAACATAGTACAGATAATGCTTAATTGATAATTAGAGTATCACCATACATTGTATTGAAACTTTTTCTATTTGATTCTTGTCTTTGACCAATCATGGCTCCATGTTGAGTGATTATTGAATGTGCTTTTTGATACTGGTCTTGAACCTTAAAGTAAATAAAATGATTGTTAAATTTTAAAAATACATTAATCATGGCATAAATTATTATAATTTTTAAGGTTCAAAGACCATGGTATATGAAATTTTATGGTTTTAGTTTATATGGTCGTATTCCATTGGCCTTGGTAATTAAAGTAATGGAAGGTAAATTGTTAGGATTTTTATTGATGGTTTGTATTATGTCCTTCAACCATATAACATTGAATTCTATTTACTTTTAAATATAAATCTAGTCTTTGGCCAAACTCATGGAGTTTGATCATTTGTTAAGTATTTGGTCTTCAACCAAACTCAAATTACATTGATAGTTTAAATAATTAAATTGGTCGATTAACCAACCCATGCAAAAGGATAAGGTTTAAATTATTATTTTTTATTATCTCATGCGCCACTCGTAAACACCACTAACTTGTTTTGGAGGGAATTAGATGGAAGTCGAAAGGAATTGATCTAGCCACTATGTGGCATATATAACACTTAATGGCTATAAAATTTAATGGTAATTAATATTCTTGAGAAACTTGAGAAGATTCTAGAGGAATCTACCTTACATGCATTGGGAAATTAATTTTTGGTTTTGTTTTGGTTATTTTGGGATTTCCTCTTTTGGCCATTCCAACCTCCATTTTAAAAATTGCACATGAGAGCTATTTTAGCTAAGATTGTTGTGGAGGTTACTAATGGTAGATATCGTTGTAGTAAAAAAATGCTTGTATGGTTTATGGGGTTGTTTTTTTATGAATATGGATCGCATTTCAAGTACGTTTTTAGAGAAATACATTGGGAGAAATTTTAGCTTGATCAAGTTGGAAATTTTCAAGGAAAGTTTTTGAGAAGGTTTATAAGAATGTTATCTTCTCGGGCATGGATACTTATCTTTTTATTTTTATTTATTTTTTAAGTATTTGGACACATTGTGTTTGTTTATTCATTGTTTTAATGGTTTTTAACCATGTTATGCATTGAAATATTTGGTTATATAAAATGTGTTGTATCCCTTATATGGGTGCTTTGAATAGGTTTATTATTGAATTTATTATGAGGGTTTAATGGCTTTATATTTCATATAGAGGTATTTTGTTTTTTGTTTTTAAACCAAGGCGTTCGAAATGTGACATGGATATTAGTATTTTGTTTGATTCACTTTTTGGTTAGAGTGGATACTTGTTTTAAACTAAACATTTTCTCAACATTTTTATTGATTGAGTATAGTTCACGGGTTTATAACAGCTTCTTGAGATTTGTTGGTTTCTCTATGATGAATCATCTCATGGCTACATGGTAAGGTTTTAAATTTTCATTTTGTTGGTATAAATTGTGAAAGGGGAATAAACTTGGGTGTAGCTCGATCCAATTCATTACAATCCCATAACAAGATTGATAAGCTAAAATAGTTAAAACTTACACTTGTAAGTGTAAACTCAAGTTTAGATGGTATGGTCTAATTGAAAAACCTAGAATAACTATATTTTAATTTGATTAGTTCACTCCTCCTTTTCTTATATATGTGAGGTGATCATTATATTTCTTGACGGTATTTATAAGACTATAATATGGTTTTCCCTTGATTTAATAAGGTTTCAAGTTGTATCCACTAATATGAAACTCTTCCCAAATCCTATTTTGTGGATTCTTACTTATGATTTAAGAGGTTATGTTTATCTTTTGAGGATATGATATTATTTTTCTCGATTTATCTAGTTCCGATTTATATAGTTTTAGAAAAGCATGCATGCAAATACCATAGGGTGTGGATAAAATTTTGTCACTTAAACTCTTGCCGATGTATTCTTATTATGTTTATCATTGTAATTGTATTTCATGTGGGGTGAAACTTGTTGCATACATGAAATAAAGGTTGATTATTGCATCTTTTGTGAATGAAACTTTTGATCATATGAAATGTTGAAGAAAAAGGATACAAATTTTATTATAGTTAACTGTGACATTATTTATCTTGTCAATTAATTGATAAAGAAGATTGTTTTATCTTTACTTGATGAGTTTAAGTTGATTGTTGACAACATTCGCCTTGATGTAATAACTTTATTTCTATTTTATAATTTTGTAAGTGACATACATGTTGAATTGTAATAAATGTGTATTGGATGTAAGATAATTACTTAAGTTTTTTGATGAAAATAATATTGTTTTGGTTTGATGTGACTTGAGTTTTAAAGAAATATAATATGTGATACTTAATGAATTGGCTTAATGGTTGCAAGTTGTTAATAACATAATATTGTATTACATTATTAGATCACTTCATTATAGTTTGCTTGATATGATGCTCATTTTATTCAAGTTGTTTATCAACAAAACATTATATGTCCAAATTATTTTGTAATGAAACAACTAGATGAATAGTTGTTAATCCATGTCAGTTCGATGAATTGACCATGTAAATTATTAATTTTTATCTTATAGATTACATGATGGATTATTTTTACAAGGATTTCATTGGGTTGATTACATACATGTTCATCACGCAATGATTTTGTTTATTTTATCGCATATATTGATTTTTTGATTATTTATTTTATGGATTATTGTATTATTGAAAAGTGGATTGAGAATACACAAAATTTCATAAGGCCATTGGCCTAATTGTATTGATATGAAATTATTGTAATACTTTATGAAATAAGGATTTATCCTTAATGAGTTTCAATAAATACATTAATTATTTGATTACCTCTTATGAGTTGTAATGATGATTTACGCTATATTTAAGCAATGGTATGTACTTTTAAAATGATTATAAAAATTGCACTTGATTAAATAATTGCTCGATCCCTCCGCCATATGATGAAGTAACCCACATGATGATACGGTTCATCTCCTTGGAAGGAAGGTTTGTCATTGTTCCTGCGAAACACCTTATTTTTCTTTATCATTTTCATAGGGATCGTCTGGTTTGTTTCCCCCATTACTTGTTGAACTCTCTTGAACGCTCCATTCTTGAGTTTCAAAATCATTCCCGGGTGGTTCCTTTGCACCAAGGGCTCATTTTTTTGTTACAAAAATGTTGTCTACTCAGGTTTCCTGGTCTCCCATCCTCCCCTAGCTCGATTTCCCTTTGCCGAGATCTCGCCGCCGCCACCCTGCTTCTCCTCTCTCTTCCCCGCCACCGCCGTCGCTACTCCCATGCCGGCCATTCAGGATTCTTCTCCCATTCCCCCTACTGATGCTCTTGCCCCCACTTGGCCTCTACCTCATGGAGACCGGTTACCAGGGCTTCTAGGAAGCTTAACCTTGAGACCCTTGCTGTGGAGAAGGGTTCTCATGAATTTGAAATTGCTCATGACCTCCTGCATATCAGGTGCCGGCCCCAGAAGTGTAATTGAAAGCCCTACAAAAGGCCGAAGCCTTAGAGGCAGATATGAAATTGTTAAAGGATGAAGTTAAAAATTTGACAAAACAGAAAGGAAAGAGGAAGAAGGAGGAGGAGGAGGATGTGGATAGCAGCCAAATTGAAGATATATATAAGAAATTGCACTCCTTGGACTCTCGCTTAGGGAAGGCCAAGACTAGGCATGATTACAACATCACCATCTTTAGGGTGATTGAGGAATTTATTGAACAACACGTCAGAAGTGTCTCCAACCTAAGCGGAGTGCCGGCAACTCTTTGGGGTACTGATAAAGAAAGCAAGAAGACCTTAGAGCAGCTGGATTCTAATGATGCTGCCCATATGACTACTTTGGGTATGTTTAAATCCTGGAATAATATCAAAACCATCATAGACAAAGCTACTAGGAAGTAGCCAGCTGCGATTGATTCTCATTGTCCTTGTTTGTTTTTGTTGTTTTTTTCATGATCCTTTACTACTTTTTTGCAGTAATTTTGTTGTTCTCGTCTCGCTTTGGTAGCCATTTTTAGCTACTTTGAACATCATTGTAACATTTGGATTCTGATCCTTTTCACTCTAGTTCTCTTGCTTATCCCGGCTTTTAGGCCTTCTTTTTGTAATCAAGGGTATAGTCCCTTTCAAAAACTATTTGCCAATAATAAAAAAAAAAATATCTTGATTTATTAAATGAAAATTATTATAATTATATCAAAGACATCATCATTTAAAGATTTAATTAAATTAATTAAATGATTACCATTATTATGGACAACAATGCAAAGTTATGAAATAATGATATTTCCTTAACTCGGTCATAAAGTGATTAATTAAATAATTAATTCATTATGTAGTACAATTATAATAAGTACATTGATTATAATTATACCTTTACGATAATAACTTATTAAATGAAATAATGATGTCAAAGTACAAAAGTACTATACCTTAAATAAGTCAGTAATATGAAATGTGAATGATACATTTTTTATTATCGTTAATATTAAACCTTGTTTAATTACTTAAAATAATATATCTCTTTCTTAAGAGGTACTTAACGATAATGAATAATATGTTTGAATTATGATACAATCTAAATGAGTTAGATCATTATCAAAGTAGAATGACATGGATAAACTAAACCTAGTCCTAACAATGAAATTTGTAAAGTGATGCCATGAAATTAAGATAATTAATAAGATAGTAACTTATAAGTTATTATAGACCTTGTCATTAAACATGTAACTTGACTTAGTCTCTTAATGATGAAATCTACCTTATAATAAGATAATTGTATTATGAAAGCATGGACTCTAAGTCCCACCTATCTACGTGATTAAACTCTATTTGTACCATATTATGATGGCTATGGGAAGGGTAATAATTACTTATTGATGAAATTCATTAAGTAATCATTATCTTTCCCATAGGTTTCCTAAGTTGAACCGATAGCATACTTTCAAGTCAAGAGGTGAGATCTAGATTCTAGGCCTTCTTAATACATGAACTTAAACATTTAATTTAACAAGATGTGATCTAGATAACTATATAAAGATGACTCGAGAGGAGATGAGACAAGTTTTGTGTTGATTATTTGTAGTCATGAAACTAAACATGCAATGCATATCATAAAAAAATTGGCCTAAGTAGTGTACTAGCTGAATACATTGTCAGTTCACCGAGTTCCAATACAATGGTGTGAGATGTCAGATGAAACTCAATTAACCTACTTTCTCATAGACACTTGGAACTACATCAGTTCTCAAACCTAAATGAATAGGTTAACCAATTACATACAAGTTATTTACACCCGTTTAAAGCGATGATAAAGGGGATTGAGAAGATCTAATTGACCTTTACAGCTCCACGTGGTTATGATGTTATCAGATGGATTGTAGGATATATTTATTATTGGATTATTATTGTTGTTGGATAAAATCATTGAAGGCATGAAATGGGGTTAAGGGATTTGTTTTAAAAGAAAAAAATTCCCTTAATTTGGAGTTATTATAACATGGGTGTTACATTTTGGTATCATATTTGAATGTTTACAATTCTTAGACATAATGGGTCCTTATGCTAACATTAATTTTTATTCTTGTATAATAGAAAAAATGAGTAGGAAATGAGACAATGTTGTGATCAACCAACATGTTGGGGCTACGGCAATAACAGTCCAAAAATTAGATGAGATACTTGTTGTTATGCAAAAAGTCACAATCATATTGTTGTCCTTGAACAACAAATTATGGCTGAAGAGATTAGTACTAATAGTGGTATCAATTTCCAATCTCAAGGGCATTCTAATGCTGTAAATAAAAATTTTAATGCTTTAAATCATAATGTTAATTCTATAAATTATAGCGTTAATGTTTCAAATCAGAAATCCAATTCTATTAATTCTAATGCAGAAAATCCTAACGCTGCTAATCCTAAACTACCTAAAAATTAAATAGCTCATTTGGTATTAGAAATATCAAATGATATTAAGTGTATCAGTTCACCAAAATTTGATAGGAAACTCTAGGTGATGGATATGAGAATTGGTTCAGTAAGATGGAGAAGTATTTTTATATTAGGAACTTTTATGAAGAAACTAAGGCTATTTGGAATGATTATCAGCTCTTAAAAGAGGCTTCATCATGGTGGGACAACCATAAGCTATAATTGGGGGTTATTATAGCCAAAATTACCTACGATTAGTTTAAATTCTATTTTAGATAGAGTTGGTTTCAACAATTATACTATGACCAAAAGATGTCTCAAGTCCAAACATTAGTATAAGGTAAGATGTCTATAAAAGAGTAATGTGAAAAGTTCATGAAACTATGAAAGTTCATTATGGTACTCAACCCCATTATAGATGGGGAAGTGGATGTACATGGTCCTTTAACCATGGAGGGATTATTTGAAAAGGCCATCTACCAAGAGCAGAAGTTCTGGTACTATATCTACTCACCATGATGAGAAAAGAAAGAAAAATTTTAGTTCACCATCACCATTTGTACCAAAGAAAACTTGGTGGAAAAAGGTTGGAAGTAAATCCAAAAAGAAACTAAAAATACAACAACAAATCCTGCTACAAATTTTAAGAAAATTAGAGAGAACAATACACCTGTAAATGAGAAAAAAACAGAAACAAAAGAGCCGTTGTTGAGATGCTTTAAGTGTGGTGGTGATCACTACATAAAATTTTTCCTTTGAGGAATAAAGAGAACAACCTACATAAGAGAATTCATTGCGTAGTAACAAATAGACAAGCTAAACAAAGAGGGTGCACCTATTGAAGTACCAAGTAAGTTGTATGGACTACTTATAACTATTATTTTTGATATTGGTGCTATTGAATGTTTCATTTCCAATAATTTAGCTAAAAATTAAAAAGAAAAGATGGTTATTTAAAGAAATAATGGATTTGAAATACGGGAACAATGTTGTCCACCCGTTAAAGCAATGTTTGTTTGACACATCTTTGGAGTTTCCTAGTTTTACCACACAAATAGACCCATACGTAGGTCCCTTAGGTTCATATGACATGATAATAGGAGCAAAATGGTTGTCATAACATAAAGAAACTGTAAAACACTTTGAAAAACAAATTAAATGCTTGGATGACCTACAAAAAATAATAGTCATTCAAGGCATCAAAAGAGACATTGAAATAAGGTAAATTTCTGCAATGCATCTCAAAAAGGCTAAAAAGGTTGCATACTTTATGCTAGAAAAATATCAGAATTCAACGAAGAAAGTAACACTTATTTAATAGAATATCCACGATTCTGAGAGTACATCGATCTATTTACAGAGGAGTTACCTGGACTTCCTACAAGACATGAATTTGTTTTCATAATAGATATTGAAACCAGAACAAAACCTATTTCTAAGGATACTTACCGAATTACTACAAAAAAATAGTAGAAATTAAGGAAAAAATTCATGATTTTTTATCTAAAGGATTAATCGACTCGAGCATGTCTCCTCGGGGAACATCAATCATTTCACAAAAAAATAAAGATGGTATGTTAAGGTTATGAATTGATTACAGGCTTAACAAATCCACAATCAAGAATATATATCCTTTCTCAAGGATAAATGATCTCTTTGATCAGATGTGAGATGCATCAGTCTATTCCAAGATTGATTTAAGATCAAGTTATCATCAATTGAGAATAAAATATGAAGACATACACAAAATTAATTTTAGGACAATATATGGCCACTATGAGTTCACGGTATTACCATTTGGACTCATGAATGCACTTGTTACATTCATGAATTAATGATTTTTATTTTTAAGATTACTTAGACAATTTTGTGCTAGTTTTCTTGGATGACATACTAATCTATTCTAAAAACATGGAAGAACATAATGAGCACTTAAGAATAGTGTTGGACATACTTAGAAAAAGGAAATTGTATGGAAAATTTCTAAGTGTTACTTCTATCAAAATGAGGTGTAATACCTCAAGAATATCATAAATAAAGAAGGAATATCGATAGATACATCTAAACACAAGGCTATAACAGAATGGTCAGATCCAAAGAACATTCATGAAGTTATAAGCTTCATGGGGCTAAATTACTACAATTTTTTGTAAAAGACTTCTCATGATTTTATTCTCCTATCACTTCATTGTAGTAAAAGATAAAAACTTGTTTGGTCTGATAAATTTGAGAATGAATTTAGTTTTATAAAAGATAAATTAACTACATCACCTATTTTGAAGGTTTTGGATCCCAAAAAAAGCTTCGATTATTAATATATTCCTCTGTTGAAGGTTTGGGTGGAATACTTCTAAAAAATGATCATGTGATTACACATGACAAAGAGAAAATTAAAGTTATAAGAGATGAACTATTCTCCCCACAATCTAGAGCTTACTATAATAGTGCACACATTGCAAGTTTAGAGGCATTACCTATTAGGAAATCCTTTTGAACTAAAAATAGACAACTTGGGGATGAATTATATCTTCATGCAACCCAACATAAATGCAATATAGTGTAGGTGGTTTGAATTCTCATTTTAGTATGGTTTCGATATAAGTTGCATAAAAGGAAAAGATAATAGAAGGGTAGATGCACTAAGTCATTGGAAGCATGTTTCCACGATTGTGACCCATAGGACTCAATTCAAGGATGAGGTAAAGAAAAAAATGTTATCTGATTCATACTTTTAACATGTTAAGGTTTTTTTAACAATAGATCCTAAGGATAAAAGGTATGAAGGATTTAAATTTGACAATGAAGGAATCTTGAAATATGAAGGTAGAGTCTATGTACCTTCGGGAAATGAATTAAGGATAAAAGTTATGAAATAATTATATGATGCTCCTTACTCGTGACACTCAAGAGCAATAAATATGTTTTCGATATAAAACAATGGTACTTCTGGAAGGGAATTAAAAATACATGACAAACTACGTTTCTCATTTTCTGAATGTCATCGTATAAAAGTAGAGCATGTGCATCTTATTGGTCTAATGTATCCTTATAGTATTCCTAACTATAAAAGGAAATTTATTAGCATGGATTTTGTGTAGGGGCTTCCTATGTTGAAAAATAAACATGACATGATTCTTGTTGTTATTGAAAAGTAAAAAAATATCTCACTTTATTTTAGGAAATGTAAAAGATGATTCACCCATCCTTGCAAGATGGTTTGTGCATGAAATTTTCAGATTGCATGGAGTTTTGGAGTTAATAATTTTGGATAGGGATCCAAGGATGACATCTAGATTCTAGAAAACTTTAAATTTAGATTTTGGAACAAAATTGATTTTCAGTTCAACATACCATTTGCAAACTGATGGTTAAATTGAAAAAGTAAGCCAAGTAATGGAAGATATGTTTAAGATGTATTACATGGATTAGTAGTACAAGTGGGAATAATATATTCCATTGGTGGAATTTTCCTATAACAACACTTTTCATTCATTGTTGAAAAATTTCACCATTTGAAGCATTGTATGGGAGAAAGTGTAGAACTCCCATCAGTTGGGATAGTATAGAAGATAGAGTGTTAGTGGGCCCTGAAATGTTAACAGAAATGGAAAATCAAGTGAAGCTCATTCGTGAGTGATTAAAGGAATATGCTAATAGGCAAAAGAGTTACACATATCTGAAACAAATAAACATAAAATTTGAACTTGGAGATAAAGTTTTCTTAAGGGTTAAGCCCAAAAAGAGTTCAATAACATTTGGCAAGTCTACCAAGCTATCACCAAGATATGTTGGACCATTTGAAATTCTAGAAATCATAATTCTAGTAGCATATTGTTTGGCATTACCTCCCACATTGTCCAAAATGCATGATGTTTTTCATGTTTCCTTGCTTAAGAAATATGTTTCAGATGTAATGCATGTACTTAATTGGAACTCTTTACAGGTTTAGGATCTGGGAATTATGGTAGTTGAACCTATTAGAGTGCTGGAAACTCACATATTGCACTGAGAAATAGAGAAATTACACAATGCAAGGTCTAATGGGACCAATATTCATAAGAAAGTGGAGCCTCGAGAATCTAGAGGAAATAATTTATTTTTTTCCTTATTTGTTTTAGTCATAAAAATAAATGTTTAACTATTTATTATGATATATTATTTTATATTCTAGATGATGAAATAACAATTTTTGTCATGATTTCCAAATGTTGGGTAAAAACTAGATGATTTGAAGGTTGTTACAGCCAATAAATTGATAACATATAATTGAAAATATGGAAAAATAAAAAATTGTATGAAAATGATAAACTATTTTCCTTAGTTGTATGAAATAAATCTATGTGTTGTTTATTGTGTTTGTTATTAATGAGTAAAAATCACTAGGTCGATGATTCATTAAGGGGGAAGTATGTCACATCCGACTTTTTCATTTCATTTTGTTGCAAGATTGATTTATGTTATGTGAAGTGGGATATGAGGGCTTGGTGATAGGAAGCATTACTCGGTTGGTGTCATGACTAAACATACAGACATATACCCCGAAAGGATATACATACTTACGTATAGTTGTAAACCCAACCGCATAACTATTTTTGTTGCTAATAACTCATGAAATAATCTACATTTATAACTAATTTTTCTTTTTTGGTTGTATGATCTTACTTTATTTTGATGCGTGTGATGATTTTGATGTGTTGGTGTACTATTTGGTTGTTGTACCTATTATTGATATTCTAGTTCATCTTGCTTGCTAGAAATAATGATTTACAAAATATGGTGAATCTATATATAGTTGTAATGTATTATTTCAGTAATTAGAAATAATGATGATGGTTAAAATTATAATAACCTTCATTTGACATTACGACGGTCATAGACCGAAAAGCATTATGATGATCTTTAACAATGGACATGTAAAGCTCGGAATATTCAAGTTAAAATTTTATGGTTTATTTAATATTTTTGTCAAGAATGGAAATATAATGCTTAGTATGACAAGGTAAAATTATTGGTCTTCAATTATTTAAATGTCTTATTTTAAAAATTTTCTAAAAGGGTTAAACCATAGTACGATAATGCTTAATTGATAATCGATTATCACCATACATTTTATTAAAGATTGCTTAGTTTTATTCTTGTCTTTGAATGATTGTGGCTCCATGCTAAGTGATTATAGATTGTTTTTGTTTATACTTTGGGCTATGACCTTAAAACAAATAAAAGGATTGTGAACTATTTTAAAATCCATTAATCATGATAGGAAGGATTACAATTGTTAAGGGTCAAATACCATAGTATTTAGCATTTTATGGTTTAAGTTGATATGTTCATATTCCATTGGCCTTGTAATTAAAGTAATGAAAGGTAAATTATTTGGATTTTTATTGTTGGTTTATATTATGGTCTTCAACCATATACCATTGAATTCTATTTTCTTTTGAATAGCAATTTGGTTTTCAATCAAACTCATGGATTTTGATCATTCGTTAATTTTTTGGTCTTCAACCAAACTTGAATTACATTGATAGTTTAAATAATTAAATTGGCCAATTAACTAACCCATTCAAAAGGATAAGGTTTAAATTATTATTATTTATTATCTTCGACCACTCATAAACTCCACTAAGTTATTTTGGAGGGAATTTGATGGAGGTGGAAAGGAATTGATCCGGCCACTATGTGGCACTTGAAAAAGTTAACGAAAATTAATATTATTGAGAAAATTTAGAAATTTCTAGAGGAAGGTACTGTTGATGCATAATCACAACACCCCTAAATGTATACAACTCAATGGGTTGAGACTCCCAGTGTGATTTCATAACATGGAGCTTCTCCCAAAGTGTGGGACTTTACAATCGGGAGATCTCTCCAGGATGAAGGTCGGTTCTTATTCCTCTGTTCAGGTGCACACATATAATTTGCAGAGAATCTATTCTAAAATCTACTCTAACTTGCCAATGATATAGGGTTAAGAAGATGCAAAAAATAAATGAAATCCTAAACTAAAGAGGTGATAGCACCAAGAAAAGGACTAAAATATCCTATTGAGGGAGAGTAGAGAATAAAAATGTAGTTGGAAGAGGCCAGAAAACTATGACACAACCCCAAATCTACATTCAGCAATAAATATTCATAAAACAAAACATCATAACATGTAACTGAAAGGAAATATCCACAAAAATAAAACAATAATAGAGAGGAAAGGGAATAGAATAAAATAAATGTAAGGGTTGAGATAACACCACAAACACTAATTTTACTATTCCATGAATATACATTGTTACATTTGTAGAATAAAGGCACAATTTCATTTACAGAGCCCATGAGAGGGTTTGCAGCTCAATGGTGTTGAGAAACAAATTTTACAGAGTTTCCCCACATCCCGAATATCCCCCTCTCAAATGAGAAGTGTTTACAATATATAGAATTATGGAGGGAAGAGAGAAAGAAGAGAAACTCATATTTTTCTCCCACCCACCAACAAAATTCATTAAATGATCTAGAAAATTCATGGGCACCTCTGAAAATCCATTCCCCAATGTACTCTAGCTTGTTAGAGAAGAAATCAGACCATACTGTATTAAAATCGGTGATTGGGATGCCTGGAACTGCACTTTTTGGAGCTGAGTACATTTTCCTAATTTTCACCCACCTAACCCTACCAAAATTAAAATTTCATGCTTCCATGGTGTAGAGGATGTTGAGACATTTCCAATGATATAAAGTTTATTGAATTTCGAGCATCGGGTCAAAAGTTATGCCCATTTGAAAATTTACATTAATTCACACAAGAAATGGTGAAAATGAAAATTTGCAAAATGGGCCCTAAGACCAAAATTGGTAAATTTGCAAAAAAGTTCCCCTAAGACCCTAATTCCAAAATTGGCAAATTTGCAAAAAATTCCCCCCAAGCCTCCTACCCCGAAATTGGCAAATTTACAAAAAAATCCCTTAGGCCCCAAGCCCGAAATTGGAAAATTTGCAAAAAAATCCCCTAGGCTGCCAAGTCCAAAATTGGAAAATTTGGAAATAAAATCCCCAGACCCTAAGCCTGAAATTGGAAAATTTGCAAAAAAATCGAAATTGGAAAATTTGCAAAAAAATCCCCCCAAGCCCATAACTTGCAAAATATGAAGAGTTAGAAGGACTTCTTTATATTTTCAGAAAGGGGAAGAAATTTCCTATCTAATGAAGATGCTTTCAAGAATAATTAAGTACTTAAAATATGTAAAAAATTAGATTGAAGCACTAAAAGGGGGGAAAATGGTGTTAGTTGACCAAAATTAAGCATGAGCTTATTTTGGACAACAATTTGGTGACTCAGCAGGGTCATCTACCCGCGATGAGATATGACCAACTGCCTATAGCAATCCATTGGGAATGGAGTCTTCTTGGTAGTCTCATATCTGATCTGGGATTACCTTCCACTACTTGCACTCTCATCCTTTGTAAGAAGACCTTGAATTCGAGGTTTGTGAGAGTAGAAAATTTCCTGAAACTTGGAAGCTTTTCCCTCATTGATCTTCTAAATATGATCTGTTGGAGTGCAATGAAAACATCCAAACCTACTCTAATATGGATACTCTATTGATTTGATTCTCTTATGGCTGCAAGTGTCTTCTAGGAGTGAGATGAACTGTATACAAGCATACACTAGAAGTAATAGAGCATGTGCACCAACACTTAGGGAAATGAAACCTATTCTAACAACAACAACAATGTGCACAAGCACTTGGAGAAATTGGAAATCCTAGACTAATATGTACAAGGGTGAGAAATTATCCTTTTAGTAGCATTGTTTGAGATAGATCCCATTGACTAGAATTTACAATTCTTCACCACCCAATTTAGCCATCCATAAGGTATTGCTACCTTTTCATTCAGTGATCATGCATGAGACACTCCATATGACATCGAACTTGGAATGCTTTCTTGGCTTTGCACAATTAGCATCCCACTTCAATACCAAGTCTCTAACTTGGAATGTCCTAGCCTTAGCTTTCTTGTCAAATCTCATTTTGATCAATGTTTAATCCTTCTCCATAGTCTGCATTACATGTTCTCTTACTTCTTCTAGTTCTATTAGCTCTGCATACCTAATTTCCATGGGTACAAATTCATCTAATTTCAACTATTTCATAAGTTTCAATGTTGGAAACTCAAGTGATATACTTAGAACTATTTATTTTCTCGTATACATGCTTGAATGAGGAGTTGCCTATAGACCTCTTGGGTGTGATCCTATCAGCCCATAGAGCTGATTTGAGCTTTGTGTGCCAAGTTATTTGATTCTCATCAAGAGTCCTTCTAATGATTCTTAGTAAGTTTTTGTTTGTGGACTTTGCTTGGCCATTACCTTGAAGGTAATAGTTTGATGAAGTGTTGATGTATACACCATTCTTGACAGCCCATTTAGTGATCTTTGTACTAAGAAATTCCAATGCATTATATGATATGATAGTGGCAAGGGCTCCAAACCTAGTGACTATCCCTTCATAGAAATCCAATATATTAGATTCATTTGTCTCCTTAAGTGCCACTACTTCATTCCACTTAGTGAAATATTTGGTTTCCATAAGTATCCACTTGTGGCCTTGACTTGAATTTGGGTTGATCACTCCAATGAAGTCTAATCCCCATTGCATGAATGACTGATCTAATGAAATTGGACAAAGGGGCATGGCTGCTAACCTTTCTTTCCCTATGAAGAATGCACACTTCTTGCATTTCTTGATCCATGAGTAACAATCACTAAACACCGTAGGCCAATATTAACCAGCCTTCATGATTTTGAGAGCTATTACTTGTGTAGGAAAGTGGCCTCCTACTTCTCCGTCATGGAACTCATGTAATATCTTCCCAAATTGACATGTTTCAATGCATCTCAACATAACACTATTGATGTATTCCTTGAACAAGACACCATCAATAAGTGTATATGGAATGGATTATAATCTGAGGTATCTCCTCTTTGCTTTACTTTTTTCTAGAGGGAAAAAACTTGTTTAGAGATAATGTACGAAGTCTCAAGTCTAACATGGAATGGGTGTGTCATTATCTGGTTGTTCTTGATCATTTTGCAGTAGTAGGACAACCTCTTCTTCTCCTTTTGATTCATCATGTTGTTTGGAAGCGAGCTGCTCACACAAACCTTTTCCACAAACCATCTTGGTCACCTTGATTTCAATATCATACTCCATTACATGGGTAATCCAATCTACTCTCTTCTCATTCAAGTCCTTGTTTAGGAAAAAGTCCTTGAGACCAACATGAGATAATAGTAGTTGAATTTTTTTGTTCAATACCAAGTGTCTGAACTTCTTCAAACTCCTAATGGCAGAAAGGAAATGATTTTTAATAAAATAATACCTTACTTCATAATCTTCCATGCTCTGACAGAATGCTATGTCTGCTTTTGATCCTTCTCTATCTAGTTGTACCAAGATAGCTGAGATCGTGCTTAATCTACCAAAATCATACAACATGAAGTCCTTTGAGAAGTCTAGGTTGATAAGAGTTGGAGCCTGTGATATTACATACTTGATAGCCTCAAAAATATATTTACCTTCTTTTTCCATTTAAATGCAATACTCTTTTTAACATCAATGTTAAAGGCTTCACAAGAGTGGAAAAATTAGGCACAAATATGTAGAAAAATTTATCCTTACCAAGAAGCTTTGGAGATATTTCTTGTGATGTGGCAATGGAAGCATTTGGATTGCTTTAACTCTTTCAGGATCAATTACTAATGCTTCTCTTGAGATAATATGGCCCAATAATTTTTCCTCATGTGCCAAGAATACACACTTATTTGAATTCAATGATACTCTGAATCTTCTACATCTTTGAAATATTTTCCCGAGGTGAAAGAGGTATGCTGCATTCTTTGAGAATATGGTGATATATTCTAGATACACCGTCACTATATTGTTGATTAAGCCTTTGAATGCCATATCCATGGCTCGCTGAAATGTTGCCCCCGAATTTGACAATCCAAATGACATCTTCTTGTAAGCATATGTACCCCATTTCATAGTGAAGGTTGTCCCGAACTCGATCCTCTTTTTCACCATTATCGATTATAGCACTGAGTATCCATATAACAATGAAAACCTTTCAGAGCTAGTTATAACTTGCAAGATTTGTTCCATTGAAGGAAGTGGGTAGTGATCCTCGAGTGATGCTCTATTTAGATCACAAAAGTCTACACACAATCTAATTTCTCCATTTATTTTCCTCAATGGCACCAAGTTTGTAACCCGGCTTGAATTTTTGATAGGGAAGATGATGCTAGCCTCAATTATCTTGTTCAAGTCTTGCCTCATGAGAGGTTTAATGTGAGGATTAACTGGCCTTTACTTATGTCTGATAGGCTTCGATTCATAATTTAATTCAATTGCATGCTCAACCAATCTTGGGTTAAAACCTCTTAAATCCTTATAATTCCATTCAAAAACATTTGGGAATTCTTGACAAATTTAAACAAATTTAGATTTCTCTTGTGGGGTACTTACTTTACCAATTTGCAATGTCTTACCTTTGTTTATTGAAATGGGCTCTGAATCTTCACCCTTTACCTGGATGTTTGCCTTATTCTTCTAGAATTGATCATTTGGGTTGAAGATCAACTCCAAAGTTATAAGAACTTTTGTAATTTTTAGTTCTCAGCTACACCACTTGGTCACCATACCACTTTGCTCTAATTTGTCTTGGTTTCTAGTGGAGAACTCAACTTCTTGTAAAAAGTTGACAATTTGTTGATTATTCTCGAAGACTTGCCAACTTGTGTTGTTATCTGGGACATCTAGCCTCACAACCACTTTAATATGGGGCTGATATTTCTCACTCTTGATACTTTCTACAACATCAAATGCAGCCCCAATTGTTGCCAGTCTATCTACTACTTCATTCTTCTTTCTTGGGATGGAATTGATACCAAAAGCTTAAAAATCTTCAATAAGATCCCATACCCGATTCTTGTAGTTCTTCAATAGATCATTCTTGGCTTCAATGAGATGTAGAATGGTGGTGGCTTCAAATTCTTACATTGGTGGATTCCTTTATTTTCTCTTTACTAAGCTGCATTGGTAAGCACCTTTTCTTGTTGATTAGGTGGCTAATTTGATGCTAACAAATTTTCCATAAAGCAGCTTGTAATGAGTCTCTTTGTCTGGGATAGCCAATAATTCTGACATTGAGATGTTTACTTTCATTTTCTTCATTTTTGCAATGATATTGAATGAATATGATCTATCTCTTTTCCTTCCCTTACTTTGCACATGGGTTATTACAATGGGTACTTGAGCTGATCTAGAAGGTGGATTGGGATAACCTTGCACATTAGGAGCTGCACTTTGATTGCTAACACCTTTTGGAGTGATGGAGTGTTGTGGATCACTTAAATTTGATGATTTTCCCTCTCCAATGTTCCTTTTCTTGGACTATGTATTGGCTGCTACACTTTGAGAAGGTGTTTGGTTTATACCATAGAAATATTCAACCTATCAATTGACAAGTGTGGTCTCATTTGGAGGTGCATCTTGTTGAGTTGCTCCCTACTGCTGATTTCCTTCTTGGCCTATCTCTTGTTCTGCACCCATTGTTGTCACCATAAGGGCTTGATTCAAAGCACCATTAAAACACATTGACTAGTTATGAGGTTGATTACATGGGAAACACTAGTCATATTCTTGAGCCATGTTATTTTGCATTGGTACCAAGGCTCTAGATGTGGATGTAGCATTAGGATTGTAAGGCTAGAATGGTCTATTAGCAGGAGGCCTGACTTGGTTTTGATTTGCAGCTTGAAAGGGTGGCATGTTAGGCATATATGGAGCTCTATTGGGTTGAGTTTGATGCTGATATGGAGGTCTAAAATTTTGAGCTTGCTACCTCTTAAGTGTCACCAACTCATTACCCAATTTTTTTATTTGCTTCATGACTTGTTGGAGATCATTTGAGGTATTAAAAGGTGAAGTATAATCTTCATTGAATTCTGATTTCTTGGAGAAAGAATGGGAGCTAATGTGGGTGCTTGAATAGTTCTTGGAGCTCCTAATTCTGGGTATAGAGGCATAAGTGGCCTAGGTATGAGTTTACCAGCTTGGATCAAGAAAATTTCAGCTCTAATAGCAATGTTATAGGTTGTGGGTAAAGTTATACCTCTCATGGATTGAATCATCATAGCAATATCCGAATTTAAAGCTTTAAGGAAGTATACGAAATACACCTTCATCTCTTGGTCTCATGGCCATTAGAATTCTATCCCATGTCCTCTGAAGTATGAAGTTTAAATCTATCAACTATTCATTAGGAGCCCTCTCAATAGTTGTTCCTTGTTCCAAAAAAGACAAAATATCGCCCTTTTCTCCAAATTGATTGTGAAGAGCTATGCAAAAATGGTCCAAATTCTTGATGGACCCTGTTGTTAGGATTTTGAACCATTGAAAATATTTTCCCTTAAATGAAGATGCCAATAATTTAATAGCAATGTCCATTTCAGTAATTTCATGGATTGCACAGACATTTGTAATGTGTTGGATGTGGTCAATCAGAGTTGTCTAGTTCTCTCCAGTGAAATATGGAATGTTCTTCAATGCTGCAACTAGAACTGGATTTTGTGCATTAAGAGTAAGTGGGATGTTGCTAGTGAAATTGACATAAGGATTAGGTTGTGCCATCTTGATTAGTCAGATAACTCTAGTTGATTGAATGAAAGGCATTCCAAGTGGAGGTGTTGATAAAGTTCTATTCGGTGGATATGGAGACCTTTGAGCTCTTCTTCCTCTTCTTGCTTTATCTGGGGACAAGTGTAAATAGATAAATAGTCCCTCTTCTCTAGTTCTTGACCTTGTTTGGATTCTTCTCATGAATCTTCAAGCTTGGAATTCTGAAATCAGTGCATTCTACCTCTCTTGGAGTCATCAAATGTGTAATTCAAATATTCTCACAAGCCAAAGACTTATAACAAGTGCACATCAATCTTGTTGTAATCAAAATGAAGACCTCTTTTCCCACTGGGCGTGCCAAAACTATTGATGCGTAATCATAGCACCCCTGAATGTTTGTAACTTGATGGGTTGAGACTCCTAGTTTGATTACATAACATGGAGCTTCTACCAAAGTGTGAGACTTTCCAATCAGGAGATCTCTTCGGATGAAGGTTGGTTCATATTCCTCTGTTTAGGAGTACACATACAATTTATAGAGGATCTATTCTAAAATATACTCTAACTTGCCAAGGAGATAGGGTTAAGAAGATGCAAAAAGAAATGAAATCCTAAGCTAAAGAGGTGATAGCACCAAGAAAAGGACTAGAATATCCTACTGAGGGAGAGTAGAGAAGAAAATGCAGTTGGAAGAGGCCAGACAATGTGACACAGTCCCAAATCTACATTCACCAAAAAATATCCATAAAACACAACATCATAACCTATAAATGAAAGGAAATATGCACAAAAATAGAACAACAACAATAGAGAGGCAAGGGAGTACAATAAAATAAATGTAAGGGTTGAGATAACACCACAAACACAAATTTTACTGTTCCATGAATATACACAGTCCATTACATTTGTAGAATAAAGGAACAATTTCATTTACAAATCCCATGAGAGGGTTTGTAGCTCAATGGTGTTGAGAAACAAATTTTACAGAGTTTCCCCACATCCTAGAATATCCCCCTCTCAAATGAGAAGTGTTTACAATATATAGAATTGTGGAGGGAAGAGAGAAAGAAGAGAAACTTGGATTTTTTCTCCCACCCACCAAAAAAATTCATTAAATGATCTGAAAAATTCATGGGCACCTTTGAAAATCTATTCCCCAATGTACTCTAGCTTGCTGGAGAAGAAATCAGACCATATTGTATTAAAATCGGTGATTGGGATCCCTGGAACTGCAATTTTTCTATTTTTCTCCCATGTAGCCCTACCAAAATTAAAATTTCAAGCTTCCATGGTATAGAGGATGTTAAGACCTTTCCAATGATATAAATTTTGTTGAATTTTGAGCATCGGGTCAAAAGTTATGCCCATTTGAAAATTTGCATTAATCTCGCACAAGAAATGGCGAAAATGCAAATTTGCAAATGGGCCCCAAGCCTGAAATTGGAAAATTTGCAAAAAAATCCCCAGGTGCCCCCAAGCCCGAAATTGGAAAATTTGCAAAAAAAATCCCCTAGGCCCCCAAGCCCAAAATTGGAAAATTTGTAAAAAAATCCCCCATGCCCGTAACTTGCAAAATATGAAGAGTTAGAAGGACTTCTTTATATTTTTGGAAAGGGGAAGAAATTTTCTATCTGATGAAGATTCTTTCAGAAACATTAATTAATTAAAATATGTAAAAATCAAATTGAAGCACTAAGAGGGGGAATGGTGTTAGTTGACCAAAATTAAGCATGAGCTTATTTTCGACAACTGTGGTATGTTGCATACATTGGGAAATTATTTTTTTATTTTTTTTGGGTTATTCAGGACTTTCCTTCTTTTGCCATTCAAGCCTCCATTTTTAGAGATGTGCATGAGGGTTTCTTGAGCTCTTTTAGCTAATATTTTTGTGGAGGTTAATAATGTCAAATCTCATTGTATCAAAATACTACTTACATGGCTTATTGGGTTGTTAGTTTACAAATATGGGTTATATTTCTAGTGGGTTATTGCAAAAATATGTTGCTAAAATTTTTAACTCAATTGGTTGGAATTTTTCAAGGAAAGTTTGTGAGAAGGATTGTAGGAATGTTATATTCTCGGAATGGATTCTTCTCTTTTCTTGTTATTTATTTTTGAAGTATTTGAGCACCTATTAGGTTTTTAATCATTGTTTTAATTGTTTTTCACCATGTTATGCGTTGCAAATATTTGGTCATATGAAATGGGTTTTATCCCTTATTTAGGTGCTTCGAATAGGTTTGTTATTGTTATTATGAGAGATTAACAAATTCGAGTTCGTATATAGGTATTCTATTATTTATTTTTAAACTGTGATTTCAAAGTATGACACGGGAATTAATATTTTGTTTGATTTATATCTCACGGTTGAAATCAATTATTTTTTTAAGCTTTGAACATTTGTATTGGGTAAGTATTTTTATGAGTTTGAAATAATTCTTGAGATTTTTGGTTTCTTTGTGATGAATCATCTCATGGTTATATGGTAAGGTTTTACATTTTTCATTTTTGGTAGACATTGTGAAAGGGTAATAAACACAGGTGTAGCTTGAACCAATTCATTCCAATCTTGTAACAATATTGATAAACAAAAACAGCTTAAAAATTATAGTCGAAGTGTGAACTAGGGTTTAGATGAGATGGTCTAATTGAAACAACCAAAAATATGTATATTTTAATTTGATTAGTTCACTCCTCCTTTTATTATGTCTGTGAGGTGACTATTTTATTGCTTTATGGACTTTGTAAGACTATAATAAGGGTTTTCCTTGATTTAATAAGGTTCCAAAAGTTGTGTCCAAATCATCTAAAAATCTTCCCAAAATCATATCTTGTGAATGCTAGTTTGTGATGTAAGAGATTATGTTTATCTTTTGATGATAGGATGTTATTTTTCTTTGATTTATTCAGTTTTTTATTTATGTAGTTTCATAAAAAAATGCATGTAAATACCATATGATGTAGATAAAATTATGTCACTTAAACTCTTTTCAAAGGCATTATTATTATGATTATCATTGTAAGTGTATTTCATGTGGGATGAAGCTTGTTGCATGCATGAAAGTAAAGTCAATTATTGTATCTTTTTGAATGAAAATTTTGGTCATATGAAATGTTTAATAAAAAGGATATTAATGTTATTATAGTTTATTCTGACATTATTTATTTTTTCAATTAATTGATAAAGAAGATTGTTTTATCTTTATTTTTGAGTTTAAGTTGGTTTTCGACAACATTAGTCTTGAAGAAATGAATTTATTTATATTTTCTGATTATTTAAGTGGAATAAATGTTTAATTGTAATAAATGTATATAGGGTGTAAGAACATTACTAATTTTTTTAATGAAAATAATATTGTTTCTATTGGATGTGGATCGAGTTTTACAGAAGATAATATGTGACATTTAATGAACTGGTGAATGTTTACAATTTGTTAATAATAGAATAATGGATTACATTATTAGATCACTTCATTATAGCTTGTTTGATATTATGCTTATTTTATTTAAGTTGTTTATCAACAAAATAGTACATGTCCAATTATTTCACAATGAAACAACTAGATAAAGAGTTGTTAATTCATGTCAACTTCATGAATCGAACATGTACATTGTTTATTTTTATCTTGTAGATAGCATGATGGATTATTTTTATGAGGATTTAATTGGATTGATTACATGCATGTTCATCATGTAATGATTTTTTTATCTGATCATAGATCTTGATTTGTTTGATTATCCAATTTATGGATTATTGTATTATTGAAAAGTGAATTGAGAATTAATAGAATTTCATAAGGCCGTTGGCCTAATTATACTAATATGAAATTATTGTAATACCTTATGAAATAAGGATGTATCCTTAATGAGTTTTAATAAATAAATAAATTATTTGATTACCTCTCATGAGTTTTGGTGCTGATTGATGTTGATTTTAACGGTGGTATGTACTTTGAAAATGATTATGAAAATTGTACTTGATTAAATAATTGTACTTTATGACATTAAATATTTTGATTTATTAAATGAAAATTATTAAAATTATATCAAATACATCATCATTTAAATGTTTAATTAAATGATTTAAATGATTAACGTTATTATGGAAAATAATGTAGAGTTATGAAATAATGATATTTCCTTAACTCGATCATAAAGTGATTAATTAAATAATTAATTCATTATGTAGTACAATTCTATAAAAAGTACATTGATGATAATTGTAACTTTATGACAATAACTTATTAAACGACATAATGATATCAAAGTAAAAAGTACTATACCTTAAATAAGTTAGTAATATGAAATGTGAATGATACATTTCTAATTATCGTTAATATTAAACCTTTTTAATTACTTAAAATATTATATCTCTTTATTAAGAGGAACTTATCAATCATGCATATTATGATTGAATTACGATACATCTAAATGAGTTGGATCATTATCAAAGTAAAATTTCATGGATAAATAAAACCTTGTACTAACCCTTCAACGGGGAAGCTTCTATCCCTGAAGCAAGGCAAATAAAATCTCTCCTTGATGACTATATGGAAGTTTCAGGACAAATGGTAAATTTCAGAAAGAGCTCACTCTTCTTCCTCAACACTATAGATAATCGTTGTAAGAAGATAGCAAAAATTTTGGGATGTGATTTCAAATCCTTCCCTACCTTTTACCTTGGTATCCCTCTTGGGGTTAAGAGACTATCAAGTTCAGATTGGAACTTCCTAATTGAAATATTTGAAAGAAAACTTGCTGGTTGGAAAGCTAATGTCTTATCCCAGGCCGATAAGATTACCCTACTCATTAGTTCTCTTTAGAGTCTACCGGTGTATGCCATGTCCCTCTACCAACTTCCTGGTAGTGTTGGGGACAAACTGGAAAAAATTCAAAAATGCTTCTTATGGAGTGACACTGAAAGAAAAAAGAGAATTCCCTTGGTGGCCTAGGACAAAGTTTGTAAACCTAAAAAGCTTGGGGGACTTGGTCTTAGAGACTGGACAAAAATGAATAAATCCCTTCTTGCAAAAATTGGATGGAGGTTAACTAAGGAAAATGGAGTATGGACCAGAATTCTAAAGAAAAAATATTGGATGGATATTAATGATAAGAGATGGATTTTCAAACCGGCATCCTTTAATGGCTCATGCATATGGAAAGCTATTAACTGGGAAAATGAAATTGTGGCTAGGGGCAGCAAGTGGAAATTAGGAAATGGAAACGAGATAAGTTTCGGAAAGATAAATGGGCTGGGAATTTTATTCTTAAAGATCAATTCTCCTAAATTACTAGTCAGCTTGAAGATAAATATGGTGATAAAATCATTAACTATATGGCTGATGATGATAGCTTTTAGATATGGAAAATCTTGGAACTAGAAATATAGGAATTCAATGATCATTTGAGTAGGCTCAATGATTTCCTAAAAATTATGTTTCTTCTAATAACAAGGACCAGGATAGAATAGTCTGGGACAAAGATCAAAGTGGTAATTTCTCTATCAAATCTACTTATTCCCTTTTTTTTGAGGAAGGGACTAGTGAATATTTAAATGATTGTAAGATTTGGAATAAGAACATAACCCCAAAGGTTAATGTCTTCAGCTGGCTTTCAGTTATGAATAAAATTCTCACTATTGATAATCAGCTAAAAGAGGTTTCCAGATGGCCAATAGATGTGTTCTATGTGAAGCGAATATGGAAACTATGAATCATCTTCTCTGGAATGCCTGTTTCCCATCTTATGCTTTCTTCTATTTTGGGTTGTTTCTCGTCTTCTGGGTTATTCCTAAGGAGATCAAGGATGCTTGGATTCAATGGAGCTTCCCTTTCTTCAGTTGAGGACTTAAAAATATTTGGGTTATGAGTTTGGGTCACCTATGGTGGGAATTGTGGAAAGAAATAAATAGAAGGATTTTCAAGAACAAGAAACTTCCTATTAGGGTGAATATTAACAAACTCCTACAGGCTATTAGAAACAATTTCTCTATTACTGAGGCAAAATGAAATGGAAATCCTTGACAATGAACTTCCTTTCTTTAAGAATTGGAACCTTACAGGTGACCCTAAATCCAAAATAAGTAACCCTCATTCGAGGATTAAATGGAATCCTCCTAAGGATGGATTCTTTAAACTCAATTTTGATGGTGCAATGAAAGGAAATCCAGGGAAAGATGGGGGTGGAGGTGTTCTTTGGGATTCCCAAGGTAGGTTTATTCTTGCGTACTTCTTCGATCTTGGCCTCCAATCCAATAATGTTGTTGAGGCTGCTGCAATGTTTGTAGGGGGTGAAGTTAGCTAAGGAGAAAGGCTTAACACTTCTAGAAGTGGAAGGGGACTCCCTTTATATTATTTCTTGTTTGAAAGGAATTTCTCAACCCTCTATATCTATTGAGGACTTCATAAATAAAACTAAACTTCTTGCATCCACTTTTGAGACCATTTCCTTTAATCATGTGTACCGTGAAGGAAATTCTCTTGCGGATTACATGGAAAATTTGGGGGTGATTACTAGGGTCTAAAGGTGGTGGAGGATCCCATCATGATGCATGCCAAATTTTTTGAAATAATGAAAAGGGAAGGTTTAACTGTTAACACTTCCACAAATGAGGAGGAAAAATTTAATCAGACTCGTGACAATCTTCCATGATTACTACACTCGTGCCAAATTTCTTTTCTTCTCTTTGAAGGGTAGGCTGGACTTCTTTGTTCTCTGGAAGTGTGAAGATAGGACTCGAGAAGTTATCATTTTATAGAAAAAAGGAAGAATAGAGCCAGTAGTATGGGGGGAGACTTAGTTCGCACTGAATGCTGTAAAAGACAGAAGATGTCTATTGAGGCAGAAATTGTGCTCGAAAAGGTGGGCATGCTACCCTTTTTCAATATTTTTGATGGCCATGATGAGAAGCTTAGTGAGGTGGTGGAAAAATGTTGAAGGAGGGCCATTTCTAGGTTGGAAATTTCTCCTTTTCTATTTCACCTAAGCTTATTTCCAAGGTCTTAGGTTTATCTCTGGAAGGCAGATGTATCTATAAGCCAAAGTCAAATTATAGTCTGGAGATAGAGTGTTTCATGCAAGGTAAGGGTACGCCTGTCTCTCTTCATAATGGATATGCTCATGGAAATCTACCCCACCCTTATGATGAAATTTCTCAGCTATTTATGTCATACATCACCTTAGAAGGAAGGTATAAAGTGATTTATGGTTACCATTTTCCCATGTTGAATCATGTGCATAATGCTAAGGCCTACAATTTCCCATTCTTTTTGTACACCTCCTTGGTGAAATCTATTGGTATGGTGGAAAAGGGACTTTCTCCCTTCCTTTGCATTAGGGCCTCATTAAAGCCTTGCTTAGGCTAGGTACTCCCCTTTAGGGAAAAAATGACAAATTTGGGGCCTCCACCACTGAAGGATTAGTGCCCAAGGAGGACAGTGTTAGTGAATAACCACTTAGAAAACCTGTGGCTAAGTGTACTAGATCCAATCTGAGCCATGGTGCTGTCAACAAATGTAGTAGGGTAGAGGGGAAGCCTAATTAGGTGGAGGAAGTGGAGATTTTAGATTCAGGGGAAAATAATGAAGGGAATCCAAACTTTTCGGGTTTTAGTTTGGACAATGCCACCACTTGATGGGGATAATAGCGATGAGGGGAGAGCGATGAAGCTCCAGCTTTTGGATGATGATAAATGTTCTAAGAATTGAGAGGATGACATAGAGAGCTTACACACTCTGAACTAAACTACTCATTACTCAAGACTCGGTTGTCAAGAACCATTATTTCATGTAGGATTTCGAGCATTGTAGGCTTGATACCAACATTAACAGACACAGGATTAGTATGGTCTCCATGGATTTGAAATATTTAACTAATAAAGTGGAAAAGCTTTCCTCGGTGGTCCTTAGTGAACAACTCAAGAATGCCAATGAGAGAAGCCTAGAAATGGCCAAGGACATGCTGAAAATGAAAGAAGTTGTGTTCCAAATTTGAGACGTCCATCTTCTCAATGTTAAGAGTACCATCCACCATCTCAAGATTTTAGCTGAGATGATCCACTCCATGGATCTTGCTAAGGAAAGGGAAAAAGAGGGTAAAGGCCCCAAAGTGGAGGTCCCTAAGCCAAACTACAAGGTTTGGAAAGCCACCATTGAATCCCTCATCAAAGAATGGAACAGATGCATGAATTCAGTGGGGGACATAATAAAAGAGTAACTACTTATATGGGATGTTGTCTGGTTCTTTGTTAGTTCTAAGTTGTTTTGTTGTTAGTCTCTTGGTTATGCTACTATTAGATAGTTTATTTGTTGTTTGGTTTCTTCCTTTTATGTTTGTATTTCCTTGTTGCTGGTCTTGTACTATTTTGGTTTTGTGGTAGGGCTTCAATGGTTTATCCCTTGGCCTTTTGTAAGGAACTGGTAACATTATGTATGGGGTAGGGTCCCTCAACCCTTTTTTACCTCTAATAAAAAAAACCTAGTACTAACAAAAAAATTAATAAAGTGACGCTACAAAATGAATATAATTCATAAGATAGTAATTTATAAGATAATATAGACCTTTTTGTTAAACATGTAACTTAACTTAGTCTCTTAACAATGAAATCTACCTCGTAATAAGATAATTGTATTATGAAAGTATGGACTCTAAGTCCCGTCTATCTATGTTATTGAAATCTATCTAAACCATCTCATGATGGCTACAAGAAGGGTAATAATTACATATTGATGAAATTAATTAAGTAATCATTATCTTTCCCGTAGGTGTCCTAAGTTGGAATTGATAGGATACTCTCAAGTCAAGAGGAAAGATCTAGATTCTAGGACTTCTTAATACATGAACTTGAACATTTAATTTAACGAGATGTGATCCAAATAACTGCGTAGAGATGACTGAGTGATGATGGAACAATTTTCTTTTGGATTATGTGTTATCAAAAACTAAGCATGTAGTGCATGGCTTGAAAACTTTTGCCTAAGTAGTGTACTAGATGAATACATTGTCAGTTCACCAAGTTCCAATACAATGGTGTGAGATGTTAGATGAAACTCAGTTAACTGATTTTCAGGTAGACACTTGGAACTGCATCAGTTCTCAAACCTAAATGAATAGGTTAACCAATTACATACAAGTTATGTATACTCGGTTAGAGTGATGATAAAGGGGATCGGGTAGATCTAATTGACCTTTATAACTGCACATGGTTATGATGTTATCAAATGGATTGTACGTTATATTTTATGTTAGATTATTTTTACTTTTAGATAAAATAATTGAAGGAGTGAAATGGGGTTAAGGAGTTTATTTTAAGAGAAAAAATCCCTTAATTTAGATTTATTTTAACATGGGTGTTACATCTCTCAAACATCAGCCGTAGGTTGTCACAATGGTCTTTCACTAGCCCATAAATGGTCCAATCATCTAGATAGACTTGTAAAGACTTGTGAATAAAATCCTAAAATTCCTAAACAAATATGTGTGAAGACCATTGATGCATTTTTTAACCTAAAGGGCATGAAAATGTATGTAAAACTTCCCCATTCAATTATGAAGGTGTTCTTATTTGGATCTTTATACGCAGTGCATATCTTATGATACCTAAAGAATACATCTATGAATGAATAGATCATGTACTCTTTTACACCTTATATGATCTCTTCTATGAATGGTTTAGGAAAAGGATATATTACACATGAAGCATTGAGTATCCTGTAGTTAACAAAAATATTAATCCATCTATCCTTCTTTATGTTGATTACCATGGGGATGATCCATTCATATTCCTTGATAAGTTTAATGATCCCTAAATTTAGTATTTTTTCAATATCCTCTTTTACCTTCTTGTACAGGTTTGGGGTCATATTATAATGCCTCTTCCAAATTGGATACATGTCTTCTTTCAACTTAGTCTTTATCTCTCCCAATGAGGGTGTACCCCTTCAA
The DNA here is from genome assembly GCA_018340775.1 of Taxus wallichiana var. yunnanensis. Classification (NCBI taxonomy): domain Eukaryota; kingdom Viridiplantae; phylum Streptophyta; class Pinopsida; order Cupressales; family Taxaceae; genus Taxus; species Taxus wallichiana. The sequence continues at coordinate 119,047,530 of CM031242.1, read as the reverse complement.
CTCATGAAATCCCTTTGGGAATAAGTCTTGATGTTGTGCAACAGTATGATGATATTTACAACCTATGGTTCGACCAATAATTTGTAGTAATAAATAGCCTCTTTAAGTGTATCCTCAGTCCCAATATTCACCTTTTTCATCTTCAAAGGCACATGGTATGTGCGCACCTACTCATCTAAAGAATCCAATACCTTGTGTGCACCTTTGTGTGCTTGATATTCAAATATTCAACTTCTTCATCATCAATTAGGTATACCATATTCCCTTTTATTTCTCTTTGCATGTGTGCCATAAGATTGTTTCTTTTATTTCCAGTTATCCTCGCATGCCTCGGTCTCAAGATCTCCTAAGAGATAGATAATAATTTCCTCTGCCTTTTCATTATCTCCCAATGTGATGCGCTTCATGATCTGATAGTCTTCAAGTATTGGTGGTCTAGTGGAAAAATATTTTAAATTATGAACAATACCTTTCATCATGTCACGCTAACTTTTCATTTTTTTCTTTAACTCTCGTCGTGCACATACTGCATGTGCACATCCTCACTGAGTAGAGTAAAACTTCAACACCCGAAGGGATGATGGGATATCTTCTTGTCCTTCTTCCCAATATTTGTCATAATTGTGGATGTGTACCAAAGCCATATTTTTCCTATCATATTCATGTATAAGATTTAGGTTTATATTCTTTATTATACCTTGGTAATTGAGTCCTGGCCAAACACCTAATTATATGTAGCCTAATAATCTATGTAACTCTTCCCTTGACCTCATAACCTACCATCTCATAAGTGTCATGGGTCCAATTTTCAGATACCACATTGGTAGTATCACTAATAGATTTTTCATCTTCCTAATTAAGTATGCCTTCCCTTTACGTTTTTATATTTTTTTTGAATCAAGCGTTGCATGTACATATATTTTGCTAAGATATTCTTTGGTGATAGGATCTATGTAAGGTGCAACCTTCACATCATCTAAGGGTATGACAATGTGCTCCTAATTGTTCTAAAAAATGATATATATTTTTTTGAAGTAAAAATTTGCATTATTACCATAGCACCAAGGTTTTATAAGCGAGTTGGGAAGTTATCTTCTTGAAAAGTTCCAATGGTTTAAAATCACCTGTAAATTTATCTCTTTGAATGGTTATTGAAGCATCCTTAAACACCCCAATGGGTATGGAACTTATTTTATTTTCCATATACAACATATTTGAAGATGGGTACAATGGTGGCCTTTCCATCTAGTTCCAAGCATCCAATGTCATAACATTGACACATGCACTTGTGTCAATAAGAATGTTACTCACCAACCAATCATCTATCACTACATCTATTGTGATCTCCTTATCATATTTATGGTCCTATTGTGGTAAATTTACATGAAGTATTTGGTGTTCTCACTCAACCCCAACACGTGGCATATTCTTATGCAGAAACTCTATTAGCAAAAGAATAATGTTATCCTTTCGCATCATCCTCCATACTTCTTTCAAATTATCCACATCCCTTTGAGTAAGTTCAATACTCTTCACATGTTCTATCTCACACACGTACTCATTTAAGCACTAGATCTCACCTTATAGTACACAAATGACTCCCATGGTATCCTGATAAACCTCCTTTTGGTGATCTATGTCTAGATACTTAACACGTATTACCTAATCTTTTTTTGATAATGGGTTTCACATTAATATGTTTGTTTTCATGTGCTACTTCTACTTATGTAGTGACTAACATAGGTTGAAGCTCTGAGTTATCTATCTTCTTAGGTGCCCATTGTTCATGCTTCATGCGTCAAACCTTAATCATCCCCGTGTCTTTGTATTCTTATATTTCTTACACATATGGGCATAGAGATCAAGACAATCCTCAACATTGTGTGGCTTCCCACATGATGTGCATACCTAAGTATTTAGACATTCATGTTGGTAATGATATGGTGACCCACAAGTATAACATGTACCTCACGTGAACTATCCTCTACCACTATGGTCTCTTCTCTAATATCCATCTTTCAATCCATCATTTTAATTGATGCACCTTTCATTGTTTTGCCCTTCCTATGCCTAATAACTACTAGATATAGTAGTCTATCATAATCTAATCTCAAAAGACCGATGAATATGATCGATCAATCAAAAATCAGCTGTATCTTGAGTATGTGGATCAAAAACATTATAGTACATAGAAATTCTCTTTTTGTCGTGCACTACAAAATTGGATAATTCCATACATTATGATTCCTATGAAAAATCTCACAAGATGTTAACAAGTTACACACATCCATGCGTTGGAAACTATACTTCGTATTTCCTTCAACTTTGCAATAATTAGACCATAACTCAATACATGTCTCATGTGCCAAATTGGAAGAAAAATTCTCTAACTATGTGTCCATTGTGGCTATCTATGCTTCAACCAATGAGATCACTCTTATTTCAACACTTTCAAATGTTTTTGTGTGCAACGCTGGTTCTAAGGCCTCGCATGTATCAATAATTTTTTTACATAAAAATGCTCTTTGAAATAGAGTCAACAAGCCTCCAACAAACCACTATGCATGTTGGCTCTGATGAATATCATAGGATAACTTGAAAAAAAAAATATTAAAATGTGTGTCATATTCTGTTACACTTTCGGATGGTCCATGTTTAGTGTCCTTCAACACATTAATATTTTTTTCTCTAACTCAAGGATATGGAACTTATCTAGAAAGGTAGTGTGCAATGCATCATAATATTTCATAGTATGATGTGGATCATATTTCCTCCAAAGAGCTATTTACACACCTTTGAAGTGTGGTGTAAAATCTAATTGCCTTCTTGTTAGGAACTATTATTCCCTTATCTCTCCATAATACATCACACTTATGCACATGATCAACTTCATCTTCCACACCTCTATACTCTAAAAATTGAAGTGGTATCTTGAAATAGATATGAGGGGTCTACTTGATCTGGTTATTGAGGTTTCAATGGTTTTGTGATAGTTGTTGTAGACCTTGTCCTCAAATGGGGCTAGATCCTAAACCTAAACCTCCACAAATATTTCCTCCATACGGTGGCTAACCTAAACCTCATCACCTCCCATTATGACGAATGGTTCTATAGATGATTGCCCTTGTGTCCCAATGGCTATACTAAACTGGTTTAGTTGTGCCTATGGGATTACTTACAACTAGTTACATGCCAATGATTTGTCTTGAAGACTCTCCTATAAATTTACCTCTAAAAATAATTTATCTAAATATGGGCACCTGATGCACTACCTTGTGTGCATCCATAATCTCTTGTACCTCTTGAGATGATACTAAAATATGCATACCTTTATCTCCTATCTAATGTGGATATCCTACTTGTTTTTCTTCACTATGATGTTGTAGACACAAATTTTTGGTGTCATTTATCCACTTCACCCCACATTCGCTCTCCTACATTAGGCTTTTCCATTCATATTTATTTTCCCTCCAAAATCCAAATAACTCCATTTCCCACCAAAAATATATATCTAATTAATCAATGTTAATTGGTTAATTAATCCCTTATAAATTAACTCTTGAGTTTAATATTCAAAAGCAATCCATGTCATACCAATAATGAATTTAATATTCAAAGGTAATCCATTTCATCCATGTACCAAATTTAATGTTAAAAAATTATCCATATCCAATCCACTCATGAGTTAAATATTCAAAAATAATCTACATGCAATCCACTCATGAATCTAGAATTCAAGTTTAATCCACATTAAATCCACATAAAATCCACCTTTGAATTTAATATTCAAATCATGTCCCCCACTCACCTAATCGGGTGACTTTTCAAAATCATGATTACATAAATTAATCACACCCTCGGACTATAAATAAGAGCCTTCACCCCCTCTTTCAAACAAGCTATAAGTGATATAAAATCTCTAGCATTATTGTGAGGCCACTTATCATCATACCATCTTAATGCCCTTGTGATTCCACTAATATCACCATAATATCATCCAAATTCTCTTGTGATTCCCTTAGCCATCCCATTTCTTAGCATCCTTTCATCCACAACAGAAGAGTTTGTAGGATCATTTGGCAGGTCCCTCTCATCTAACCCAAATTATCATTGGTTCATACAGGTTTGGTTCACTTTACATCTATTTTGATCAGATCTATATTTTCCTTATATATAAGAATTTTTAGTTTCCATTTTATATCAGATTCTACATGTTTTCAAAATCCATTATCAGTAATTTTAGCTTATTTAATCTACAAAAGGTTTGACATCCACCAAGGAAGCTCACGCTTCTTGGAGCAAACTTAATCAAGAAACCCTCCATATATCTACTAATCCATTTTTTGTTATTCGTCTTTATTGTGAAGATTATCGATCTTGTAATGAGGAGGAGATATATTTGTGCTCATATCCACCACATTATATTTCCAAGGTACCTTAAACCCTCACATTTTGAATTTTTTGTGTTTCCTTTCATAATTTGTCACCAATTTGAATAGGAGGAGAAAACCTTGTCAACATCCTGGCACACCTGGTGGGACTCTCTCATAATTTATTATTGTTGGTTTCATAACTTGTTGCTTTATCCATTATTTTCCTACTATCATTTTCTTTTATAATTTAATTTTCCATACTGTATGGTATTCTTTGGTTAACATTTACATTGTGGGAAATATTATTGCTTTGTGTTGTCTTAGGGTGTATGTGAAGGTTCTAGTAGTGGTGGATATGTTGTTTTCTTCTTCGTGGACTCTTAGCGTCTCATTTTGTCCATGTTAATCACCCTCTTTATCATTATATTAATAAAAAAATTCATGGTTTTGGTTTCTTCTAGAGGTGGCATTGTTATTTTTCTTTTTATGATTTTTCTTAATTCAGTTTTTTATTTTCAAAGGGTTTGTTATTTTATGGTTTATAGTTAGTATAAAGTCTTATTTTTATTATTATAAATATATATATATAATAAATTAATTAATTAAAAAAATAGAATCCTAAGTCCTACATTATCCATCCTATATCCCTTTCCCCAACTCGACTAGCTCAATCGAGTCGGATCCTCACATCTTGACCCACTCGACCAATTCCACCCGACTTTCCCTCACCTCACTCCACACACTCACCGATCCCCTATCCTACACATTGAGTTACTCTCCCATCAACACTCCCACTCCCATCAACACTCCTACTCCCATCAAACCTCTCCTTGGGCTTTCCCATCCCAATATCACACTCATGCTCCCATCAACAATCACCCATAGACCATTATCTCATATCTCCCCTCATCGAGCCCTCTGGAAACACCTCACTCCATACTCATTCCCCCTCACCCTTCAACGTATCTCTCCCTTAACCCTCCAACTCACCACAACTCTTACCCTCCCATAGGCCTAAAAATTCCTAGGTGGAATACCCATCCCCGTCTTAACACCCCAAGCCCTCCATGCTCAAACCTTTCACCCCCATGAATGACTTCCACACTCCTCCTACATATATAAGGAACCCATCAAAAAGGATCTCCTCGAACCCACAACCAAAACACATTCGTAACTTAACGTATAAGCCTAATTGACCACAAATTACTATGTGTCCACATGTCAACCACTACCTCCCAACAAGATATCTCACTTTCCATTTAGCAACAATCGATGCCACTTACTTAAATCACTATGACCAGTGCTAAAAAATGAATGTGGGTTCAAATCCCACTTTATATAAAGTGCGAGTGCATAAGGAAAGTGGTGGGGTCAAACTTTGGTCGGTCGGGAAAAAAAATAGTATCCTAATCGATGAGCCATGGTGGTGGAAAATTTTTATAAAGGGGTCGCATTGTATTTAACGAAAAGGCGTGAATCTTTAATTTTATTGTTTATCATTTCAAACCAACTAACACATTTTCAGGTTTATTTAATAGTTTAGTTGTTAGATTATTTTATATAGTTTATAGTTTATCTTATTTATCGTTTCCTAGTTCCTTTAGTAGTTTATCATTTTGTTACTTAACAGTTCATCATTTCTGATTTATTTCTTTGTTTATAGTCTATCGATATCTTTCGTATCTTTTTTAGTCTTATTGAATAGGAACATCGGACTACGATTTTTCTTAATTATATTAATTAACTTTATTTCCATACATAGAACCTTCTTTCGTAACCAAACATTAGAACATTTTATTGTATTTCTCATGTTTGTTTTTAAAACCTCATCAACTAATCATTTTATTTTCTTTTACAGTGAACTCTACGAACTTACAACCACTAAATTACGTTATCAAATATCAATTGTTGAAACCTAAACACGCTACAAATCCCTTTCACCAACCCCTTCCTAAATCATGAATGGTGCAATTTTAGGGTGCCTAGATGTTTATGGTCACCGATTACCACTTTTAAACATGTTATTTTTACGTGCGATTAGATAAATATGAAAAAATGTATCCATGTATTCCTCATTCTTCCCTATTTCCTCATTTTGCATTGTATTTCCCTTTCCTATATGTGTCCTCATTGAAAGATCAAATTTAGATTTTGTTTTAAAAATAACCTTTCTTTTCTAGATTTTTCTTGATAACATAGCTTAAGTAGGGGTTAACTTGTTGCATCTCATATTTCCACACACAACCTAAACTCACAAACAAAGTTAACACATCTAAAACATCATTCTAATAGGTAGACTGATCAAGATTTCATCACCCGATAGAAATCCACCGCGGTGTTTTGACCACGTTAGAAACTTTGTACAAACTCGTGCCTCTCATACATATAGGTATATTGAGGAATCCCAAGCTAAAGAATCCTCAAAGAAAGTATAGACTTCCTTTCCTAGGTACCTTTTTATCCATCCCCTTTTCTATTTTCACACTTTTTAAATTAAAAAAAAATGAAATTTTTCCTAACATGCTTGATTTGGTTATCATAAAAGTTGTTTTTGTTTCATGTAGTGACTACTTGGTCACTAGCTAAAAAAATGGAATAAAAATTTCCCTCAAATAATTCTACCATACCAAATTAACAGATGCCTACCACAATAGTTGCCTCATCCATACCCTTGATTACTTCTTTCATGGGCACTCAACCCCTCGTCAATGTCCAAGGATCTTCTATTCAAACCACTACTATAGGTGAAACTAATAATTTCTTATACCATCAATCTATCATGCCTAGATCAACTACCCCACCATCTACTACATTTGAAGCTTATATTATCCCTCATAGTGATTTGAATTACCAAAAGTTTTTAATAACAATTTGGAGGCTCCCCAAGACTATCTCCTTAGGAATTTGATTCATCTTCCCATAGATGGTCCCCCACTTTGGCAAGTTTATCCTTATCAGACCAATACCAAAACCAATCAATGCCCATATTCAAAATTTGTGGTAATCAAAATTTCTATAGACCAACATGACCCCGCTTCTTCTTTTACAAATCCCCATCTTACCAAACCACTCATCTAGTCACACCCATTCCTCCCAGTCTCCCTCCATTTAATACAACTATCACAACTACTATTCCTATCACCTCTTTGGCCACTATTATCACTAGTGTCCTTATCCAACATGCCAAAAAATCACATCCCCTATCCGAATGACATGATCCTATCACCATCACATGCACATGTCATTTCTTCCCAACCCCCTCTTATGGGTGATTTGAATTATTTAATGTCTAACCCATTTTGTCAAAAATTTTAGCCCACCTACACTCATCATTTGTCTATCTAGTCCCAACAATCATACAAAATTCCCATGACACGACATCAAACAATTCAAACTCAACCCTTAACTCACATCCATCAAGTGAATCCCCAAACAAACATTTAATCCCATCAAAAATTTTATCCAGCTACCTCGCAAGTTGTGTAACCACAACTGATTACCACTTCATCAAATTATCCCATGCTTGCTCTCATGAATAGGTTAGCCAATATTGAAGATGCTACTTTAGGGCCCAAAGTTACATTATCATATTAATAAATCTATATCTATCCTATTCATCCATTTGTATCAATCAAACCTTATCCTACACATTGGGAAATGCTTAAATTCATCAAGTTTATAACAAGGTGAATCCACAACAACAGCTTTGCACATTTAGGCATGCATGTTACCTCATTTCACATGATCAGGACCTAATGCTTGACACTTTCCCCATGTCCTTTGACAGTCTCATGTTAGAATGGTACAATAATATCCCTTAATACTTGATATTTTCCTTCAACCAACTCGTATAGTTGTTCTTAGAACACTTTTTGATCAATGTTGCATGTGAAATCACTATAACTGACCTATACAACATCTGAAAGTTTGAAGATAAGTCCATTCTAGATTTTTTCACATGATAGCGCAACGTCATAAACCAACTATCCTTCTCTCTTCTACAAACTAAACTCATTTAGATCTTCTCATGTTCATGTGTGAAGCATATATCATCTACCTTGCAAATCGAAGAATTCAAAAAAATTTTCCTAATCCTTCACCATGGCTTGTAAACTTGAAATACATGCCCTTGAGCAAGGCCATTTAAAACTAAAATTGTACAAACCCAAACATGAATTTACTAAACCATCTGAACATAATGAATAATCTAAGGGTGTGTCCAATGTTGTGGTCATTAAATATTCTTCTCGAACCTACATCTAGCACAAAGACTCAACAACAAACCCCTCAACCAATGCCCAACTACACCCCCATATGAGCATCATATAGTTCAATATTTGATAATTTCATGGTTGTAAATCTAATAACACTTCCTCCTATCCAACCACTTGATGAATTCAGACCAAAACCCATGTGGTATTGTGAATACCATTATTTCAAATACCACCAAGTCCAAAGACATGACATAGAGAAATGTCAAACTTTTAAAGATGTGGTCCAAAGACTCATTGATCAAGGTGACCTCCAAGTATAAAACACCAATGCACCTCCAAATCAGCCACTAAAGGTATTTAAACACCATTCCCCAACCACACACCAACAATTCAAACCACCACCACTACAACCCACATGCCTAATGCTCATACTCGAACACTCTTCACATTATGGACCAAGATGTTGTCCCATCCACAACTTCCCCTCCTTCATTTCCAATCACATCCACCTCCTTGTAAATTACCCCTACATCTACAAACATAGTAACACATATCTCCAAAACCACACTAATCATACATATATTTATCTTGGAACCTATTCCTACATCAAAACCTACCACATCAACCCCATTTGCAAAAAAAACATTCTTAACCCTTGAGACACTTATGAAACAACCATTCCCACCTACTTCTACACTTGGTATTAATCCTACATGTAACATCCTAATTTAAGACTTCAATACAAGGGATTTTTTTATATCATATTATTTCACTGTTTTAAATTCACATAATTTAGAACCGACATTAATATAGCTAATCTATCCTACAATAGTAAACCATATGAAGTTGTTATGAGTCAGTATTAAACCAATCCCTCATATTTCAGTTCATCAAGGTGTATACTAAGTATACTTGTGGTTCCCTTATTTATTTAGGGTCATTCAAGTGTTAATATCTAAAGTACATATATGGGTATATGTTATGGATAACTTATCTAATATTTTACATCTTTAGTATAGGAGAAATCATGAAAATGTAACCAATGGCTTGCGATAATTTAGCAAAATTTTCAAGACATTTTTTCTATTCTTTGATTCCTATATGACATACTCATCAAAAGGAATATGTCTTTCACCTCACTTGAAAAATATATCTAGATTTGGACTTACTTGATTTGCATCAATCACTTCCAAGGCCCGTGCTAGATACTAATTAGGGATAGTTTGCATGGACTAGTGTTGATAAGTCAACTTAGGGTGACTAAGGGAAATTAAGTGTATCAAAATTGACTTGCATCACTTTGGATTCATTTCCTTCCTCTGCAGTCATCATAAGATGACATCGAAACTAATCCATACTCCTATCACAAATTGGTGTCTAACATTTACCTGGATCCATAGTTTTACGACATTTATGTTTAGGGAGATACACACATTATTATGCCTTAGTAGATGCTCCATAGTAATCAATTAATGACCTTTTTCATTAATGGGTATTGTGTAACAACGATTATGTTGCAATGACCCATTGAGTCCCGCCAATAGAACTTCATGTCTCAACAAGTTCATCAGTTCAATTAGATCACATCTTGTTAATCTCTCTCTAATTTACTCTCATCGTTAGGTTCCATACCTAAATATCTAAGAGGGTTCGTAAAAAATTCCTTAAAATAAGATAGTAAACACTAATCAATTAAGGAAAGTAGCATATTTAATCTACGTTATTCTTAGTCATGAAAACATACCATTTTCATTAATTTGGTATAAATGAGTAAGTGCAGTGTTCTTCTTGTTAGTTGTTTAATTTTAGGGCAGAAATCATACTTAATTATTTATACACGTGTGTTCCCTTAGGTATAGATGTGATTCTACACAACTTTCATGCTTATGAATTTTTTCATATTTAAGGAGTAAACATAATAAATCAAAGCATTCTCGCACATATCTTAATTTCAATTCATAATAATAATATCCAAAAATCATCAATTAATTGTCCTTAATTGATAATGTAGTTATATCTGAATTATTCATTCCATTATGTATATAACCACCCAAAGTTCCTTAAAATTGTTAACTATTGTTTTACATACACAAACAATTATCTAAATAATAAAATCAACACAATGTGTTACTTATATCTATATATATTATATTTTCATAATTTAGTTACAACATAATCTTCACATTTCAACTTCATTCATAATGCACCTAGATAATAAAATCTATTGTATTTAGTTTATATTAGATATTCAATCAAATAAGATCATCATTATCTTCCATTAGTTTAGACTACATTTCTCATATAATTGCATAAAATAATGCAGATTTCCATTTGATTTCTAAATGATATAATAACTAAGTTCACAAAATTTCAATCATTCACTTTAAGAAGTACATTAGACCATGTTAATAATAAGGAACTATCTTTAAAAATTCTAGAAACCATTAATAGAATCATGTTCGAACAACTTGAATCAACAAATTCTTTTTCGAATAGATACAATAAGTGGGCCATTAGCCTTTCCTATTTCCGAAACATAAGTACATTAAGTAAAGAGAGTTATAATCAGTTATACAAAATCATCTTTCTTCAATCAATAGAACAAATGCAAACTTCTAAACTTCATCCTTCTTTCACCTTTCATGAAGTCCATCTGCAAGATTGTTAGCATGTGTCACTTCATAAGAACTGACATGATAAGATCTAAATCCTTAGAATAACATACTCTATCTAATAATTTCATAAAAGGAATGCTAATTTTAACTGAAATTATTTTAAGGTTCAATAAGGAACACATAACTCTTTCAAAAATTAATCATAGACATAAGATCGTTACAAATATCTACACAATGAGCACAATATAACTAAGTACTTCCATCAAGTAACAACCACATAAACATTGACTTAATATAAATTCAAGTAAACTAATAAATAACAACTTGATCAACAATCAATCCCAGCTATGTAAATAATAGATGTATATCATAGTAATGTAGACCTTTACTTATATATAGATATATGTAACTTATTAAGAATTTAGGTACAATCCACATGATCCCAACTTTCTCACACAGTTACTTATATTCTATCTCGAGCAATACTTATTAATGTTCGGTATAAGCTATATCATAGTAACTTAATAACCATATCTTATAAGTTATACACACCAATAACTTATTCATTAATAGGTTAATTTATTATTTATAAAATCTCTATAACTATAAATATAATCTAAGTAAAACATTTGTTATAATAGCCAAATATTCAAGTTGGTAAATTATGCTATAAAAAGGTAAGACCCCATATACCTTATTACCATCATTAATTTCAGTATCATACAAATAATCAAACAAGATCAATCATCGACTTGACCCGATTAAGGCTTGAAGAAAACTATGAGCATATATTTAACTAGATCAACAAATTCCTTTCTCTTCTAGGACTCAGGGAATCTAAAACATAAACTTATTACCAGCCAAGGATAAATAGTAGAAGGATATAGAATTATGTCATTCATTTTGTATCAAGATAAGTTTTAAATCAATGTACCTATCACTTCACTTTAATCCCAAAATTTCAACCCATCACTTAAACATGTTATGTCGGTTTAGCTATTCGAACTAGTCTTCCCAAAGATATACAATCACAAAGTATTAAAGGTTACATGTCAACTAATATGATCCTAAGGCTTGATACGTTTTGTATCTTCTTAGCAAGAAGGCCACAAAAACCAACATTGAGTTACAAAATGAAGGAGTTCAGGTTGGTCATACAACCTTCTTAGTTAAAAAGAATTGTTATAAGAAGGTGGCTATAATAGTATAACCCTCAAGCCTTATTTTAATGGTGACTACAGACTAATTCAAAGATACACCACAACCAAAACAAACTTCTAGTCATCAAAAAAGGATTTTACTAAATTTTGAAGAAGTTAAGATCTCGAACTGAGTAGAGATAACACTCTGTGTTATTTATTCTTAACCAAAATTCATATAGATTGCATATAACAGAAGAAAATGATTACCTAGATAAACCTTCTAAGGTATACATGTCTGAGAGGTGTCTAGATGAATACCCATTAAGGGTATCTCATTCGACTAAGAGAAACTAAAAAACTTATGCAACAACTACATAGATATTCAGGTCAATATATGGTAAATCAACTTATTAACTTAATCATATAGTAGGTAGATTCATCAAATGATTACCCACATCTAAAAACTTTATATCATTTATTTTACAGTCATTCCATGTAATCCAACTTGTAAAGAAATGAAGGAAACACAAAAACAACAAAAATTGATTCATACAATTGAAACCCAAAACCTTACACGATTTCAATTTGAAAGAATAGTTATTTTCATGAAAATATTATTTAGAGTGAAGTACTTCAAAGAGTTAGAGCCTATCATGCCTATTAGAGATCCTAATATCTTATGTCTAAGATTTGTGAGCTCTTCTCCAATCTTGAACACCAATTGATTCCATAGAAAGACTGAAACAGTTTCCACAAAAACCTTCCAACCCTTCCATTCCCTATATTCTTATTTTAATATCCCGAGCTATTAAAAGTGCTTAAAATTTCTCCTCTATGCAATAGGTGATTCGATAGAATAGATCAATGAATCTAAAATATACCATCAACATGCAAAGCTCCAAGAGATCAATGGAAAAACAATAAAAATAAAACCGGCTTCACTATTTTTCCTCCAAACCATCATCACCTTCTCCTTGGCTGTTTTGGAGTCTATCAATACCATCAATTCCTAAAAATTATTGTGATTTCCTTCTTTAATCCATGCCAACCACCTCATTACCATTTTAAGACAAGTCCTAATTAAGAAAAAAATCTAGTGTGGGCCACCAAATATCCTCTCGAAATCTTATGAGAAGTCACTCTTCAAGAAAAGTGACCTCCACATAATCACCCATGAAATTATGCAATAAGCTTCAAAGTTTCTTCTTCTATGATGCATGTCAATAGGATCCCTTTTAGGTTCTTCCAAGCCAATCCATAGTCAGTTATAACATATTTTTGGGAGGCCAATTTAAGTGTCCTTCTTTGATTCTTGTCTAGATGCCCTAGACACTCCAAATTATTGAGGTAAAATATTACATCCTTATACCATGTGGAATTAATCATCTTGTCTTGGATATCCACATTTCCTTCTTCAACTTCATTGATCTCCATCACTTGCAAGTTACTTTTTGCCATTAATTTTGCAAGGCCCAAACCCCTAACCAGTTTAGTAGTCTATATGTCCATGTCATACTCTTGCAATTTTTTTACCCACTAACACCTTTTGCTGGATATTTCCATCTTAGACAGGATGTCCTTTACCATTGTATGAGGGACATAAGCTATAATATTTGAACTCAATATATATGGCCTAAAAAATTTAGTTTCCCAAATAAGTGCAAAAGCTTTGCTGAAAAAGGAAATAGGTCTCTCATTCCCTTCATCATCCTTCTACAACAATACAAAAGCAATTGTGTTCTCAGAGGAAAAATAAAAGATATGGAATATTTTCTTATAATCAAAGCTGGATAGAATAATTTCATTCTTTAATGCTTCCTTGATCCCATTAAAAGCTTAGACAACCTCTTCTTCCCATTTGATAACCTGGTCTTTCTTTAGCATGCTAGTAATAGGGATGGTTATTTCAGAAAAGTTTGAAATAAACCTCCTAATGAAATTTATCTTCCCAAAGAAATATTGGATACCCTTTTTTGACATGGGTATGGGAACTTTGCCAATGGATTCTAATCATTTAAGATATATCATGAACCATTATCTATATACTATATGCCCCAATAGTTTTTCCTTTTGAACAACACAATGACATTTCTTGGGATTTAATGAGATCCCATACTCTCTACATCTTACTAACATTTTCTCCACATGGCTCAGGTGGTCACTTATCTTCCTAGAAAACACAGTTACATCATCTTGATACACAACAATAAAATCATTAATGTAACCTAAAAAAGCAACATCCATGGCTCTTTGGAAAGTATCCCCAACATTCATTAATCCAAATGGCATTCTCACATATAGATATGTTCCCCATGGGGTGGTGAAAGTAGTTTTAAACCTTTCGATTGTTTTACCACTACCTGATTATATCTTGAGAAGCCATCCAAAGTTGAGAGCAATTCAGATCTTGTAACCAACTACAACATGTTATCCATATTAGGAAATGGATAATTGTCTTTGATTGAGGCCTTATTCAGATTTCTAAAATCCACACAAATCCTTATATCTCCATTTTTCTTTCTCACTGGTACAATATTGGCCACCCATGAAGAGTATCTTGTGGGTTGTATTATTCCTCCATCCCTCAAATTTTTCAACTCTTCTTGCATCTTAAGTGAAAGAAGAGGGTTAATAGGCCTCTACTTTTTCCTGAATGGCTTAGTGTTAGGATCTAAGGGTATTTCATGTTGGAACAAGTCTTCTCTATAAGCCTTTAGCTCCAAGTAAGACCATGTCAAACAATCCTAATATTTTGTCAACAATTTTAAATAGGATTACTTCTCTTCTTTTCTTAGATTTCCTCCTAACCACACCTTTCTCGGTTTTCTCCTTGGTTCCCAAATTTTATTCCTCATCATTCCTTGAAGTAGATATATGCCTATGGACCACCCAATCTTTGTTTTTAAAATTATATTCCAAAGAAACTAACCCCCCTGGAATTGTGTTAGTTTTCAACTAAATTATGTCTTTTCCAAATAGAGTTTCTTTTCCATCACATGTTGAAACCATTGGCTCCCAATCCATGCACTGATTTGTAAATTCTCCTTCACTTTACAAGAATCTCTACACTTTGGCATCATCATCAAACACTTGCCAATGCTTTACATTATCAGGCACAAATGGTCTTGACAACACATCTACATAATAGATAGAGTAACGAAAAATGATCAAATTATCAAACCAAGATGAAAGCACTACTAATTTATCATCTGCAACATTTTGATCCCAAGTATGGTATAAGATATTAAAAGACTCAAACACTTCAATGAAATCCCTCATTGTATGTTTATGCAACTTCATTATTTGGTTCTTTGTTGCACATAGTTTTCTGACTTGCTTTACCACTAACTCAAACCCCGTTAACAATTATGTCCTTTATTTTGCACCTCTATGTAATTATAAAACCTAGGAGTAGTGCTTCATATTCTACAATATTATTGGTGCATTCAAATTTTATCTTGAAGGAGAAACTGAATGTTTCCTTATTTGGGGATATAAGCACCACACCAGCCCCATTACCCATATTGGAGCATGATCCATAAAACATCATAGTCCAAGGGGCACAAACTTGTTCCAAGCATGGACTCTCATTTACGTTGTGGTCTTCAAAGTCTACATATCTAAAAAAATTATCAAAGCATCCATACCAATAAAAACACTTCATTGGAAGCATTGTTTGGGTATTCAATCAAGTGTATCATTTTATTTTCTCTATAAAACTTCACCAAATTTATTTCCATGGGATGGTTGCTTAAGACATGTCCATTTTCACACTTCCTCCAACACTTGCAACCCATTTTCTAGATAGAAACATACCAAATTTATTAGGAAATTGACAATGACCACATTCATAGTTAAGTATTTACTAGGATAGGATGCCAACTACACTACTAAACCTTTTACATATCCTATCACTGAAACCTCTCTTGAATCCATGGCCTAACATTTTCCAAAATTTGTTGTCACTTTGATGTCTAATTCATTCATAACTTCAAGAGGAATTACATTACATGAAGCTCTGAATCAAACATATAGTTGTGGAAAATTCTATCTTTGATGATCAAAGTAGTAAAAAATGGATCCACATCAAGTTGAGACTCTACTAGAGAAGTTCCTAAATATATCTTAGGTGATTCCCCTAGACTTTCCATTTCTTTAGGCACTTCGAATTCTGCAATAACTAGTGTAAGATCCACATTGTTAATATCCTTACACATGGCCTCAAAATCCTCCTTGAATCCTAATTATTTGAATGGTCTTATTTTGCGCTCAGGGAATACTAAGAAACTCAATAATTAGCATGGTAACCTTGATCAAGATCAAAATTTGAGCCATATCACAAGGGGTATACTTAGGTAAGACTGCACTAGGAGGTAGGGTGATTTCTTTTTCTAGTGGTATGAGGTTCTTTATAGCTTGAGTAGAGGTAGGGATCATATTTGTTAGCAATAACTAGGCCTTTGTTTGGTAAATCTTTCTTGGGGGCAGCCTTGGGGATATTGGTGAGGAGAGGATTTTTGGTTTAGGAAATGGCCCTGGTCCTTTGACCATCCTATTTCTCATATTATATTCCTTTTCTTGGGCCACTACTGCATTCATTAGGAGCTTCCTATCCTCCTCAAAAGGAATACCACCATCATATTTTTGATCATTAATTCCCTTAAATATTCAAATTCATGGTTAGGTAACTCAAAGGCATGAACCATATCAACATCAAGATTACTAGTAGAAGGGATAAAGGATACCTAGTGTATGCAATCCCAAAAACATTCCATGGTCCTAGCACTCAAAAATTTAGTAGAGGTAGCTCCTTGTTGTGGACCATTAGAGCATTCCATCATGCATACATCACCAAAGGTGTCATTATCATGAATCTCTTCACTTTTCACATTGATAACACATGGAGAGTGTTGTAGAAAGTGATTGTAACATGACTCAATAAAATGATCTTCCTCTATTATAGATACCTTAGCATTCAATAAATCACAAACAAACTTGTTTTCCTTTGTTGGTTGTTTCTCTATTCCCGACCCCATAGGTCCTTTCCCTCTATCATCTATTATATGGTCACCCTAGGATGATTTCTAAATCTATTTTATGCTTAACATTGGTGTTATGCCTGAGAAATTTGACCTATCCCTTTCTCTTCTCAAGTTTATATGAATTTCCTTTACTTCTCCTACTAGAGTTTTGACCACTTCCTCCAGATCTACTTCTTTAATTGCATGGGGCTTTTCTGGGTTGATCAAATTTATTCCCTCCCTTTTAAGAGGATTTCTAGATACCTTAATATTATTTTATGCTTACACATCCATAACAAAGGCTTGCCTCAAGGACCTAGGATTTTTATCCATTAAGTAATAGGTTTCTGTTTTACAAAAGCATCTGAATATTTGATTAGGCATGAATCATCACTTGGACTCAAATTTACAGGAAATCTGGTCAAGGTCTTGCTAAATATGGTATTAAAATCCTAGACAGGTTCATTAGGATTCTTTTTTATGTTCTCAAATTTTGTGAGGAGGAACCTTGGATTAGTTTTATCACCATACTGTGATTTAAATGCATTTTTCATCTCTGTTCATGAATCAATAGAGTTATATGGTAGTGACTTGTACCAATCTCGAGCATCTTCTTCTAGAGTATGTATAAACAAATTTACATATACATCATCATACTCAATCTGATATGTTCCATGGTAATATAAAAGAACTTGACGTGTTGGTCACCACTAATGGCATTATTACCTGGAGGGTCTAGGAAGAAGTTGGGCCATGTTATTAACTAGAATCATTACTATAGAAGGATTAAAATGGTTGGGGACAATAGGTCTTTGAGGTAATGGAATAAAATATTCAAATTAAAAAATCCTTCAATGATTCTATTTCACAAAATACCCTATTATCCAGTCAACAAATAGGGAAATGAATAATACCTTGATTACTTGTGAATGAAAGACCTTCACAAACTGGAGTATGTAAATTATTACTTGGGTGATTGATCTAGAATGATCAAATATAATTCAATAGTCCTCTACCAATGGTTTATCAAAATCAGGAGTAGGAATCACCTTTCCTTTCATCTTCTAGTCATTTAACGCTTTCTAGATATGCTTCCTTGTTAGATTTATCCTTCTCAACTCTGAAACAACCATCTAGTAGGATCTATCTTAAAGAAAGACCTTCTTCCTTCCAAATTTTCAAATCTTGATGATGGATCATAATAAATTAAGTTTAATGTATTGTTATTTACCATATTATTTTGAGAAGGGCAAAGCCGCCACTAAGGTCTTGCACCTTAGATGTGTAAATCACTTCAAACAACTTTCCAACTAAAGCTTCACAATAAATTTCATCAAATATTGGAAAATATTACCATCCTTTATCAATATTTACCCCTAGCCAAGTCAAATTTAATGGAAAATATCTTTAAAATAGGAAAATACCAAGCTAAAGACTTCTAATTAAGCTCATTTTTAGCAAACTTTGATAAAGGATTAAGTCTAGATCATAAATTTACATCTAAACATACTTCATACATTATCAAACGCTGATATATCTTCATATTTATAAATATAGTCCCTAGAAACAATGCCGAGAGAGTGTTGTTATCTAATTGTGCACCACCTTGAGAGCTAAGAAACATTGAAAAACTAAGTTGGATTCTTAGATAAAAATAGATTGAAGATTTATTCGTTTATAGCTAGGGTAATGTTTGTGATGAATCTTTGAGACTTGACTTGGGAGAGATTGGATTACGCTAGCAAAGGGGATGACATTCCCTCCTACTTTAGGTTTTTCTTTTAAGCAAGGTGAGAGGACCCATTTTGTAACTTGTAATTGTGAGAAAGGTTGATGAAATTGTATTCTCTAAGATTTATCTTGAAAATATGAATGATAGTCCCGAATAAACATGATTAATGTAAGAATCATTTACCTCTCATGATTTGTCACTCTAAATAATGTAGATGTCTTTCAAAATAGGACTCGAGTCACTCCAAAAATGTAAATCTTATCTTACTTCTACATATTTATGGAAATGGAGGGTAGAGATGGTGAATTCCCTTGGAAAATGGTTATAGGAAAGGAAAATATAGATAATTCAAAATATTTAATATTTGTAGGTTGTAATTTTTTTTTGTATAAATGGGAGATTAAAGTAGGATAAAATTGATTATAAAATTTTCTCAAGAAAACCTTACAAATGTTTGGAAATTTCTGCAAGGCAAGAGGAACACATCACATAACCAAGTAGCAACCCTTTAACTAGAAGGTATGCACTCATGGAATCCCAAGAGTACAAGATTTCACATAGCCTTTGAGAATGCAAACACAAAAGCTCGTGCTAAAATCTCAATAAAACACTAACAGTTTCTGCTCAACTATGCTCAAGATACACTAAAAATATTTCTAATATCTTCTAAACCAACTAGAGGCAATACAAATTTAAAAATATTTATCACACCACAAAAGGAAATATCTTTCTACAATACAATTGTAGTTGTAAAAATTCCACTAACTAAGACAATATCTAGTGTAGTTCGGAGAAACTATCAACATAAAATTACAACAAGAAAGGAAAGTAGTTGATTAAAAGTATTTTACCTTAGGAACAAAGACAACATTTATCAGGAGAAAACACATAGTTAATTTAAAGAAATTCAAATTTATCATCAAGGGGCCATAAATCCTATGGCCACAATGTTTTCAAATGATTATACAATTAATCATCTTGGAATGAGAAGGTATGGAAAAAATAAAATAACTCACAAGTCTCTCGGTTTGATTCAGGTTCTTTAAGAAGAGTAAATTAATTTTTTCTATGTTTTCTCTAAGAATTAAGAAAAATTTAATCCCTCGTGATATGAGATCATTCCTTGTTGGGACCCCAAAATATTGGCTAAGTATAAAAAGGAACGTAGGCGCGCAAGGCCTAGTTGAAGAAGGGCACACAAGGAGAAGGCACACATGATAGGGTTTAAGGAAGGGTTTAAGAAAATCAGTGGCACCCACGTAGATAGAGCTAAGGTTTCAAGACTTAGCTATATTGGGCGTTTTGGGAAATGACACGAGAAAAGCATGACCTGACAATGAATGAGGAGTGGATAAGGTGTCAGCTTGGCAACATGATGCCCATGAAAGGAATATGCTTAGCGATAGAGGATTCCAAAAGACCATCATTACAAGGAGTGGAGAGCTCAGATTTGATGGAGCATGCTCCCATGGAGGACCACATTCAGACACTTGGTGCCGGATCTAAGGCCATAGAAGGATGAGTTAGCACTCTGGGATGCCTATAAATACAAACACCTGCAGAAAGAAAAAGAGATAAGATCGGATATATGATAGAGGAGAATATAGAGAGTGGAGCTCTCTGAAGAAATATTGTGAGAACTCTGTGGGATTGGGTAGAGGCTATATAAGGGAGTAATGTATTAAGGGGCTGGGATATAAATTTTTATTTGTATGGATGAAGAACATGATTCTGCTATGATGTATGACTTTTTTCTAATCAAGTCATGTGGTATTCTAATGGATCCATTGAATGTAATGAGGTTATAAACATGAATGAGTATGGATGTAATTTATTCAATTCAAATCTATATCTTTTCATTTCTGTTTATGGATGTTATGGAATAGATGTAAATCCTTATGTATTTTCCTTTCTACTATAGTTCTATCTATTATTTGTAAGTACCCTCTATTTGGAATGAATACATTTGTCTAGAGGCCATTCTGAAGCCCTATGATGATTGTATGTCTCATTTCCACCTTTATTCATTAGTTTCTTGACATAGATGATGGTTTCCCACTTAAATCACATAAAAGAGAGACTAGACGCCCGTGTGCCTCGGGTGAGTGCCCAAAGCACCCACTAGGTGAAAGGCCAGTGCACATGGGATTCCCTTATTCTTTGGTGGGTGTAAAAATGACTACATTTTAGTTCTATTGTCGGGACCTCTTTTTGAATTTGTAGTGGGAAATTTCATGCATCACGGTATGGATAATGAGTAATGATAAACTGTCTAACTCTAGAGAGTGTTGAATCTTGGTTCAGGAGCACAGAGGACGAGTTTTCTCAGAGATTCAATACTGGGCCTGAGTTTGATGCACGAAGGTGGGTGGAAGATAATATCTACCATGAACTATATGAAACTTTTTTTTGTTATTTCCGGGTAGATTTGTACGAATGGCTCTCAGCATATGTATCTAGAGAAATTTGGTTCTATAAAGCACACGTGTGGACATAAGAGGACTATCAAAAGATGCAAGATGTAGATCTGACCTTGACATGTGCTATTGATTAGTGGTGGAAGAGAGTGTTTCCCAGCTACACTCACGGAGTATGCTATTTGCACATATTCTTGTCCGAAGTTCTTTGAGTTTGAGTTTTTACGGGAGCCCAGAGGATAATTTCTACGTGATATTCCTATGGCAATGAATATCTTGATTGTGTTACCTTGAGATTAGAGGCATTTCCAATGTCTAGCTAAACCATTCTAAGTCTTTGGAGAAAGATGACAAATATTATGATGGAGAACAAAAGGGAGGAGAAACGACTCAAATATAGTGAAGCATGTGAAAGGGAGATTGCTAGACAACCTAAGGTTGTAGGTGTGATGGATCTATGGAGGCAGACATTATGGGAAGGATTTAAGGTTCACGTGGAGGATGTGGGACCTAAGTAGAATGTGCTACCCCATATTGGAAAGCACATAAGAGAGACCCTTCAGCTTTTGATGAGATTTTGTCATGTGGAGAGAGAAGATTCGTTACGTGTGTCTAAAGTTACCTAGTGACTGAACCTTAGCACTTGGTTTTCACGAGAAAGGAAGGAGTATCATTGACCCAATTGGTATCAATAGAAGTGACAGATCTATGCCCATAAGATAAAATTTCTCATTTCCCAATTTTATGGCTATACATACTATTCTAGTATTCAAAGGAATTTTTAGATAAGGAGCGAAGTACACAAGCCTTCGTATGTCACATCCGGGAGTGGCGCGGGGTACACTAGTGGTAGTGGGGCATTATCACAGATCATCGGTGTGTAGTTTAGTGGAACTTTGGGGACCCTTGGCACAACCACTATAGAACCCGGTGCACCTAGTGGATCCGGTGGGTCGGAAGGAACAAGAGTTTGTGGATCCAGGTGGATCCGGTGGCTCGAGGCATAGGACTTGGTGGATCTCGGTGGATCTCGGTAGTGGGGAAACACTAGAGAGGAAACCAAGGCTTTGGCTCAAGAGGACAAGGGCCCCAGCCACCTCCTTAAGTCTTTTATGAGATGTCTTTACATTTTCCAGTTACATGGGTATTGAAGATGCTTGTAAACGTGTTCACAAGTGTGAGCTTCTATAACGTGCAAAGGGGATCACAAACCTAGAGTGGAAGGCTAGTCAATTTACAATGACGTTGCGAGGGTGTCTCGTAGATGGTATAGGAAATATGACCCTCATCAAATGGTGGTGGATTATACTTGATTTAAATAATGCCTTCTTGGTAGAATTCCACATCCCTGAGTTTGAATAGAAGAGCATCAGTGCCCTGAAGGAGATTCAATAGGGAATGGCAGAGAGTGTGTGGGAGTATGATGCACGGTTCAAAACCCTCCTATCAAAATTTTCATATGACATTCACCCTTCACAACATACTCAATGGTTTCTTGGGAGTTGACAACTCCATTTAGAAGAGCTTTATCTCTTAAAACTTTCATAGACCCGTGTGAGGTGTTAGAAGCCGCTCTACACACTGAAGTTGTTAGAAGTGTTAACATAGGTGTTAGCCCATTTCTAGAGGCTCAAATTGCTACTATGGCTAAGCATCTGGAGAAGTTTTCTGCAAACTCATCCCATGAGACTCGTAGTGGTATATGGTGTACAGATTGTGAAGTAGAGGGGCATGTCAAGGATAGTTTCCCCGAAGGACATTACGTGTCGTAACAGTAGAATATGAAATTTTTCATGGGGACCATGATGCAAGTAGATGTACCCTATTACAACATGTAATTTAGAAAAATGTGTCTTGCTACTATAAGATTTACACCTCTACAACCCATGATACTAAGTATTGTAGATTGATTGACCAAATCCATGAGGCCATTGACCATGGTGTGCACTAGACTAGCATTGCTAGTAGCTCCAAGGAGGATGACCACTGTTATGAATGATGCATGGATGGAGGAGCACGTGGAAGGGGTTTTCACCAGGGATTTTGTGGTCATAATGGCCATAGAGGAGGAAGAAGTGAGTTCCCACAAGGAACTTGTTACAATTGTGGGTCCACAGACCATTATAAATGAGAATGCCCTGATTTATTCTAGTTCTCATGGTGCAGGAAGAAACACAAGTATGAGGAGTTCCCTGAGTTGTTTGAGCATATGAATCAAGCGGACCAAATACAAGGCTGATGTAATGGTAAGTATCAAGAAGAATGATACACAGTGGATGCCTAGAGTGGTGCATGACTCAAGATTAGAACTTGTCATGGTCACTACTCGAGCAGAGGATGCACACACCCGGGAGGTACCAAAGAAAAGAACCTTAGTTTCAAGAGAGGAAGTTGTGCATGGGAAGTACCTAGACCCTGCCCATCAGAAGGAGGTATACCAAGAAACTATGGACATTATAAGGAGCTTACAGGGAGAAATCTAGTGTCTTAAGGAGCAGTCTAGGTAGCAGGAGCATAGGAGAAGTGCTGAGGCTCCGCAGAAGGACATGGATGAGGTTAAGGAAGTGTGCAAAATGCTAAGGCAGGAGAATATCATTCCCCTATTAGGATAATGGCTTCAGGAGAAAGTACCACATGCAGGAGTAGAGTGTGAAAGGTAGGTGTTACATGTAAACCTCCCCCATAGCTTGGATTATGACAAGGAGATTACACTGAATGCAGTCATGGATGGATGGTTGCTAAGTAATATACTTGATTGACACATGAGTGAGGTCAATGTGCTAACACTAGATGCATGGCATCAAATGGGAAGGCCCGCATTACAGCCATCTTCAAATGTGTTGTACATGGCTAACAAGACCAAGGCCATGCCTATTGGGGTCCTGAAGGATGTAGTGATTACCATTCAAGGGGCCAAGTTTACTAGGGATTTTGAGGTCTTGGGTACTTTCTCGAGGTGGATAATTACCCAACATTACTTAGGTGCCCATGGTGGTATAAAAATAATGCTAACCTGTGGTTCAATAAGGGGTACATCAGCTTCTAGAATGAGGAAGAAAGGGTTATCATTCCCCTTGCAAATGGGAATTCGGTGTCATACACAAAGCCCTTAGGAGAAGAGGTCCTTGATTGGATTTATTTCATTCTATTCAAGACCCAAACATAATCCATCTTACCAACGAAGTTATCTCGTTTGAGGATGCTCAGTTGATAAGTGACACCACTAGTCTAGCATGTGAAAATTGGGTGCACAAGACTTATGATTTCATTGGGTGACAATTGAAGGGGCTTGTAACCAGAGCACCTAAGGTGTACTCACTTAGGTGCCTAGGAGGAAAGAAGTTACCTAAGTATTTTGGAGGGGCTTACATTGAGACCTTCTTACAGAAATGGAGGCCTAATGGAGAAATGAGAATGAAAGAAGAGAGATGCTAAGCTATGTATTTCTAGGTACTATAGCGCAATGGTGGGTGACACACCATGAGATCTTATCAAAATGGCCCGAAGTGATAATTTCCTTCTTTGTTTAGTTATTTAGAAGAAATGCACCCACCACCATCAAATACTACCATGGTAAGGAGCCCGCCTCTTTCCACATCTAAGCCTATGAGAGAGCCTAGAGGGAAGGCATGGAAGCTTTTCCACCATCCCTCTGGGTACACAAATTGTATTCTACACTATAGGGTTGTGCATGCGCATGGTACATCCACTCGAGACATTTCACAAAATAGGGAATTGGCAAGAACTAGCAATTTATATCGTCTAAGCATTTGAGTATCGAAGCACCAAACCATTGGTGGATAAGGCATTATAGGAGGTCAAGTGCCTTACGATGGGGGATAGTGCAAAGGTAGAGGATAGGCTTGTAGAATTGCTAGGAGAGCCATGCTTGGAGGGAAAATTTGGTGAAGATGAGTCTGATGAGGTGCAGTTTGAATGTGCATGTGCAAAGAAAGAAAAAGGCAAGATGGTCTATGTCATAGATGGTGAAGAGATGGAAAATTTTGAGGCTAACCATTCTCTAGTTTCACTAAAAGTGATGGATAGTGATTATGAAATAACATGTGCCTATCATGAGCCTATGAAGACTAAGAATGTTAATATTGGGTCGAGGCAAAACCCAAGGAAGATATCAATGGAGAATACTTGGTTGTGTGAATTTTAGGACTGTTCCCATGCGGTACCATGAGCTTAAGGTCGTTCACCATTCTCTAGGGAGATTCAGATAAAACTAATGGAAGGTGCATTCCTAGTCGGGAAGAGACCATACTAGATGAACCCTAATTTGTGCATGAAGGTCAAGGAGGAAATAGACAAGATGATAGGATTAGGAATCATAGATGTTATGGAGGAGTCATAGTGGATAAGTCCAATGGTGATTAGTATAAAAAGGATGGAAGGATAAGTATATGTTTTTCTTATAGAGATCTGAATCCGGTGTATGTCATTGATCCCTTCTCAACCCCATTCATTGAAGAAATATCGGAAGGAGTGGTTGGGCACAAATTCTACTCTTTCATGGATGGGTTCTTGGGATATTACTGTGAGGATTGCAAAGGAAGACAAGAGAAAGAAAACCTTTTCCACCAAGTGGGGAAGTTTTTCCTATACGGTCATGCCTTTTGGGTTGAAGAACGTGCCTGCTGTGTTCTCACACATTGTAGTGCAGGCCTTCTAGGACTTCATCCACAAGTTTCTCTAGGTGTACCTTGATGATTGGACTATGTTTGGACTAGTCAAGGACCATTATGACAAACTGAGATTGATGTTTGAAAGGTGTCAATATTTTAGGGTATCCCTCAACATTGAGAAGCGTGTATTTTATACCCCATTCGGGACCCTGCTGGGACACTTCATATGCAAACAAGGATTACTGGTGGATCCTATCAAAATTGTAGTGATTGTGGGATTGGTGGAGCTAATCGGTCAAAGTGCAAAGTGCATGGGTTTCTTAGACATGTTTGGCTACTATCATAAGTTCATGAAGGGGTATGCAAATATCACCACACCTTTAGAAGATTTTCTCGACATAAAAGTGCCTTCCATTGGGGAGAGGCCCAGCAGAAGGCATTCGATACATTGAAGGATATAATTTTCGCCATGCCTATATTACATTTCCCCTTGTGGGATAAGCCCTTCCATGTTCAAGTGGATGGCTCTAGAATGGCCATTGCGGTAGTGATTGCATAACATAGTGAGGGAATTGTTGATCGTTCCCTACACTTTGCAAGTAAGAAGTTGACACCAATAGAGCAGAATTACACCATGACTAAGCACAAGGCATTGTTAATGATCTACATGCTTCATAAATTTAGACAATATCTGCTAGAAACTCCCTATATCTTCTACACTAACCACGTGGAATTAAAATATTTTGTGAACAAGATCATCCTATAAGGGCGCATATTTCTGTGGATGATATTATTCCAAGGGTTCAAGTTCACTGTAGTTGTCAAACTAGGAAAGAGTAATTCCATACTTGACCATTTATCAAGGATTGATTCGGGACAGGATGTGCAAATCATTGAAGATACCATGCCAAATGCACAATTGTTTAGGTTGTGACACATGCCCTTAGACTTGGAGGATATTTTTGTGTTCCTTAAAATGGGTATGGCATCGGAAGGGATGAATACATTAGAGAAAAATCAACTAGCCATATATGTCATGCCCTACATGTTGATTAGTGGGGACTTATAAAAACTAGGGCATGATGAATTTTTACGTAGGTGTGTACTAGAGCATGAGAAATTCACCATAATAGAGGAAGCACATGGAGGAATTTTAGGTGGACATTATGTAGGTGATGCCACCACATGTAAAATATTAATGACAAGATTGTGGTGGGAAACTCTGTATAAGGATTTCAAGGAGTATTGTAAAGCATGTGACCATTCTTAACACATTGGCAAGCTAGGATGGAGATATGAAATGCATTTGCACCCTATCCCTAGCATTGAACCTTTTGAGAAATGGGAAATAGACTTTGTAGGCCCTATTGCACTAGTAACGTGTAGGACTGGATCACACTATGTAATCACTTACATGGACTATTTGACAAGGTGGGAAGAGGCAGCCCCAACTAAAGACTATACAATAGCTATAACAACAAGATTTTGTGGGAGAACATTATCACAAGGTATGGATTCCCTTTAATTTTAACTAGCGATAGGGGTACACATTTCTTGAATGAGACTGTGAGGATCCTGTTAGCAAAGTTCATGGTGGCTCATCACAAAACTACACCTTATCACCCATAAGAAAATGGAACCACGGAAGCATTTAACAAAATACTGAGTCATACCCTAACAAATATTTGTGATGTCATAAGATAATATTGGGATGACAAGGTATCATCTGTATTATGGGCTTATAGGAAAACTTATAAAAGGTTGAACAAAGCCACACCTTGTTTCAATTGGTGTTTGGCATGGAGGCTATCTTGCTAGTTGAGTTCATGTTACCTTCTCTGTGAATAGCACACGTAGGAGGGCTGGCTGATGAGAAAGCACTGGAAGAAAGGATTGATAAATTAATGAAGCTAGATGAAAGGTGATCATTGGCCAAATGGAGCCAAACAACAGAAAAGAAAAGAAAAAAGCATGACATGATCGCCACATTAGGAACAAGAAGTTTGAGGTTGGTCAGATGGTTTTGCTATATGATTCTAAGTTTTTGTACCATCCTAAGAAGTTAAAAGTGCATTGGTTGGGTCCCTACACCATCTTGTACATCCTTGATTCAGTGCGTTCGATTCTGAGAACTAGATGGGATGAGATTTCCAGGACACTTTAATGGAAGTAGGTTGAAGACCTACTATAAATAATTCTTCTTAGTGTTTGTAAATAAGGTAGTATTGCCAGTTAGTTTAGGATTTCCCTTAATGTATTTTCTTTTCTTGTGTTTCCCTTTCTCGTTGTTGTTTTGTGTTGCACCTTGGGCACCGATAATCTCATTACTTTTTGAAGGTTGTAACTGCATAGAGGACCACGCATCATTTTAGTGTGGGGTAGAGTAAGGTGGAAGAACTTGAAGTGTGAAGCACCAGGAAGGATTGCATTGGAAATCCTGGTTGAATGGCCTTGTGAAGGAATTACATGCAAGGAAAGGTGAAAAAGGATGGTTGGTGTCAGGATAAGGCTACATTAGGGATCCACATATAAGAGAGGAAGAAGCACAAAAGCAACACAAGGTAGGCGAGAGAAAAAATCATGTAAAGGATGGAAGAAGTGCCTTTGGCACTATTGACGCATGTGTAAGTCTTCTGTCAGATAGGTTGGTTACATGCTAGAAGGTTGTAGAATTGTCCACGCAAGGTTGGGCGCATGAGAAAGGGTCGCTGAAGTCTGGATTTTTGGAAAAATCCACAATAAGTGTTGAAGTATAGTGGTAGGTGAAGAAGAATTTAATGCGTAAAAGAATGAAAAACTATAAATAGAAGGTTGGGAACTTCATTATTTAATTTTTGAATATGAAGAGATAAGTGAGCTTTTGCATCATTACAAACTAGTGCTTCCAGAACTGATCCGTGTGAAGAAAAATTTGAAGAGTTTGAGCATGAATAACTATTTTGGATTTGCAAACTAGAAGGAAGGGTTTTCATGGGTGTAAAAGTAGTTGTGAGAGGGTGTCATCTTGTGAAAGAATTATCCTAGTTAGGGTTCGAAAAACTAGCGCACTTGTTTAAGAGGTTTTATTCACAAGTTTGAGATCAAAGGATGGAAGGAGCGGAAGAGAAGAATAATAAGATGAGATTGAAGTGATAAGAGGACCTAGAAAATGGCACCCAAGAAACCAACCATGTCACCCAAGAAGCCCAAGGGAAAGGGCAGAGAGCCAACAACAACCACCACAAGTGTGAATGAGGATTGGTATGTAGAAATACAGTACTCGGATGGAGTTTTTCTTGGGAAGGAGTGGGAATAACATTTGAGAAAGATGTTGGTGAGTGATTATAACCATCACAAAAACACAACAAAGAAGGAAATGGCACTGGACTTAGTGCACCCAACAAACAAAATGACACCAGAGGGTTTTAACATCTATAGCAATGAGGTAAAAGTGAAGTTGGAGAAGGCAGGGTTATTACAACTCTATGAGTTTCCCTACTTTGGAAATCTTGAGCACCTCTATTAGTGGCTGATGTCGCACATGCATGAGGACCACTTTTACTTCATGGGGCACAAGATTCACATTACCCCTCAGCTGATTTTGAAGTTTACAAGCCTCATCTGTGAGGTAGAAAGCATAGATGATGGCCTGAGTGACAAGGATGCCATCAAAGCAATAATCACTACATATGATTACAAGAAGGGGTCAAGGTATTTTTATATTGCAAAAATTCCAAACCCTATCATGAGAATGGTTGCGCACCTGGTCAAAAATTTAAATGATCAATAAAGGTGGACACAGGTGAATAAGGCCTAGTTGAATGTATGCATAAAAATATCAGAGGGCACAATCTACAATTTATCAACCTTCACTGCAGATAAGATAATCAACAACATAGAGGAAAGAGACAAGATACTCTTTGGAAATATGCTCCTCTAAATTTTATTTTCAAAGATAGGAGTGCCTAACATGGAAGACAATTTTGTTTGGGAGTACCTAGCTGAAGATCCCTCACCCGTGAAAATATTTACAAAGTATACATGTGAAACAATGACAGCCTCCCACAAGGTGTGCCTAGACAAGTGGTATAAGCACTTAAGGGATGATTTTGGGATAGAGTGGAGAATCCCATAGTAACTACTGGTGTTTATAGAGGGAGAAACCTAGTTTGCTATGTACCAACACTTCTACATAGGTAGATTCAAGTTGGTGGATGAAACCATAAGCCCATGGTGTAAACTCCCATTCTCCTTCACCACCTAGTACTTCTAAGCGGAGTTAACAGGTTCAAAGAAGCAAAGAGACTAAGGGTTGACCTTAGTGAAGTTGATCAGGACCATAGGGAGATGCACAGGATGTTGGTCTACCTCAAGAAGTGCACACACATGGAAAAGTATGTAGCACATGAAGTTAGAATGATGAAACCCCTAAATCTAACAATTGTAGGAAAGTCTGCGGCATGTGTATATCTCTGCATTAGGCCAAAGTTTGAGAAATGCACATACTTGGAGAATGATGTCTCCATACCTAAATATCCCATGGGTAGAAGAAATCCCGCGCTCAAGAAAAGGGAGAGAGAAGAAGAAAAAGCACCAAGTGTGCAGACTTCCCAGCCAGTAAGCATGCCGGTGGCAAGCGCCAAACCTAGCACCTATGCACGTAGGAAGAAGTCCCTAGTAAAGGAGAAGAAGAGGCACCAGAGAAACCCCTCACCAAGGAGAAGTCACCAAAGGAAGCAGAGAAGGTTGGATCCCCTACGGAAGAGTCACCTCTCAGAAAGAAGTAGAGGATAGTAGAGGAGGCCGACTCGGAAGAAACTGAGAGCCTGGAGGCCTACATAGGTGAAAATGATGATGATGAAGATCTTGAAGGAGATCAAGAGCCACTTGTCTTCAGCATGCATGATTCAGAAGAAGAGGGTAGAGAAGAAGAACATGAGTTCCTTTTCGTGTGGTGCAAGGGTAGCCAAGAGGAGGAAGGCACCCAGGACATGGGAAGAAGTGAGGAGGTTGGCGCGTAGGAGAAGAAAACTCCAAGCCTTACTTAGGAGAAAATAATTGAGGCCTTGGTAGAATAATAATTGGAGCACAACGTTGACATAGTGATAGAAGAGGATAAGGAGGAAACCTTTGAGAAAGAACAATTCAGTGTGGGAGGAGGTCCCAATCTAATGGTGATTTTTCCCAAAGCCATGTGCTTGGGAAGGAAGAGCCTTGATATAGAATAAGGACAGGTGAAGGGCTATGTTGCTGACCTAAGGAAGGTGTTATGTGCATGCTTCTAGAGCACTATACCCATGGAAAAACTTCTAGCTATGGTGTCATTTGACGAGGAGGGCACATACCCCAGAAAAGGAAGATGCTCTCTTGGGTGTTTGAGTCCCATATTGATGAGCCAAATTTATAAGTATACTAAGGGGAAATAATACTAGTACTGGAGTCTAAGGGAGCCAACCCCTTGGTAAATTCCCAATAACTCTTAGATGAGTAGTTATGTAATGCGCTCAATAAGGTCACGGTCGAGGCTAAGGCTAGGCTCTTTGGAAGAAATGACAAAGTAAAATTTCTAGAGGGAGAGCTAGAAAAGAAGGAAGAGGAGCTGGCTAAGAAGACTAAGGGCTTAAAATAAGAAGATTTGATCAGCACACAACTGAAGCATGAACTAAGGGATGAGAAGGAAAAGGTGCATGAAGTATACAAAAATATGGATTCTATCAAAAGTGCCATTATGTTGAAGCATCCAGACCTAATGCCACCTGCGTAGAAGTACATATCCACTCTTGAATGCTTAGAAGATATGACACACATCCTCACCATGGAGAGACAACTGTTGGCCCTGGATTCTGCAGAAGAAGTGGCAGCACACTTGGTTAGGGAGGAAAAATTAAAAGTGATAGTAATCTTTTCTCGATATATTAAGGTACTTACACATGTCAAGATTGTTACCCAATCTTCTAAGGCCGCATACGATAATTGTGTGGAAAGGGATAAAGTGGCGAGAATCTTGGTCACCACTCATGAAGAAGAGCCGAAGGAGTTTTAAGAGAAGAATAAGGGAAACATGGTGGAAAGGGACATAATCTAAGGTCAAAAATAAATCTAAGGCCATTGAAACCTTAAGGGGTTCAATCAAAACCAGTTGAAGGAACTATACCCACAAATCACAAGAATAATGGATGCACTTGAGGACATGGGAAAACAATTGGAAGGGGTAGTTGAGACTATGAATACCCAGGGAGATGGGTTAAGCTTTAAGGAAGTGAGCACCTTAGTCGGTGACCTCTTCCAGAGAGCACAGAATGAAGTAGATGCCTAGAACAAGTTGGAGGCTGACCTAAAAAGGGACTTCCCACTCCTTTTGCAACAATAATTACCCTTCCATTCTTTTATTCTTTCCCATTCCTTCATCCCCTTATTCTTACTCTTCCAAAATTATTTCATTCTTCTGGAACATATTGTAATTCTTTACTCTTGAAAAGATGTTTCTGAGGGCGGAGAATAGGTGAAGTGTGGGGTGATGTTGGGACCCCAAAATATTGGCTAAGTACAAAAAGGCATGTAGGCATGCAAGGCCTAGTTGAAGAAGGGCACGCAAGGAGAAGGCACGCAAGATAGGGTTTAAGGAATGGTTTAAGAAAACCCGTGGCACATGTGTGGACAGAGCTAAGGTTTTAGGACTTAGCCATATTGGGAATTTTGGGTAGGACACAAGAAAAGCATGGCCTGACGATAGTGAATGAGGAGTGGATAAGGTGTTAGCCTCACAACGTGACGCCCACGAAAGAAATATGCTTAGCGATAGAGGATTCCGAAAACCATCATTACAAGGAGTGGAGAGCTAAGATTTAATGGAGCATGATCAAATGGAGGACCACATTCATACACTTGGTGCAAGATCCGAGGCCGTAGAAGGATGAGTTAGCACTTTGGTATACCTATAAATACAAGTTCCTAAAGAAGAAAAAGAGAGCATATCGGATATACAATAGAGGAGAATATAGAGAGTGGAGATCTATAGAAATATTGCAAGAACTCTATGGGATTGGGTAAGGGTATATCACGGAGTAATGTATTAAGGGGATGGGATATAAATTTGTCTTTGTATGGTTGAAGGACATGATCCCTTCTATGATGTATGACTTTTATCTGATCAAGTTGTGCTAGTCGAATGGATCCATGGAATGTAATGAGGTTACAAACATGAATGAGTATCAATGTAATTGATTCAGTTCATATCTATATCTTTTCATTTTTTTTCATGGATTTTATCGAATAGATTTAAATCCTTATGTATTTTCCTTTCTATTTTAGATCTATATGTTATGTGTAAGTACCCTCTATTTAGAATGAATACATTTGTCTAGAGGCCGTTCTGAGCCCTATGATGATTGTATGTCTCATTTCCACCTTTAATCATTAATTTCTTGACATAGTTGATGGTTTCCCACTTAACTCACATAAAAGAGAGACTCGGTGCCCACGTGTGCCTTAGGTGAGCACCTAGTGCCTTCTAGGTGAAAGTTTACTGCATATGGGATTCCATTGTTCTTTGGTGGGTGTAAAGATGACTACATTCCTCTCATATATATACAACTCTATCTCTATTACCTTTGAATTTTCCCCACAAAAATGTGAATATTCAAAATAATATTCCTCTTTTTGGTACACAATTTGATCTACTATCATTCCTTTTAAAATACTCTAATTTTGTGATACCATGTGTAGGAACTACAAATGATTTGTATTTTTTCACTCTCCCGGAATGAATGGGATGCCATGTCAACCTTTTAGTATAATTTATTTAATTATTTATTTTTCGAGTAAGTCAAGATAATTTTCTTGGCAGCCTTTTGAACATCCCCAAATGTTTGGATGTGACATCAATCAATCTTTCCCTTTATGGATGAACTTTGAAATATGCACAATGATTATAAAATCATTTTGATTTGAGCATTCCTTCATGTGTAATACCATTTCAGAATTAATTACCTTTATCTTTAAATTATGTCTATTATTTTCATCTTTACCTCCTCCATGTGGATGTAACAGGTAATCTCCAGGTGATTTTATTGTCATGATTTTGTTTAACCAAGCTCACCTACTTTAATTTTACTATAAATTCAACCCGCTTTATTTTCAAATATGCATACTTTCTTCATACTTAAGTGTAGGAATATTTTCTCAAGTTAATTTTTCTTGTAAATGGTGATGGTGATTTTGGCAACTAGTCTAAAGGAGGTATCATATGAATATTTGAATTAAATCTTCGACTTGACAGGCTCGATGAGGTGTTATTGAAGATGTTATTTGAAATTATATACATAAGAGATCAAAGTGGACCATTAATAACTCAAAAATTTGAGTTTCTCTTCTTCAGAGATTGATAAAAATCAATCACGTCTTCTCTTCTTTCAAGATGATGTACTTCTACCTCTTTAGGTGGCAAAACCATAAATCTACTGAAGCACTAAAGTAATTATATCTTTGTAAGGCGTCGATGTGATGGGAGAAATTTACTAGAATTTTCCCTTTATATGAAATGAAGAGGTTTTTTTAAGGAAAATGATTCATAGTATTATGTTTTGTATTATGGGATTGCCTTAGATATTATGTCTAGTCTTTACCGTTAAGTGATTGAGCATGAGAAATGTATCTCCTCTTTGGATAAAATTCTAGCAAGGCCCATGTCATTGTAAAAAACTGAAGCTCCACATGTAGCTATGAAAATGTACAAGGTTGGGTCTATTTCTCAACCTTTCACTCAGCCAACTTCAAGGACCACTGTACTTGCACTTCCAACCATGTCAATTATTCATACTCAGCCTTTTGTCTGCAAATAAAAAGGAAGGAAAACATTTCCTAAAGGTTTCTTGGATATCCTAGATTGGGTCTCTTCTTATCAGAAGAAGATGGAAATGATGAGTATCCTAGATGTCCCTAGGATTAATATTGAGAAGCTCATGGATATGGGGTTGTCTTTAACCTTGCAAGGGAAGTTCTGTTTGTACATATAGTTGTTAGGTTAAAGGAGTTTGTTTCAAGGAATAACAAGCTTCCTAACAAAATTCGTTCTTTCAATGAAGATTTTTTTGGTACTAGGAGATGATTAGGTGTCCTTTTCTCTAGCTTATTTTTTATGTAATTCACAAGAATGTATGTAACTTTTCAATTTTCATTTTTCATCAATACGAAAATTCAAATTGTTACAATAACTCACATGCTTCATAATAGATTCACATTTTTATTGAGGAAACATAAAATTCTATTGCATTGTATCATGCTGCATTGATACTTGAAATTAAGAATTCAAACTAATGTTCAACTATAATAAAACAAAAGTATCAATTATGAAAATATGGTATTTGTTTAAAAAAACAAGCCTAAGCTTGCTCACCGGTCAACATGGTTACATCTTCCTCTTTTTCATCATCTTTATTTGGTTGTCTCTTCATGTATGAATCATATCTCTAGAAAAAATCTCTCATCTCATTTTTATCTAGGCATGTGTGGTGTTTGAATATTAAATTCTCCTTTTTCAATGCATCCACACACTTGTCCATTCTTCATCTATATTCTCTCGACTTTCTTTTCAACTCGTAATTATGTCCTCCACAGAATCCAAGCTCTTCATAACACCATATGAATAGTTCTCCTCATGGATGTATTTTTCAAAGGATTAGACAAGAAAATAAATCTTCAAGTCACCATAACTAGTTGTGTAAATCAAAACCATGTCCTCCAATCTCATGTCTATGGTGTCAATGCTTTCCTCAATCCATTATTTTTCTTCCTCCATCTTCTATTTGACTTTATTCACAACCTTTATCCTAATTTGGACAAATCTTCCATAGCATTTTGAGTTCCCATTTTATTCAGTGGCATGAATCCCTCTTTTCAACTATATTCTCATCAAGCTGGTTGATAATGTTTAATGTGGGAAGAATCCCTTCAAAGTAGAATAACTCATTTTCACATTTTTCAATTAAATAATTAATATCATTGAGCTTGGTGGTAAGTTCTCCATACCTATTTTTACCTTCTCAAAAATATTCTTCCCTATTTCAGATAAGTCTTCCATCTAGCTCTCACTAGCCTAGACCTTTTCGGTACCCTTTTCTATGCTTCCCATAACCTCTAGAGTGATAGCAATACTAGTTTCTTGATTTTCCCCGGATGGCCCCACTAACTGCTGCAAGCATGAAGTTAAAGCTTTGACTTGGTCTTTTAATTAATTTTTTCTTACCTTATCTTCATCAACTCTTTGGAAAATACCCTCAACTGCTACTGCTACATCTTGCTTAAGGATTTCCCTTGTAGGTCTACCCAACTGGATCTGTTTGATGTCATAGTCACTGATTGTAATTTTATCTCTTGAGATCCCTAGGTGAGGAGTTACAATTTCCATAGTTTTAAACTTGTGTTTATCAATATGTGTTTGATTTATAACTCTTTCCTTCTTTAAATCCTTTTTGGGTTTTTGGAAATCAATGTTGGTAATGTCTAAGGCTCCTCCTTAGACAACATCTTTTCCTTTTTATTTCTCTTGAAGAAATCCTCCTAACCAACCAACCATGGGAGCATTACCAAATTTTACTCTTGTTGGTGTGATGTTTGAATTCTTGGAAAATAATACCATTTTTGTGGATTACTTTTTAGTATTATGGGGTATTGGTATTTTTGTATGTGGAACATCACCTCTTACTATCTGCTTTGTGATATCATATGCCTCAATTTCTTGTTGTCTTTCACTTTTGTCTAGGGTTTGAGGTTGTTTTATTTTATAAATTTTTTTATCAGTCAAGTATTTCTCTTCTTGAAATTAATTTTCATTGGAAAAATAGGTGGACTTATTGTTTCCTTCAAGCTCTTATCGGGGTAACCACCACACTTACACTTTTAGTTAAATATTCTAAAGTTGTAACATTCCTATTTTAAGACTTTAGAAACAAGGGAATTTTTTTGAAATACAATGTTCTCTGTTCTAAATAAAACATCATTTAGAAAAAACATTACATGTCAATCAATCTCATAATAGATAACCATATGCAGCTGTAATGACTCGAAATTTTATCGATCTCTCATTCCATGACTTTGTTACAAACTCGATCTCTCATGTTTGACTTAAATTTTGGAATAATTTATGTATACTATGTATAATTGGTTTTCCCACCCTATTCTGGTACTTGAGTGATCTATTTAAAGAACCTATATGAATATTTGTTACCAATATTCATCTGACATCACGTTGCTTTAAACTAGGTGACTTTGGACAATGCAACCAGCAGCTTGCTAATTTGGCCAAATATTTTCAACATATTATTCATGTTACTATTCTTAGACGACATAATCATCATTTCATAATACATCCTTCACCTCACTCTTCTATTATCTAGAATGATCTTTACTAACTACCATCATTCCACTTGCCCAAGGTTTAACCCTAGCCTAGGTTAGCAACATAATTTGTTATAGGAAGACACTCATGATGACTTAGGTTATATGGGCATAATCAATCGACCTCGCTATCCGAATGTGCCAAGGTACCTCGAGTCATATAAAGTTATTCCCTATCCTAAACATGCTACTAACTTGACCTAGAGAGAAACTAGTTTCAAGTCCATATATGTGTAGATCTACATGAAAAATACATAAGGGTGTTGCCACATGTCAACCGCAACCCTATATCCTCGAGAAACCCTTGGAATTATTGTAGAGTACAGTATTGTAGTTGGCATGTGCCAACATTTGTTAGAAATGATTCATCACGATGTACA
The DNA here is from genome assembly GCA_018340775.1 of Taxus wallichiana var. yunnanensis. Lineage (NCBI taxonomy): Eukaryota > Viridiplantae > Streptophyta > Pinopsida > Cupressales > Taxaceae > Taxus > Taxus wallichiana. Next base: position 119,009,632 of record CM031242.1, on the reverse strand, counting down.
TACCCATTAGTGGTCATTAGATTTAATTTAATTGGATTAAGGTTTAAATTGCAGCAACCCTACCTAACCCTAATTCCAACATTCATTAAGTTATTTATCCATCATTAATCTGATTTGATACTAAGAACTTCATGGACTTATGCTTGCATTGATGTTTATTAACCTAGCTTAACAAGCGATTATCCCCAAAAATAGGGCAACAAACATCTAATGGTTAATTCTTAAAGTAACCAAGTTGTCTAAGAAGGTGTATCGTTTACCTAAATTCAGCTAGTGTTTACTTTTTATAAATGAAGTACAAGGATTAAATATCATAACCACCATTAAATTTATTTTTCATTCTTTTTTGAGACGAAGAGTCTTCCTCTCCATGGTTAGATGTTAGGATTAACATAACCTTTTTATCATTATTTACTCATATAGTTTAATTGTATAACCAATGAATATTTCATTATTAAACTATATTTATGTAGTTAGAGATGACATCTTATGCAATTTAACAAGTTTCATCATAGTAACGGAGATTGTACTATCCCCCTTAATCCAACTTATTAATTGATATCAACAATAATATACAAAAAGATATAAACAATATCGACAAGATATCTCTACCATTTCTGTCTTAAAAAGTACAAGAGAATTTACACAACAAATTAGAGTCAGTCTCTAAACCTTCCAATTCATCATGATAAAATATACATTTCCAAGACTATGCATTTTAGACATTTTGCATGTCAATCATCACTAAGATCATAAAAGAACATCTCTTCTCTTTTCCAATACAGCTCAAAAACTAAATCAAAATTCTTTACATAAGATCAAGAATTAAATAAGTGAATGCATCATAAAAATTTTGCCTTCTTTTATCACTTACAATGTCCATCTACAAAAATTTCGAGCATGGGTTAGTTCAATGAACTGAACATGATAAGAACTAAGCATTAAAATGAAGTGCATTCCACTAATTGTTCCATTAAAACAACTCTTCTTTAATGAAACAATTAATATATCATACAAATAAGAGTAAGTAATAGCAACCATAAAAGAAGTAAAAATAAATAGTCTTAATTCACTTTTAAGAAAAGAGCATAATATAATCTGCAACATCTGCATTATAACATATAGTTTGATTGATCATATCAATTAATTTTAAACAAACAACAGCTTATTTTCATCCAATTGTTTCATAATTCTATCAGTATAGAAATACAACATTTATCTTTACTATGTAGCAAAAGAATTTATTCATAGTATAGCTCATATTAGGATGTTTCATCCTATAACTAAAGTAAAGAAGAAGAATCAATACTTACTATTCCCCATACACTAATAATTTGAAAGATAGAAACATGCTCGTAACACACATAACTACTTCAATTCAAGGATAACAATATAAGGATTCAACATTAAAGAGACAAAATCTAACAAGAATCCTAAATCAATCCAAGAAGGGGAAGAGAGTCAAAACAATCTACTTACAAGTCTTAACTAATTTCTACTTGTTAGAAGATATAATACAAGGGTCTCAAACCGGACATTCCATAAATCCAAGCCGGACTCAAACAAGATTAATCTCTTCTCATGTCCATCCAATAGAGGATTCATAATAACATAGGGTTTGAAAAGAGAAAACCTTCCAATACCAAATCCAAATGAAGTATGACTTAGTCAAACATAGCGATCGACTAAACATGTTTACATTTTCTCATCTATCGAACCAACTTAGCTGTTCTCTTTTGACATCATTGCAACAAATGATTAGTACAAAGTAGAATAAACAATCCAAGGAAATTTCCATCTCGGAAGAGTGGTTTCTCACTATTTCCTATAAAGCAAAAAGCCAAAATCCAAACCCAAAGGTCGAGCAAGCTTGAGAGAAAAATCACTCTACATCCAAGAAGAGAGTCATGCCACGAGAGAAGAACCGTCAAATGAGCCTATCATTCAAAAGTTAAAGGATATCAAATGAAAAAGGTACAATAAAGAATTCATTTCATTTCTAATATCAAATGAATTCCTTTTCTTTTCCAAAATCGAAGTTCTTTTACAAGTTCCCAAAGGAGAATACAAAATAAAACTCATAGTTTATAGAAAGCACACTTCTTATTTCCCATATAAATCATTACAACCTGGTTTATTTACTCCAATTCATTAAACACAAGTTTGAATTCATTTCTCATAAAGGAGTACACAATCCAGTCCCAAAAAGTAGAGTATTGTCCATAAGAGAAGTATATTCCTTTCTCCTTTTACAGACCCAAACACTCATTCAATGAATCTAACCAAGAATAGAAATCCCAAAATAGTATAAGATAAACAAGATTCAATAATACTCAAAAATCAAAAGAATCCATATTCCCATTTTTAAGGTCTTACATGGCTCCATATAAAAGAGACATATAGTTCGTGGTCATCATGAAGACAAATTAAATGAAACAACCCCAAACCAGAGGTAATAAATCCTATCAACAAGATTCAATACACAAGGGTATTCATCTAATATTTCATTTAAAACCCAGAAATCAATTAAAAGGATCTGAAGAGAGTAAGAAAACCCAATACGCTTAAGTCAGGCAATGTCTCAACTTTACCTCCAACGTGACTGAAACAGAAATCACAACAAAGACTCTCACAACTCCATCTTTAAAGATTGTGATAGAAAAGGTATTCATTTCAAACATCAATCACAAGGAGTATGAATACTACAATTCCAACAACTTTAGAAACCAATAATGACCGTTTAAAACAAACTCTATATCAACAAAATAGTAAATAACAATACAACATCTAACCAGAGGTTCCTTTATCCCTCAACAAGTTATAGTTCTAGTCCAATGACATTCAAACAAAATAGTCAAGCCTTCAACAAGATGGGGGTTTTCTCATAGCAGAGGAGAGAAGAATATCCTTAAAATTTACACACCCTTTCAATTTCAAAGAAGGCGATCACAGTCTCAAAAACGAAGTACCAAAACCATTCCAACTCAAGAGGTTACAAGGGAAGATCTCAAAAGAGAACTAAAAATAATCTCCTAGATTTTTCAAGTAGCAGCCCCATAACGAGTTCTAATTATTTCAAACCTTGAATACGAGTAAAACCCAAGCTTAGAACACAAGTACAAAACAAAACACAACAACTTGAATACAAATTCATAACACACAAGTATTGAGTATGAGTACGAGTGCAAACACGAAGCTTCGAACACAAGTTTTGAGCAACACAAATCTCTAATACAAGCTCAGAACAAAACAAAAGGAATCATATACCAGTTCAGAACAATGACATCCTCGAACAAAAGTTCAGAACGAAATACAAGCTTTGAAATACAAGTTTCACAAGCATGACACCACTGAACATGCATAGAGAGAAATTTTCCAAAGGATAACATTATTTAGCAATGGATTTATATCCAAAAACCATAGAGATTCATAAAACCATGAAAGTAAATAACCAGACAAAATCATGAAAACATTAATCTCATGAGAGTAGAATTGTTTTAATGAATCATTTAGAAGAAAGCAAGAAATCTTAATGGGTAGAGCCTATCATGCTTGATAGTGCTTCTACCAATTCGAAGGAGACTTCCAACTGAGCTTCCAACTCTTTTTCTTCTCCACGAAAGATCAAAAACCAAACATATTTTCTTCCAATGCCTCATATACTTTCCCTCGATAAAAAATAAACTAGAGAAACCAAAAAAACCATAAAGTAGAAGTCAAATTGCTAGTTCAAAGAACTAGATAGCTCCATCTTGAGTAAAAATATCAATGCATGCAAGATCAAAAACCTCCAAAAATCCTCCTTCCTTTTTTCTAAGATGGTTTGTACACAAAAACCAAGGTCCATTAATGTAATTACTCCCGGATCTCCCACTTATATCTCCTTTCCACCGCCTCCCAAAACTAGTGAATGCCATTTCTAATTTAACATGCATTTCCATCTTTAGTGAAGCCTCCACATATGCTTCCACTAAAATCTTGTTGCCTTTTCCAAAATTGGTTGTACTCTCTATTCATTTAACCAAATCAAATCAATTATATGACATTGGAGCCATCGCCATAATGCCATGTGACCCTTAGGTTCCCTTTCAATATTTTAGGATAGATTTCCCAAAACTTAGGTTAGTCTAAAAATAATTACCTTAGTTCTTAAAATATTGCTATAGGTAATTTCCACCTTAGGTTAGATCAAATTCACAACCATATAGTATTAGGTATTAGGTTAAAATAGCCTAGCATTACTTTAGTAATTTCTCCCTTATTCACTTAGCACAAGAACTTAGGTTAGGACACCATCAAGATGAAATAGAATAAGAAGGTTAGGTTGAATTGAAACCCAAATAAGTAGAAATAGCTAGGAAGTAGGTTCTTTTACCGAGTTTAGGATATCGTTAGGATAATCCTTTAGTTTTAGGATTCATATTCCCTTCATAGTCATGAAGCAGACTATATTTTGTTTACGCCATTAATGTTCTGAAGATATTAATCCTAAAGACCCAAACACAACATACAACTAAATGAAGGCACGTTCATACAAGACAAAAGAATTTGTAACATAAAAATTTTAGTCCACTATGTCTCTCCACCTATGAATGTCAATTTTACCATTCAGTCTAGTAAGGAGATTTAAAACATTCCTTGGATCACTAGAATTGATCCAAGGATGAATTAGTAAAAGAGATAAGTTTGCAACTCTCAAAACTAGATTGCAAATCACCTACAAGAAGTTAAAAATGGATTCTTGAAATCCATATCATTTCAGTCAATGAATCCAAGAGTAGAGATGATTTATCCATAACAAGCATGATTTTAAACAATCAAGGAAACACACCTCATTCGATAAAATCACATGCCAATGCTTGTACTTGCGCAAAAGAGGGATATAATTGTTTGTCAAAGGTGTTACATAATTCCCTCCTAAAAAGAATCATCTTCCTGATGATTGTCTTATTTTGACCATTGCATTAAGGATAATCAATTTATTCACTTTGTTAACATATGTTTGAAACAATATCAAAATTTAAAGTTCTAGAAATCAGCATTCAAATAGTTTTTTATTTAAAAATAAATAGTTATCTGCCCAAAAGTGGAAGACTTATTTACATATAAAGATAAAATCAAAAAAAAATTATAAGTCATTATAGTCAATTCTAATCAAATAAATATCGAAAAGTATTTTTCATATCTTCTAGGTTTTCCCAAGTTGCACTTTCTTCATTAAACTGGTCCCACTAGACCTTACATTGACTTATTTCATGATTTCTTAAATGCAATTGGCGAGTTTCCAACACTCATATGGGTTTAAACATGATTATTCCTAGGTCTTGGACCTGCAAGGAATTCTAATTTAACACATGTGATAAATCAGAAACGTATTTCTTAAGCAAAGAAATATGGAAAACATCATGTATTTGTGACAAAGCGGAGGTAGTGCTAAACAATAAGCTACAGGGTTTATTACTTCAACTATCTCAAAGGGTCCCACATAATGGGGTGATAACTTGGCAGCCTTGCCAAATGTTACAGAGATCTTTTTCAGTTTAACCCAAAGAAATACATTCTCACCAAGTTCAAATTTCCTATCAACCCACTTTAAATCAGCATAACTCTTTTGCCTATGTGCTACTTCTTTCAAGTATTCACAAATCATTTTAACTTGATGTTCCATTTTCATAAGGATTTTGGGTCTAATTACCTCTCTATCCTCAATGTTGTCCCAACTAATGGGGGTGCTGCACTTTCTTCCATATAGTGCTTCGAAAGGTGCCATCTTAAGAGAGGCATTATTTGTGTTATTATAAGCAAACTTGACTAGTGGAAGGTACTCTTCCCATTTATATTGCTGATCCATACAATAAATTTGTGAAATATCCTCTAAAACTTGATTAACTCTTTCATTCTATCCATCTGCTTCCGGGTAATACGTAGAAATGAAATTCAACTTAGTTCCTAGAGTTTCATTAAGTGTTTTCCAAGACCTTGACATCATTCTAGGATCTATATCAGATATGATTAATTCAGGTACTCCATGTAATTTGAAAATTTCATGTACAAATATTTTAGCCAATACAAGAGAATCATCCTTCAGATTACCAACAATAAAATGTTCTACCTTTGTAAGTTTATCTACAACTACCAAAATAACATCATGTTTATTTCTTGACATAGGCAACCCTTGTACAAAATCCATGTTTATTACTTTCCATTTGTATTGTGGTGTGCTATGAGGATACAATAAGATGGCTAGGTGCATATGTTTAGCTTTAACATGTTGACATTCAAGGCAATGTGTCACAAAATCAATAACATCCTTTTTCACCCCCTTGCAACAATATTGTTGTCTTATATCAACAAACATCTTTGTAATACCAGGTGTCCTGAAAAGGTGAATTGTAAAATTCTTCCAACAATTTATTTCTCAAAGCATTTATCGAAGGTATGTATACTCTGTTTTCAAATCTTAAGATTCCTTTGTTGTCAAAATGAAAACCTTTATACCTCACATCATTTGGATCTGCAGCAAGCGCTACTTTTACTTGTTGAAAGTAAGAATCGTATTCCATAAAAGTTTTTACTTCATCCTTAAACTGAGTTCTTAATGTAATAAGAGTAGAAATGTGCTTCCTATGACTTAGAGCATTAACCACTCTGTTTTCCTTACCTTTGATGTAATTGATATCAAAATCATATCGAGACAAAAACACTAATTGTATTCATTGTCTTGCATTAAAATTTGGCAGAGTGAAAATATACTTCAGCCCAAGATGATTATTTTGTAATTTAAAAGGTTTACCAAGTAGATAATGCCTCCTAACTTGTAGTGCATGAACAATGGAAGAAAGCTCTAAATCATGTGAGGCATAATTCAACTCATGTAACTTTAGTTTTCTACTTTCGTAAGCTATGACATGATCATTTTGTAACAAAATACCTCATAGAACTTCCCCAGATGCATCCGTTACAACCATGAAGTCTCCATTAGGATTTGTTAAAACTAGAATAGGTGTTGAAGTTAATTGTTCCTTCAAATATCTAAATGCAGATTTACGTTTTTAATTCCAAACAAACTTCTTATCCTTTTTCCGTAATGAAGTTATTGGTGCAGCCACCTTAGAAAAATCTTTTACAAATTTTCTATAGTAACTAGCAAGTCCCATGAAGCTTCTAACTTCATGTACATTCTTTGGTGTAGGCCACTCAATTATAGATAACATTTTAGAAGGATCTACAACAATTCCATTCTTACTTATTACATGTCCCAAATAGTGCACTTTTGTGTCATAGAAAGAAGATTTAGATAGCTTACCAAATAACCTGTCTCTTTCTCAAAATTTCCAAAACTATCTTCAAATTCTCATGATGTTCCTAAATAATATTAGAATATATGAGAATGTTATCCAAGAATACAACAACAAATTTTTCTAAGTATTCTTGAAAGATATTATTCATTAAATTCATAAAATATGCGGGGCATTTTTAATCCAAAAGGTAGAACTGTGAACTCATAATGTCCATACCTTGTTCGAAAGCTATTTTATGAATGTCATCATCCTTAATCTATAATTGATGATATCCGCATCGAAGATCTATCTTAGAATATATCGATGTTCCACGCATCTGGTCAAATAAATCATCAATTCTAGGGAGTGGGTATCTATTCTTGATTATTGCTTTGTTTAACATCTTGTAATCAATACACAATCTAAGTGTTCCATATTTCTTTTCATAAAAATTATGGGTTCTCCCCAAGGTGAAACACTTGGTCTAATAAAACCCTTAGAAAAATTTCTTGTAATTGAGCCTTAAGCTCTACTAATTCTATAGTAGTCTTTCGATATGGTGCTTTAGAAATAGGCTCTGTTCCAGATCTTGATTTCAATTATGAAGTCAAATTACCTTTTGGGTGGAAGAACTGGTAATTATTCTATAAACACATCACTTTGAATTTTTGTAACAATGGATATCGCTCAATGACATCGATATTCTCTTCAGATTGTTTTGAAATTTTTACTTCATATAAGGTACAACCTTTATTTTTTTCCTTTTAAGATACATAGCTAACGGCTTTCCTAATAGAAATCTCACGTTTCACACCATGGATATCTATTGTTTTCTAAATATCATCTAAACAACTATTATGTTTTTCAAAACCAGCTAACCAATTAACACCTATGATTACATCATAAGACCCCAAAGGTGCGACATAAATATTAACTTTTGTGGAAAAACTAGGTAAGTCAAGGACTACTCGAAAAGACACATACTAACAAAGATGAACAACATTATTTTCATAAGGTACAGTCCATGTTTTATCCATGTCTCCATCTTTTCTTTTTAGTTTTGAAGTTAATTTACTAGAAATAAAACATTCAAGAACTCCAAAGATCAAAAATAATAGTTATAGGTATGTCGAATAACTTACTTGAAACCTCTATGGGCATGGCCTATTTTTTAGCCTTTGCTTGTCTAATGTAGCATGTATCTTGTGCTTTGCTGATTTTGATCATAATTTTTCAAAGGATATTGATTTACGTAATGATCTTTGGCATAGTTATAACAACCTCCTATAGGTCCCTTTCTAGGCTCGGATTTATTTTCAATCCTAGAATTATCATTTTGACCTTTGTAGGACTTTTTCCTGTTATTATTATTCTTGAAAAAGTTGTTCTCGTGAATTACTATCAATCTTATTTGTTGTTGCTTTCTTACTATTATCAATTAAAAACTTACTTTTCATTATAAATTTCTTCCATGGTCCTTTCTTAGGGGCAAGAGATGATGAAGAGGAGTTGGGAACTTTCTTCCTTACTTCCTCCTTATGAGCAGAAATTGCCTTCAATTTTTGTTCCTTCCTTAAGGATTTTTCAATAACCCCTCCCATTGTGGTTGGGTTGTGAACATCTACCTCTCCTCCTATAATAGGATTCAATCCCATGATGAATTTCCATATCTTGAACTTCTCATCAGTTTGATACTAAGGTACATACTTAAGGAGTTTAGTAAACCACTCCCAATACTTAGTTATAGTTATCTTTCCTTGAGCTAAGTTTTATAACTTAGTCATTTTTTTATCGTAGTAAATTTTCTGCAACCAACATTTCCTAAAGTAACTTTTAAATTGATCCCATGTGATATTAGTTTCATCAATATTTAACTTAGCCTTACGGTTGTCCCATCATGAAGATTCCTCATGGGAAAGCTGATATGCTCCCCATATCGCCTTTGTTTCTTCTGAGAAATTCCTTATTGTAAAGTACTTCTCCATATCACTCGAGCTAATTCTCGCCCATCTCCTAGTGTGGTGCCATCAAACTTGGGTGGAATTATCCTTCTTATATCATTGGTGAGTTCAAATGCCAAATAGTCTTTTTGTTCTTAGGATGAATAGGTATGTTCACATTGTTATTATCAACACCTAAATTGGTGTTGTCCTCAAGAGGTGGTTGATTATTATTGCCAGAATCTTCTTCCTCCTCATTGCCCATTACTTGTTTAAGTACAACCAATCAATCTCTTGTGTCCAACAGAGTAGCAAGGATCTCATCAAGTTTTTGGGAAGTCGCCCCTTCCTCAGGTGGAGGGTTATTTGCAACATTTCCTCTTATTCTAACCATTTTATGTTAACAAGAAAATTTAAGTTTCATCAAATTATGCACACAATAGGTCTAAGAGTTGTAACCTTCATCTTTGATACCAAGATGTAACATTCCTATTTTAAGACTTTAGAAATAAGGGAATTTTTTTTTGAAACAAAATGTTCTCTATTCTAAATAAAACATCATTTAGAACACACATTCCATGCCAATCAATCTCATAACAGATAACCATATGCAGCTGTAATGACTCGATATGTTATCGATCTCTCATTCCATGACTCGGTTACTAACCGATCTCTCATGTTTGACTTAAAGTATAGAATACTTTATGTATACTATGTATAATTGGTTTTCCTACCCTATTCTGGGTACTGAGTGATCTGTTTAAAGAACCTATCTAAATATTTGTTACCAATATTCATCTGACATCATGTTGCTTTAAACTAGGTGACTTAGGACAATGCAACTAGCAACTTGCGATACTTTGGCCAAATATTTTCAACATATTGTTCATGTTACTATTCCTAGATGGCATACTCATCATTTTAGAATACGTCCTTCACCTCACTCTTCTATTATCTAGAATGGTCTTTACTGACTATCGTCAGTCCACTTGTCCAAGGTTTGATCCTAGCCCAAGTTAGCAACATAATTTTTCATAGGAAAATGCTCACAATGACTTAGGGTATATGGGCATACTCGATCGACCTAAGTCAACCAAATGTGCCAAGGTACCCCAAGTCATAGAATATCCTAAACATGCTACTAACTTGACCTAGAGAGAAACTAAGTTCAAGTCCAAATGTGTGTAGATCTAGATGAACAAATATAGAAGGGTGTTGCCACATGTCAACTACAATACTATATCCTCAAGAAACCCTAGAATTATTGAATGTATAGTCTTGTAGTTGGCATGTGCCAACATCTATTAGAAATGATTCATCATGATGTACATACCCATTAGTGGTCATTAGATTTAATTTAATTGGATTAAGATTCAAATTACAGCAACCCTATCTAACCCTAATTCCAACATTCATTAAGTTCTTTATCCATAATTAATCTAATTTGATATTAATAAATTCATTAACTCATGCTTGCATTGATGTTTATTAACCTGGCTTAACAAGCAATTATCCCCAAAAATAAGGTAACAAACATCTAACGGATAATTCTTGAAGTAACCTAGCTATCTAACAAGGTGTTTTGTTCACCTAAATTAATCTAGTGTTTACTTTTTATAAATGAAGTACAAGCATTAAATATCATAATCACCATTCCATTTATTTTTCATTATTTTGTGAGAGGAAGAGTCTTCCTCTCCATGGTTAGATGTTAGGATTAACATAACCTTTTTATCATTCTTTACTCATATAGTTTAATTGTATAACCAATGCATATTTCATTATTAAACTATAGTTGTGTAGTTAGAGATGAAATCTTATGCAATTTAACAAGTTTTATCATAGTAAGGGAGATTGTACTACCCCCTTAATCCAACTTATTCATTGATATCGAAATAGTATGCAAACAAATATAAAGAATATCGATAGGAATAACTACCATTTCCGTCATAAAAATACAAGAGAATTTACATAACAAATTGGATTCGGTCTCCAAACCTTCCAATTCATCATGATAAAATATACATTTCCAAGACTATGCATTTCGGACATACCGCATGTCAATCATCACTAAGATCATAAAAGAACATCTCTTCTCTTTTCCAAAACAACTCAAGAATGAATCAAAATTCTTTACATAAGATCCATAATTAAATAAGCCAATGCATCATAAAAATTTCACCTTATTTTATCACTTACGATTTCCATTTGAAAAAATTGCTAGCGGGTCAGTTTAATGAACTGAGCATGATAAGAATTAAGCATTAAAACAAAGTGCATTCCAGAATTGTTCCATTAAAACAACTCTGCTTTAATGAAACAATTAATATATCATACAAATAAGCGTAAGTAATAGCAACAAGAAAAGAAGTACAAATAAATATTCTGATTCACTTTTAAGAAAAGAGCATAATATAATCCGCAACATCTACATTATAACATGTAGTTTAATTGATCCTATCAATTAATTTTAAACAAATAAGTCTTGTCATCCAATTTTTCATAATTCTATCAGAATAGAAATACAACATTTATCTTTACTATGTAGCAAAAGAAGTTATTCATAGTATAGCTCATATTAGGATATTTCATCCTACAACTAAAGTAAAGAAGAAGAATCAATACTTACCGCTCCCCCATACACTAATAATCGAAAGATAGAAATAGGCTCGAACACACATAACTACTTCAGTTCAAGGATAACAATATAAGGATTCAACATTAAAGAGACAACATCTAACAAGAATCCCAAATCAATTCAAGAAGGGGAAGAGAGTCAAAACACTCTACCTGCGCAAGTCTTAACTAACTTTCTACTTGTTAGAAGATATAATACAAGGGTCTGAAACTAGATGTTTCATACATCCAAGCTAGACTCAAACAAGATTAATCTCTTATCATGTCCATCCAAGGGAGGATTCATAATAACATAGGGTGTAAAAGAGAAAACCTTCCAATACTAAATCCAAATGAAGTATGACTCGGTCAAACATAACAATTAGTCTAAACATGTTTTAATTTTCTCATCTATTGAACCAACTTAGATGTTCTCTTTCCACATCATTACAAAAATGTCTAGTAAAAGTATACTAAACAATCCATAAGTAAATTTCCATCTCGGAAGAGTGGTTTCTCACTATTTCCTATAAAATAGAAAGCTAAAAATCAAAACCCAAAGGTCAAGTAGGTCTCGAGAGAACAATCATTCTACAACCAAGAAGAGAGTCGTGCCATAGAGAAGATCAATAAAATGAACCTCTCATTCAAAATTTAAAGGATATTAAAAGGAAAATGTCCAATAAATAATTCATTTCATTTCTAATATAAAATGAATTCCTTTTCTATTTCAAAATTGGAATTTCTTTTACAAGTTCCCAAAGGAGAATACAAAATCAAACTCACGCTTTAAAGAAAGCACACTTCTAGTTTCCCTTACAAATCATTACAACCTATTTTATCTATTCCAATTCATTAAACATAAGTTTGAATTCATTTCTCAGAAAGGAGTACATAGTATAGTCCCAAAAGTAGACTGCTATCCATAAGAGAAGTATAATCCTTTCTCCTTTTAAAGACCTAGAGATTCATTCAATGAATCCAACCAAGAATAGAAAGACCAAAATAGTATAAGATAAAGAAGATTCAATAATACTTGTGAACTCAAAAGAATATTTATTCCCATCTTCAAGGTCTTACACCACTCCATATAAAAGTGACATATAGTTTTTGGTCATCATGAAGACAAATTAAATGAAACAAACCTAAACCAAAGGTAATAAATACTATCAAAAAGATTCAATACATAAGGGTATTCATCTAATATTTCATTTAAAACCCAGATATCAATTAAAAGGGTCAAAAAGAGTAATAAAACTCAATACACTTAAGTTAGGAAATGTATCAACTTTACCTCCAATGTGACTGAAATAGAAATCGCAACAAAGACTCTCACAGCTCCATCTTTAAAGATTGTGACAGAAAAGGTATTCGTTTCAAACATTGATCATAAGGAATATGAATACTACATTTCCAAAAACTTCAGAAGCATATAATGACTATTTGAAATGAACTCTAAATCAATAAAAGAGCAAACAATAGTACAAAATCTAACCGAAGTTCCTTAATCCCTTAAAATTTACGCCCAGTCCAATGACCTTCAAAAAAGTAGTCAAGCCTTCAACAAGATGTGGGTTTTTTAGAGCATAGGTGATAAGAATATCCTTCAAATTTAGGTGCCCTTCAAGTTCAAAGAAGGTGGTACAACCTCAAAAATAGAAGTACCACAACCATTCCAACTCAATAGGCTACAAGGGGAAGATCTTAAAATAGATAACTAAAAATAATATCCCAATTTGTTTTGATCGAGTTAGTACCATAACGAGCTCTAAATATTTCAAACCTTGAATACAAGTAAAACCCAAGCTTAGAACACAAGTACAAAACCAAACACAACGACTCGAATACAAGTTCAGAACACACAAGTATTGAATACGAGTACAGTGCCAAAAACGAAGCTTAAAACACAAGTTATGAGCAACACAAATCTCTAATACAAGCTTAGAATGAAACACAAGGCATCATATACCAGTTGAGAACAACGACAACCTCAAACACAACTTCAGAATGAAATACAAGCTTTGAAATACAAATTTCACAAGCATGACACCACTGAACTTGCACAAAGAGAAATTTTCCAAAGGTTGACATTATTTAGCAATGGATTTATATCCAAAACCGTAGAGATTCGTAAAACCATGAAATTAAATAACCAAAAAAATCATGAAAACATTAATGTCATGAGAGAAAAATTATTTTACTAAATCATTTAGAAGAAAGAAAGAAATATTAATGGGTAGAGCCTATCATACCTAATAGTGCTTCAGCCGATTCGAAGGAGACTTCCAACCAAGCTTTCAACTCTTTTTCTTCTCCATGAAAAATCAACAACCAAACATATTTTATGAAAATGCCTCATACACTTTCCCTCGATTGAAAATAAACCAAAGAAACTAAAAATAGCCATAAATTAGAAGTCAAACTACTGGTTTGAAGAACCAGATAGCTCCATACAAAGCAAAAATTGCAATGCATGCAAGATCAAACAACCTCTAAAAAATATTCCTTCTTTGTTTCCAAGATGGTATGCACACAAAAATTGAGGTCCATTAATGCAATTACTCCCAAATCTCCCACTTATCTCTCCTTGCTACCGCCTCCCAAAACTGGTGAATTCCATTTCTAATTTAACATGTATTTCCATCTTTAGTGAAGCCTCCACGTATGCTTCCACTAAAGTCTACTTGAATTTTCCAAAAATGGGTGTACCTCCATTCATTTAACTAAATCAAATCAATTAAATGCCATTGAAACCATTGCCATAATGCCATGAGACCCTTAGGTTCCCTTTCAATATTTTAGGATAGATTTCCCAAAACTTAGGTTAGTCTAACAATAATTACCTTATGTCTCAAAACATTGCTATAGGTAATTTCCACCTTAGGTTAGATAAAATTTACAACCGTATAGTATTAGGTATTAGGTTAAAATAGCCTCGAATTACTTTAGTAATTTCTCCTTCTTCACTTATCACAAGAACTTAGGTTAGGAAGCCATCTAGATGAAGTAGAATAAGAAGCTTAGGTTAGATTGAAACCCAAATAAGTAGGCATAGCTAGGAAGTAGGTGCTTTTACCTAGATTAGGATATCATTAGGATAATCCTTTAGTTTTAAGATTAAAATTCCCTTCATATTCATGAAGCGGACTATATTTCGTTTACGCCGTTAATGTCCTAAAGAGATCAATCCTAAATACCCAAGCACAACATACAATCAAATGAAGGCACGTTCATACAAGACCAAATAATTTGTAACATACAAAGTTCAGTCCGCTATGCCTCTCCACCCATGAATTTCAATTTTACCATTTAATCCGGTATGGATATTTAAAACATTCCTTGGATCACTGGAATTGATCCAAGGATGAGTGAGTAAAAGAGATAAGTTTGTAACTCTCAAAACCAGATTGCAACTCACCTACAAGAAGTGAAAATGGATTCTTACAAGCCATATCATTTCAGTCCAATGAATCCAAGAGCAGAGATGATTTATCCATAACAAGCATGGTTTTTAATAATCAAGGAAACACACTTCATTCAAGAAAATCACATGCCAATGCTTGTAATGCAAAAGAGGAATATAACTATTTGTCAACGTCACTACAAAAGTAATATCCTTCTTTCTTATTTATTCATCTAAATATTTTGATGGGACAGTAACTAATTCGTCTATGTCTTTTATAGCTTCTTTTTGGGGCTTGGAGTTCCAATTTTCTTCTTGTTCTTTATCACAATTTCCAAATGTGGATTTGTAACAGGCACCTCCATCGGGGATTTTCCCTCAGACTTCTTCTACTTTGCAGGGTCTTCTTCTTATTTATCTATTGATTGGGGTTGGGAACTTAAACCTTGATATTTTCTTTAATCATTAACTTATTTACTTACTACAACACTAACCTCGGTAGGGGTACTTGTATCTTTCACATCTTGAGTTGTGATTTTCTCCAAGGCCAATGTTATTTGAAAATTTTCACTTTCTTGTGTTTTGTCTACACTTTTAGATGTTCGACTTGCAATGAGAGTGACATATAGGGTATATGATTGATCCATAGATGCTATAATTATTTTCATTTCCCTTAAAGGAAGGGCTATATTTTAAATTTGGGTATTTTTGGGTTCAACCCCCATTTCAATGTTTGGATGCTTGACCAATATTTGGTATATGTATATCCTCAAAAGAGACACTTACTCCTTGTTTTGTATGGGATTCACTTCTAACATCCTCAATCATAAAGTATGGACTATCCATAAGTTCCTTCACACTAATTATTTTAATTTTTTTGTGGTTTCCTTTGTGGAAACTCTTCCTTGATGTCATCTTTCATACCATGTTGCACTATAACACGATATTTTTGTATTTGAAATGTTGTAACACCACATGATTGGCTTATATACTTGGGCACCTTGAATCATCCCTCCAGCTATTCCAGTTGGAAATGTAGATGGAGTCATAATAGGTGTTGGTTTAAAAATATCAAAATGAATACCTGTAGGATCTTGTAATGGCATGGTTTGATGGGCTAATTCAAAAACAACCTTTTTCTGAGTTTCAGTCAAGATAGGAGGGTCAATTACCTCAAACTCATTTTTCTTATGCTTCCTTGCATTATGATCACCTTCTCTAGCTGAAATACTAATATACCTCACCAAAGGCAATATCACTTTGGGCCTTTTTGATTCCCTTTCAATTTTTTTGAGTTTTTGACCCTCTCTTCCTTTAAGAATCTGAACTGTAAGAGTTGGGTGAATATTAGGAAAAGCTACCCTCATCATCTTCTTGTATTTTCTTAATTTCCATGGTATTATCACTATAGGATTTCTTGGATTTGTTACACTAGTTTCTTTTTATTACAATGGCTCTACTATAGTCATATGGGCTTCTTGCATTACCCATAAAAGAATATCTTCCACCTTTTGAACTAAAATAATCATTGATGTTATAGTTTTACTCTTTACAGTAGTCCATTCATCAATTGTTTTGGTGGTGGGATTAATGCTGGAAAATGGAGGGGCTCGACCATTCAAAGTGTCCATAATATTAGCTCCTTTCTCAAAGGAGGGAGATCCTCTTTCAAAGCATTCAAGTCACTAAAGTACTTCAATACTCCCGTATTTTGTAAAGAAAAATCAACTTCCTTTCCAACTAACCAGGTTAATATTCATCTCATGACATCAATAATTATTTATTAGGGATTATCTCGATTCATTTTTGTTCCAATCTACAAGAGTAATTGATTTTTATTCTAAATTTTGTTCACGGTAAAATTGACTTACCACATTCGGGTCATCCTCTATTCCTTGGGAATAACAAATTTTTGAAGTCAATTATTTACCTCAAGGTCCTCCTGAAGAAATCCCTTTTCATGACCTCTTCTTCATCAACACAATTCATTCGAAATCCTTGAAATGAGGCTCATGCTCACCAACAATAATAACCCATTGAATATCAAAGTGTGGCCTTGGATTAAACTTACCCATTTGGAATTTATTCATTTCCCCATCCATCATCCTAGATTTTTCCACTATTTGACAAGAATATCTCTCAAGTTGGAGAGTAAATTTTATATTAGTTTTATGCCTTCTTGATAGTTTACCGTGTGCATAGGGATAATCTACTTTGAAAGATCCATTAGAACCCTCTTATCCCTAACATACCTTGGTAGTTTGTAAAGTCTCCTTCAAATCCACTCACTCTTAGATATGTAAAAACTTGTATTGGATAAAAAGACAACCATATTCCAAAATCATAGCCCTTACCTTAGGAGATAGTCTATATTACTCCCTTTCGAGAATTGAAACTACATGAAATTGGGGTAATGAAGGCATCATTTACTTGTCAGACATTCCCCTTCCAATTTTCCAACCTTAATTATGTGTATACATCATAAAATCTATGGGTTTCAAAGATGGATTTTAGTGGAAGGCCTGGGAATGAATTAAATCGTGCTATATTGTACATGAAATAACACATCATTAAGAACTAGATGTCAATGCATTACCTTCTCGTAATATTTGTTGTAATTGTCATCAACTGGGCATGAATTGAAGACAATATAAAACTTCCCCAACAAAAATTTCCCTTGTTTCCTAAATACCACAAATAAAAGGGAACATCCATTCTTGCAAGTTGTTGGACCCCTCCAACCCAGCTATTTTGCTTAACAAAACAATAAGATCTTCAACCTCCTTGATGAATAATCCTCGGGTTAATTTCTTATGAAGCCTCTTGGTGGATGGTTTTCTCTCCTTTAGCCATTGGGAATTCAATACATGGGTATAGTCATCATATTTTGCATCATAAATTTTCTACACACTTTCAATAGTTGCAACTACTAATTCATTTACTTATGGTAACCCCAATATGGTATTACAAGAAACAGGTGTTAAATTAAGAAAAAATCACCACGTCCATCTAACCCTTCCATTTTATTAGGATCATAATTTTCAACATATAACCAGAGTAGCCCAGGAGCATGGATTGTAGATGTGAAAATAGTTGTTAAAGAAATATGGCTGACATCAATTTCTATAATCCATTGGCTTGATTATGGGCACAAAGTCTCCCCAAAAATCATTAAAATTCACGTCCAATAAATTTGTATTCGTTACATTATCTAGGTCATTAGTGATACTAGAAGAAACCTGAAAAACTAAATCAAAATTCTTTATTTTCCCATTTTCAAATAGTTTTCCCTAATTACTTCAAAATTTCAAATGAATTGATAAGAGTATAAGGATACAACATGACTTATCATTTTTCTTGCACACTTTGGGAATTATACTTTCCGTAATCATGTTTCAAACTATTTTAGCTCAATTCCACCACCTTGTAGTTGATTTTCCTTCTTTTATTCACAAATTCTCATGGCTAGGGAATCCATGTTTTCATATGCAATGGTAAAAATTCAAAATGCTTGAAAACATTATAAAATCTACCTTGATTCGTTAAAAACACATTAAAAGTAGTATCCATAAATGTACCACATCTTGGTCATCAAATATTCTTATTTTTCTTGAATGTGGACCTTCCATGTGGTTTAATCTAGGTCTTTTCATGATAAGGGATTCTTTTTACATTTTTGCATTACTTTTCAAACAAGTGCAAGTTTGTAGATTTGACACAAAACCCCACCTCTTGACTTTTGTTGAGAACATGACACATATCCTTGGAGGGCCACAAAGTTTTCTTTGCATTTTGTACTCCATCATCTTCTTGATGTAAAATTGTATTCTCAACCTAATTCCCTACTCAAATCCCATTTTTACATGTATTCCTTTTATGAGCAGGTTCAACTTTTCTTTTGCATTATTTGACATGAATATTCATGGGAATATTCATCAGGCTTCGATCTTGTTTTACAATCTACATTTACTATGAGAATTATGTAATTTTACAAATAAACCCATCTAAAGTAAATATAATGGAGTTATGCCACATGTTTTTGAAGTTTGAGGAAAATATGCAATATGCACTGAAGATCATAGAATGATATACAAATGAAATTTTCATTGTTTAATGTGATAAATTGACAGTTTTCTCACATGGATCACTCAAGGATGACATGGTTATCACATTCATCTACTGAAAAATAGGATTTACATTGGATTCACGACTCAAACATGGGACTTTCTTATATTCAACATGATTTCATTCTTCAAGAATACATGTTTTTAATTTTTAAAACCAATCATGGAAAATTTTTAAGGCACACTTAGGATAGAAGGGAAAGATAAAAATGAGTGCTAACACTTGTCTTTGACTCATGGATGGGCACCCGCCATGGGTTCTCAAAAGAACCAAATGAATAAAATGCCACATAGACCAAGTTCCTTAATCCATTAGGCAACAGAGTCATTCGAAAACACACACAAGGTATAACATAGAAAATGTACTTCACAAAAATACACCAAGATACCAGAGCAATCAGTCACTGTAGACCAGGAAAATGAAAAGGGAAACAAAAATTAAAAAAAAACTATACACTATACAAAATTTTATACCCGAGGTGTCGATCATTGACAGGAAACTCGAACAAGTCTCCTCCAAGTCCTTCAAGAAGAAGGTTTGTTCACTGATCCTTATATCAATGGAGTAGGGACCCATCCACAAGGCATCAAATTTTCCATGCTTTCCTTTTTCCTCATGCATGATATCCCATAACAAAATGATATCCCCAACATTGAAGGATCTAGGATTCACCTTTCTATCAAATATTTTCTTGAGTATTTCCTTGAACTTAAGGTGTCTCTGGTGGGATTCCCTTCTCTCTTCATCCAATTCCAGTATCTAGTTGATTCTAGCTTCATAGGGGTTTACTTATTACTCATCCTCAATATGTTGCATGAATTGATAAGATAAGGGGAGAATATCTTGAACACCATAAACCAATTCAAAAGGACCCTTCCTCGAGGAATTTTTGGTAGTAACTCTATGTGCCCATAGAGAAAAACTGATTTGCTCACCCCATTTCCTTTTGTTAACTTCTAATGTCCTCCTGAGTATTTTGAGTAAATTTTTATTATTGGATTTAGCTTGGCCATTCCATTGAGGGTTATAATTAGAAGCATAATTCAAATTTATACCATATTATTAACACATAGATGTTAAAGATTTTTCTCTAAAAATTATGGCATTATCAACTACTATATTTGCAAGCACTCCAAATCTACAGATGATATTGTTTAAATTCAAATCCATAGTTATCTAATGAGTTTAATTCTTCGTAGGAATGGCTTTAACCCACTTAGTGAAATAATTTGTAGCCATTAATATCCACTTGTGTCATACACTTGAAGAGTCTAAAATTTCCCCAATAAATTCCATCCCCCACTACTTGAAAGGGGATTCTAATGATAGTGGTTGAAAAGGTAAATCACATGAGGCCTTCACCCTCCCAGCTAATATTTGACAACTCTCACATTTTTTGACTAACAAATTTGTATCTTTAAATAGTGTGGGCCACTAGTAACCTACTCTCAAAATCTTATGAGCAATCACTCTTCCAGAAAAGTGACCTCCACATACTCCCCCATGAAATTATGTAATAATCTTGGGATATTCTTCTTCTGTGATGCACCTTAATAGGATCCCTTCTGGGTTCTTCCAAGCTAACCCATAGTCAATTAAAAATAATTTTGGGAGGCTAATTCAAGTGTTCTTATCCAATTCTTGTCTAGATTCCTTGGACATTCCAAATTGTTGAGGTAAAATATTACATCCTTATACCACATGGAATAAATATTCTTGTCTTGGATATCCACATTTCCTTCTTCAAATTCCTTTATCTCCATCTATTGCAAGTTACTTTCTGCTATTAATTTTGTAATCCCAAACCCCTAACAAGTTTAAAAATTTGTTTTTCCCTATCATACTCTTGCAATTTTTTTACCCACCGACACCTTTTGCTAGATATTTCCATCTCAGATAGGATGTCCTTTACCATTGTATGAGGGACATAAGCTATAATATTTGAACTCAATATATATGGCCTAAAAATTTTAGTTTCCCAAACAAGTGCAAAATCTTTCTTTTCCATGATGGTGTATTTTAGTTCAGCTCCTTGCAAATCTTTATTGAAAAATAAATAGGTCTTTCATTCCCTTCATCATCCTTCTGTAACAATACAAAAGCAATTGTGTTCTTAGAGGAAAAAAAAAAGATGAAATATTTTCTTATAATTTGGGCTAGCTAGAATAGGGGCATTCTTTAATGCTTCCTTGATCCCATTAAAAGCTTGGACAACCTCTTCTTCCCATTTGATAACTTGGTATTTCTTTAGCATGCTAGTAATAGGGATGGTTATTTCACCAATGTTTGAAATAAACCTCCTAATGAAATTTATCTTCCCAAAGAAATATTGGATACCCTTTTTTGACATGGGTATGGGAACTTTTCCAATGGATTCTAATCATTTAAGATCTATCATGACCCATTATTTAGATATTATATGCCCCAATAATTTTTCATTTTGAACACAAAAGTGACATTTCTTGATTTAATGAGATCCCATACTCTCTGCATCTTACTAAAATTTTCTCCACATGGCTTAGGTGGTCACTTCTCTTCCTGGAAAACACAGTTACATCATCTTGATACACAACAATAAAATCATTAATGTAACTTGAAAAAGAAACATCTATGGCTCTTTGGAAATAATCCCCAACATTCATTAATCCAAATGGAATTCTCACATAAACATATGTTCCCCATGGAGTGGTGAAAGTATTTTTAAAACTTTCATATTTTTTTACCACTGCCTAATTATACTAATGGCTTATACTCATTTAGGATGTATCATGACCCATTCTTTAGATACTATATGCCTAGTAGTTTTTCCTTTTGAACACTAGAGTTACATTTCTTTGGATTTAATGAGATCCCATACTTTCTGCATCTTACTAAAATTTTCTCCACATGGCTTAGGTGGTCACTTCTCTTCCTGGAAAACACATTTACATCATCTTGATACACAACAATAAAATCATTAATGTAACCTGAAAAAACAACATCCATGGCTCTTTGGAAAGTATCCCCAACATTCATTAATCCAAATGGAATTCTCACATACACATATGTTCCCCATGGGGTGGTGAAAGTATTTTAAAACTTCAGATTGTTTTACCACTAACTGATTATACCCTGAGAAGTCATCAAGAATTGAGAGTAATTCAAATCTTGTAACCAGCTGCAACATGTTATCCATATTAGGTAATGGATAATTGTCTTTGATAGAGGCCTTATTTAGATTTCTAAAATACACACAAAGCTTTATATCTCTAGTTTTATTTCTCATTGGTACAAGTTTTCCCACACATGAATAGTATCTTGTGGGCTGTATTACTCATCCATCCCTCAAATTTTTCAACTCTTCTTGAATCTTAAGTGAAAGAAGAGGGTTAATAGGATTTTTTTTTCCCTAAATTTCTTAGTGTTAGACTCTACGGATATTTCAGCTCCAAGTAAGACCATGCCAAAAAATCATAATATTTTGTCAACAATTTCACATAAGATTGATTCTCTTGTTTTCTTAGATTTCATCCTAACCATACCTTCATGGTCTTCTCCTTGGTTCCCAAATTTTACTCCTCAAAATCCTTGAAGTAGATATATGCCTATGGACCACCCTATCTATGTTGTCAAAATTAGATTCCAAAGAAACCAACCCCCTGGGAATTGTGTTGGTTTTCAATTGAATTATGTCTTTTCCAAATAGATTTTCTTTTCCATCTCATGTTGAAACCATTGGCTCCAAATCCATGCATTGATTTGTAAATTCTCCTTCACTTTGTAATAATGTCTGCACTTTGGCATCATCATCAAAAAATTTCCAATGTTTTAGATTATCAAGCACAAACGGTCTTAACAACACCTCTACATCATAGTTACAGTAAGGAGAAACCATGTAATTATCAAACTGAGATGAAAGAACTACTAATTTATCAGTTGTAACATTTTGATCCCTATCATGGTATAAGATATTAAAAGACTCAAACATTTCAATGAAGTCCCACACTGCATGTTTATACTGCTTCATTCTTTAGTTCTTTGTTGCATATAATTTTCTAACTTACTTTACCACCAACTCAAAATCCCCTTTAACAATTATGTCCTTTATTCTATACCTCCATGCAATTCTCAAGCCTAGGATTAGTGCTTCATATTCTACAATATTATTAGTGCATTCAAATTTTAGCTTGAAGGAGAAACTGAATGTTTCCTTGTTTGTAGATATAAGCACCACACCAACACCATTACCCATATTAGATCATGCTTCATAAAACATCATAGTCCAAGGGTCAAAAACTGGTTCCAAGAATGGAATCTCATTTATGTTGTGGTCTTCGAATTTTACATATCCAAAAAAATTATCAACATCCACATCAACAAACAACACTTCATAGGAAGCATTGTTTAGGTCCTCAATCAAGTGTAGCATTTTATTTTCTTTGTAAAACTTCACCAAATTTCCTTCCACAAGTATGGTGTCATAGGACATGTCCATTTGCACACTTCATCCAACACTTGCAGCCCATTTTCTAGATAGAAGCATACCCCATTTATCAGGGAAATCAATAATGACCACATTCATAGTCAAGTATTTACTAGGATAGGCTACCAACTGCATTGATAAATATTTTACATATCCTATCACTAACACCTATCTTGAATCCATGGCCTGAATTTTCCAAAAATATATCACTTTGATGTCTAATTCATTCATAACTTCAAGAGGCATTACATTACATGAAGCTCTTGAATCAAACATACAGTTGTGGACAAGTCTATCTTTGATGATCAAAGTAGTAAAAATGGATCCACATCAAGTTGAGACTCTACCAGAGAAGTTCCTAAATATATCTCAGGTGATTCCCCCATACTTTCCATTTCTTGGGGCACTTCTAATTCTGCAATAAACAGGTGGAAGATCCACATTGTTAACATCCTTACCTGTGGCCACAAACTCCTCCTTGAATCCTAAGTATTTGAATTCTCTTCTTTTATGCTCAGGAATCTTGAGAAACTCAACAATTGACATGGTAACCTTGATCTGAATCAAAATTTGAGCCATATCACAAGGGGTATACTTAGGTAAGAATACACTAAGAGGTAGGGTGATTTATTTTCTTTGGTGGTATGAGGTTTTTTATAGCTTGAGCAGAGGTAGGGAGATCAAATTTTTTAGTAATAACTGGGCCTTTGTTTGTTAAATCTTTCTTGGGGTCAATCTTGGGGATATTGGTGAGCAGAGGATTTTTTTGGTTTAGGAAATGGCCTTGGTTCTTTGACTATCATGTTTCTCAAATTATAATCCTATTCTTGGGCCACTATTGCATTCATTAGGATCTTCCTATCCTCCTCAGAAGAAATACCACCATCATATATTTTTTATCATTAATTCCCTCAAATATTCAAATTCATGGTTAGGTAACTCAAAGGAATGAACCATATCAACATCAAGATTACTAGTAGAAGGGATAGAGGATACCTGGTGTATGCAATCCCAAAAAATTCCATGGTCCTAGAACTCAACAATTCAGTAGAGGTAGCTCCTTGTTGTGGACCATCAAAGCATTCCATCATGCATGCATCACCAAAGGTGGCATCATCATCAACCTCTTCACTTTCCACATTGATATCACATGAGGAGTATGGTAGAAATACCTTGTCACACCACTCAATAACATGATCTTCCTTTACCATATATACTCTAGCAGTCAATTGATCAAGAACCAACTTGTTTTCCCTTAGTGGTTGTTTCTTTTTTCCTGACCGCATGGGTACTTTCCCTGTATCATTTTTCGTGGCCACCCTTAAGATAATTTCCAAATCTATTCTACCCTTGAGGTTGGTGTTGGGCCTAAGAACTTTTACCTAGCCCTTTCTATACTCTAACAAGTTTATATGAAATTTCTTTAAGGCTCCTGCTAGAGTTTTAACCACCTCTTCCAGATCTATTGCTTTACTTTCCTGGGGCTTTTCTAGGTTGATCAACTTGACTCCCTCCCTTTTAGGAGGCTTCCTAGCTACCTTAATATTATTTTATATTTACATAGCCATAACAAAGGATTTCCTTAGGGGCCTCGAATTTTTATCCCTTAAGTAATAGGTTTGCTTTATGTCAAAATCATATGAATATTTTATTAGGCATGAATTATCACTTGGCATCAAATTTAAAGGAAATATACTCAAGGTCTTGCTAAATCTAGTATTAAAATCCTAGACAAGTTCATTAGGATTATTTTTTATGTTCTCAAATTTTGTGAGGAGGAACCTTAGATATATTTTATCACCATATTATTATTTAAATACATTTTTCATATCTGTTCATGAGTCAATAGAGTTATATGGTAGTGATTTGTATCAATCTCGGGCATATTCTTCTAAAGTATGTATAAACAACTTTACATATACATCTTCATACTCAATCTTGAAATCTTCCATGGTATTAGAAAAGATCCTTTTGTTTTGATCACCACTAATGACATTATTACCCTATAATTTGGGAAATTTATTTCTTACCTCATGTGGGACTACATTAGGATAACCCTCATACCCTAGAAATCTATAGGCCTATACACATTCACAAAAAAGGGGTCTAGGAGGAGGTTGGGCCATGTTATTAACTAGAAATATTACTAAAAAGGATGAAAATGGTTGGTGATGACTAGTCCTTGAGGTAATATACTACAATCATCAAAGTATAGGTCCTTCAATGTTTTTTTCAAAAATACCCTATTATCCCGAGTCAACAAATAGGGAAATGAATAATACCTTGATTACTTGTGAAGGAAGGACCTTCACGAACTAGAGTATGTAGATTATTACTCGGAGACTACTTGATCCAAAATGATCAGAGGTACTTTAATAGTCCTCTATCAATGGTCTATGAAAATCAAAAGTAGGAATCACCTTTCCTTCTATCTTCTCGGTTAATGCTTTCTAGATATTCTTCCTTACTTGTATTTTTCCTTCTTAACTCGAGAAACAACATTTTAGTAGGATATTTATTGAAGAAATACCTTCTTCCTTCCATCTTTACAAATATTGATGATGGATCACAATAATTGAATTTAAAGGTACTAGTATTTACCAAATTTCTCTGAGAAAGAAAGCGCGGCCACTAAGGTCTTGCACCTTATATATGTAAATCACTTCATTTAACTTGCCAACTAAAGCTTCACAATAAATTTCATCAAATTTTGGAAAATATTTCTATCCTTTATCAATATTTACCCCTAGCCAAGTCAAATTTAATGGAAAACTTCCTTAAACTAGGAAAATATTGAGCAAATGACTTTTGATTAAGCTCATTTTTAGAAAAGTTTGATAAAGGATCAAGTCTAGATCATAAATTTTCATCTAAACATACTTCATACATTACCAGAGGTTGATATATCTTCATATTTATGAAAATAGTCCCCAACAATGATGTTAGGATAGTGTTGGTATCCAATTCTGCACCACCATGAGAGACAAACATCATTTCCAAATTGAGTTTGATGCTTAGAGAAATACATAGTGAAGATTTAGTTGTTGGTAGCCGGGACATGGTGACAAACTCTTTGAGACTTGATTTTTGAGAGATTTGATTGCACTCGTGAATGGGATGACCTTCCTTCCTACTTTAGGTTTTGTCTTTAACCAAGGTGAGAGAACCTGTTTTGTAACATGTAATTGTGATAAAGGTGAATGAAATTGCAATCTTTAATCTTTCTCTTGTAAATATGAAGGATAGTCCTGACTAGACATGGTCAATGAAAACATCATTTAACTCTCACATGTTGTCACACTAAATTAATTCAAATACATTTCAAAATAGGACTCAGGTCACTCTAGATAGTGTAAATTTTAGCTTGCTTCTGCATATTTATGGAAAGGGAGGGTAGATATGGTAAAGTCCCTTGGAAAATGGTTATAGGTAGGGAAAACATGGGTATTTCAGAAGGATTTAAAAATTATACGTTGCAATTTTTGTGTATAAATGGGATATTAAATTAGGATAAAGTTGATTATACAAATTTCTCAAGAAAACCTTACAAATGTTTGGAAAAATACCCCAAGGCAAGAGTAACACATCACACAACTAGTAGTAGCCATTTAATTAAAAAGTATGCACTCATGGAAGCCAAAGAGTACAATATTTCACACAACCTTTGAGAATTCAAACAAAAATCTCATGCTAAACTCTCAATAAAACACTAACTATTCCTACTCAACTAACTTATTTTGTGTATGAATGGGATATTAAAGTAGGATAAAGTTGATTATACAAATTTCTCAAGAAAACCTTACAAATGTTTGGAAATTTCCCAAGGTAAGATGAACACATCACATAACCAGTAGTATTCATTCAATTAAAAGGTATGCACTCATGGAAGCCAAAGAATACAAGATTTCACATAACCTTTGAGAATTCAAACAAAAATCTTGTGCTAAAATCTGAATAAAACACTAACTATTCATACTCAACTACGTTCAAGATAAACTCAAGTATTACTAACATCTTCTCAACCAAGTAGAGGAAATATGAATTTAAAACTATTTATCACACCACATATGGAAAAATATATCTACAGTGAAATTGCAATTGCCAGAATGCCACTAATTAAGATAATATTTAGTGTATTTTATAAAAACTATCAACATAAGATTGCAAAACAGGGAAGACAAGTAGTTGATTCAAAAGATTTTACCTTAGGAAAAAGATAACATTACTAAGGAGAAAACACATAGTTAATTTCAATTCAAATTTATTAAAAGGGGCAATAAATTCAAATTTATTAGCAAGGGGCCATAAATTCAAAAGATTTTACCTTAGGCCTAAGGAGAAAACACATAGTTAATTTCAATAAATTCAAATTTATTAGCAAGGGGCCATAAATTCTACACTGTTTTCCAATGAGTTTACACTTGCAATCATCTTCGAATGAGAAGGTTTTGAAAAATTAAATAAATCATAGGTATCTCAGTTTGATTCAGGTTCTTCAAGAAGAGTACAATTAGTTTTTCTTTGTTTTCTCTAAGAATTTAGAAAAATTTAACCCCCCTGATACGAGAACATTCCTCTCGTATATATACAACTCTCTCTCTCTCTCTCTCTCTCTCTCTCTCTCACTCTCTTACATTTTCCTTTTCCCCCAAAATGTGAATCTTAAATAATATTTCTCTTTTTGGCACAAAAGATTAACTACTATCATTCCTTTGAAAATACTTTAATTTTGTGATGCCATGTGGAGGGATTACAAATTATTTGTATTTTTTCATTCTCCTAGAATGAATGGGATGCCATGTCACCCTTTTGGTATCATTTGTTTAATTATTTATTTTTCGATAAATCAAGAGACTTTTCTTGGCATCCTTTTGAACATCCCTAAATGTTATGATGTGACATCTATTAATCTTTCCCTTCAGGGATCAACTTTGAAATATGCACAATGATTACTAAATACTTTGAATTTGAGTGTTTCTTCATGCATAACACAATTTTAGACTTAATTACATTTATCTTCAAATGATGTCCATTCTTTTCATATTTACCTCTTATGTTTGGATGTAACAAGAAATCCCCAATGATTTAATTACCATGATTTTGTTTAACCCAACTCACCTACTTCAATTTTACTATAAATTCGACCCACTTCCTTTGAAAATGTGCATACTTTCTTCATACTTAAGTACAAGAAGCCTTGGTCAAGTTCATTTATATTACAAGTGGTGAGGGTGATTTTTTCAACCAATCTAAAGGAGGTCTCATCTAAAGATCTGAATCAAATATTTGACTTGACAGGCCCCGATGAGGCATTTGTGAGGATGTTATTCGACATTGCGCAGCCTAGGAGATGAAAGTACACCATTGACAACTCAAGATGTTTGAGTTTATCTTCTTTGGAGATTTATCAAAATGAATGTTGTCTTCTCTACTTTCCAGACAATGTACTTATACCTCTTCAGGTGGGAAACCCCAAAATCTCTAGAAGCACTAAATAAATTTTGGCTTCATAGGATGCCTGTTGTGACGGGAAAAACTAACTATAATTTCCCGTTATATGCAATTAAGAGTTTGTTTTGAAGTAAACTCCTTTAGATTCCTATGTGCTTTATGATGGGACCACCTTAGATGTCATGTCCGGTCTTTCTTGTTGAGTGACTAAGCTAGAGAAATGTATCTCGTCTTTGGAGAAAAATCTGTAGGGCCCATGCCATCGTAATAACCTAAAGATATACTTGTAGCTATGAAAATGTACAAGGGTGAGTTTATTTCTCAAACTCTCACTCAAATAAATTCAAGGACCAATGTACTTACACTTCCATCCACATCAATTATTCCTCTCGGTTGTCTACAAAGAAAAAGGGAGGAACGCATTTCCCAAAGGTGGCCTAGATCTCCTAGATAGGGTCTCTTCTTATCAGAAGCAGATGGAATTGATGAGTATCTTATATGGCCCTAGGATGAATATTGAAAATCTCATGGCTATGGGGATGTCTCGTACCTTGGCAGGGGAAGTTCTATTTGCATATATGGCTATTGGGTTAGAGGAGTTAATTCCAAGGAAGGATAGGCTTCTGAAAAAAATCACTTTTTTAGTGAGGATTTTGTGGTAGTGGAAGACAATTAGGTGTCCTTTTCTCTAGATTATTTTTTATGTAATTCAGAATAATGTATGTAACCTTTCCATGGGTTGTGGCTCCTATAGAACCCCATTTTTCTTTTTCATTAATACAGAAAATTCAAACTGTTACAATAACTCACATGATTCATAATAGATTTAGAATTCTATTAAAAACATAAAAGTGTACTATATTATATCATTTTACATTCATAATTGAAATTAATAATTCAAATCAATGTTCAAATATTATAAAACAAGAGTATTAATTATGAAAAATGAGAGTTTTTAAAGAAAAATAAGCATAAGCTTCCTCACCGGTCAACATGGTCACATCTTCATCTTTGTCATCTTCTTCTTTATCTTGTTGTCTCTCCCCGTATGCATAATATCTCTAGAATAAATACTTCATATCATTTTCATATAGGTGTGTGTGGTTTTGGAATATTAAATTCTCCCTATTCAAGGTGCTTCCACTCATTGGTCCATTCTTTTTCTATATTCCCTCAACTTTATTTTCAGCTCTGTAATTATGTCCTCCCTAGAAAATAACCTATTAATAACATCATATGAATAGTTCACCTCATGGATGTATTTTCCAAAATAGTGGATCAAAAAATCAATCTTCAAGTCACAATAACCACTTTTTGGTTTATCAAATATTATGTCCTGCAATCTCATGTCTATGGTTTCAATGCTTTTCTCAATCCATTCTTTTTCTCGCCTCCAACTTTTCTTTGACCTCATTCACAACCTCTATTTTAATTTTGGACAAATCTTCCATAGCATAGTGAGTTCCCATTTTATTTAATGTCATGATTCCATCTTTTAAACTATATTCTCATCAAATTTGTTGATAATGTTTAACTTGGGAAGAATCCCTTCAAAGTAGAATAGCTCATTTTCACATTGTTTAATTAAATCATTAATATCACTGATCTTGGTGGTAAGTTCTCCATACCTCTTTTTTACCTTCTCAAAAATATTCTTCTTGCTTTTAGATAAGTCTTCAATCTAGCTTTCAGCAAACCTGACCTTTTTGGTATCCTTTTTATGCTTCCCACAACCTATGGAGTGATAACAGTTGTAGTTTCTTGATTTTCCATTGATGGCCCCACTAACTGATGAAATTATGAAGTTAAAGCTTTGAATTGGTATTTTAATTTCTTTTTTCTTACCATATCTTCATCAATTATTTAGAAAATACCATCAACTACTACTTCTATGTATTACTTAATGATTTACCTTGTAGGTCTACCTAACCGCATTTTTTTGATGTCATAGTCACTTACTGTAATTTTATCTCTTGACATCCCTAGGTGAGGAGTTGTAATTTCCATATTTTTAAACCCTTTCTTATCAATATGTGTTCAAGTTATAACTCTTGCCTTCTTTAAATCCTTTCTGGGTTTTGGGAAATCAATGTTGGTAATGTCTAAGGCTCCCTTTTGAAAAACCTCTTTTCCTTTTTCTTTCTCTTGAATAAATCCTCCTAACCAGCCAACCATGGGAGCATTACCAACTTTTACTCCTATTGGTGTGATTTTTGTAGTCTAGGAAAACAATACAATTGTTGTTGATGCTTCTTGAATATTTTGGGGTATTGGTGTTTTCGTATGTGGCACATCCACTCTTACTATCTACTTCATGTTATCAGATGCCTCCATTTCTGGTTGTCCTTCACTTTGGTCTAGGGTTTGAGGTTGTTTGATGTTCTCCATTTTTTTATGAGTCACTGATTTATCCTATTGACTCTTACTTTTCATTTGACCAATAAGTGGAATTATTGTTTCCTTCAATCTCTCAACATGGGTAACCGCTAAAATTACACTTTTTGTTAAATATTCTCAGTAGAAATGGCCTTCTTTCTTATTTATTCCTCTGAATATTTTGATGGGGTAGAAACTAATTTCTCTTTTTCTTTTGGATCTTATTTTTCGGGGCTTGGAGTTTCAATTTTCCCCTTGTTATTTATGAAACTTTTCAAAAGTGGCTTTGTAGCAGGGACCTTGATCTAGGATTTTCCCTCACCCTTCTTCTTCTTTGCAGGTCTTCTTCTTGTTGATCTACTGATTGGGGTTGGGAAATTGAACCTTGATCTTTGATTTCATCATTAACCTTTGTACTTACTACAACACTACCCTTAACAAGGGTACTTAAATCTTTCACAGCTTTAGTTGTGATTTTCTCCAGGGCCAATGTAGTTTGAAATTATTCACTTTGTTGTGTTTTCTATACACTTTTAGATGTTTGACTTGTAATGAGAGTGACGTCTAGGGTAGATTCTTGATTCATATATGATTGAATGATTTTCTTTCCCTTCATAGGAGGGGCTATATTTTTAATTTTGTTATTTTTGGGGTTGAGCCCCCATTTCAATGTTTAGATGATAACCAATATCCAACATCTTTACATCCTCAAAAGAGATACTTACACCTTATTTTGTATGAGATTCACTTCTAACATCGTCAATCTCAAAGTATGTAATATCCTTAAGTTCCTCCACATTAATTATTTCAATCTACTTTTTTTGTTGCCTTTGGGGTAATTCTTCCTTGATGTCATCTTTCATACCATATTCCGCTATAAATGGCTCTTTTTTTATTTGACTTGTTACAACACCACCTAATTTGCTATATAATTGGGCACCTTGAATCATTGTTGCAGCTATTCTAGTTATAAATGCATATGGGGTCACAATAGGTGTTGGTTTAAAAATATAAAAATGAATTTCTTTAGGATCTTGTAATGACATGGTTTGATGGGTTAATTCAGCAACAACCTTTTTTTGAGTTTCAGTCAAGATAGGAGGGTCAATTACCTTGGGCTCCTTTCTCTTATGCTTCCTTGCACTATGCTCACCTTCTCCAGCTGAAATACCAACATCCCTTACCAAAGGAAATATCACTTTGGGCCTTTTTGATGCCCTTTTAATGTGTTTGAGTTTTGGACCCTTTGTTCCTTTAGTACTCAACTATAAGAGATGGATCAACATTAGGCAAAGCTCCCTCATAATTTTCTTGGATGTTCTTGATGTCCCTAGTATTTTAATTGTAGGAGTCCTTATCTTGGTTACCTTATTTGCTTTTGATTACAATGGCACTGCTGTAGTGATAGGGGCATTTTACATTACCTATAAAAGCATATCTTCTACCTTTTGAACTAAAACATTCTTTGATATTCCATTTTTACTCTTTGCAGTAGTGTAGTCCATTCATCAAATTTTTTTGGGTGGATTTCCTTCTAATAAATTGAGGGGTTTGATGATTTAAAGGGTCCATAATATCAACTCCCTCTCACAAATGAGGGAGGTCCTCTTTCAAAGCATTCAGGTCTGTAAACTCCTTAAATAGTCTTATATTCTCGTAAATATAAATCAATACCCTTTCCAACTAACCACATTTGTGTCATCCTCTATTCCTTGGGGAATCTCATCAATTTTGAAGTCAATTATTTTACTTAAGGTCATCCTAGAGAAATACCTTTTCCTTACCTCTTATTCATCAACACAGCTTCATCTAATAATCCTCGGAATGAGGCTCATGCTCACCAAAAGTAATCCATAGAATATCAAAGTTATTTATTTGAGTACACTTACCCATTTTGAATATCTCCATTTCCCCATCCATTATCCTAGATTTTTCCACTGTTTGACAAGAATATCTCCCAAGTTGGATAGTAAAGTTTATATTAGTTTTATGTTTTCTTGATATTTTATTGTGCATAGGAAAAATTTACCTTGAAAGCTCAATTAGAACACACTTGACATTATTATAACTTAGTAATTTGTAAGGCCTCCCTTTAAATCCAATCACTCTTAGATCTATAAGAAACCTTTATTGGATAAAATACAACCATGTTCCTAAATCATATCCCTTTCTCGTAGGAGATAGTCTATATTACTCCCATTTAAGCTTGAAAAGACATATAATTGGGGCAATGAAGGCATCATTTACTCGTCGATATTTCCTTCTAGTTTTCCAACCTTAATTATGTGTATACATCATAAACTCTATGGGTTTCAAAGTTGGATTTTAGTGGAAGACACGGGA
This sequence comes from Taxus wallichiana var. yunnanensis, assembly GCA_018340775.1. NCBI lineage: Eukaryota > Viridiplantae > Streptophyta > Pinopsida > Cupressales > Taxaceae > Taxus > Taxus wallichiana. Next base: position 118,975,636 of record CM031242.1, on the reverse strand, counting down.
ATGATTTAATGTATGCAATATTGTAAATGAAATAACTCATCATTAAGAATCGTATGTCACTTGTATTACATTATCTAGTATTTTTGTAATTGTCATCAACTAGGCATGAATTGAAGCTGATATAAGACTCCCCTAACAAAAAATTATCTTCTTTTCTAAAATACCCCAAATAAAAGGGTACATTCATTCTTGAAAGTTGTTAGACCCCTCCAACCTAACCATTATGCTTAAAAAACAATAAGATATTGAATCTCCTTAATGAATAGGTATCAAGTTAATTTCTTAGGAATCCTCCCGGTGGATGGTTTTCTCTTCTTTAGACATTGGGAATTCAATACCTGGGCATATTCATCATGTTTTACATCATAAGTTTTTGTGCACTTTCAATAGTTGGAACTATCAAGGTTGATTTACTTGTGGTAACCCAAATATGGTGTTAAAAGCACCAAGTGTTAAATTAATGACCCTTTCACCACTTCTATCTAACACTTCCATTTTCTCGTGTTCATAATTTTTCAAAGCATAACCGGACTAATTCGGGAGCATGGATTATAGGTGGGAACATAGTTGCCAAAGTAATATGGCTGACATCAATTTCTGCCATCCATTAGCTTCTTCATTATGGGGATGAAGTTTCCACAAAAATCCCCCAAATATGCATCCAATAAATTTGTATCTGTTACATTATCCTAGTCACTTTGGTAACACTAGAAGAAACTTTAAAACCTAAATCTAAATTCTTTATTTTCCTACTTTCAACTCATTTCCCCTAATTGCTTCAGAATTTATAAATTAATTGACAAGAGTATGAGGATACAACATGGCTTACCATTTTTTCTTACACACTCTATGAATTATTCTTTCCGTAATCATGTTTCAAACTATTTTAGCTCAATTCCACCACTTCACAGTCAATTTCCCCTATTTTCTTCACAAATTCTCATGGCTCGGGCATCCAAATCTTCACATGCAATGGTAACGATTTGAAATGTTTGATTTTTTTAAACAAATCTACCTTAATTTGTGAAAAAATGAATTAATGGTGGTAGCCATAAATGCACCACATCTTGGCCATCTAATATGATTCCTTTTTTTGAATGTGGATTGTCCATGTGGCTTGATATGGCACTTTGCGTGATAAGGGAGTATTTTTGCATTTTAATATTACTTTTCAAATAAGTGCAAGTTTGTAGATTTAACCCAAAACCCTGCCTCTTGACTTTTTCTCAGAACACAACATGTATCCTTGATGGGCCATGAAGGTTTCTTTAAATTTTTCACTCCATCAGCTTATCGATGCCAAAGTGTATTATCAACCTGATTCCCGCGCTCAAATCCCATTTTTTCATGTATTCCTTTCACGAGCGGAATCAAATTTTCCTTGTGTATTATTTGACCCGAATATTCATGGGAATTCGTCGGGCTTTGAAGATTATTTTACAATCTACATTTACTATGTGAATTATATAATTTTACAAAAAAATCCTGACAAAGCGCAGCCAATCGAATTAAGCCACATGTTTTTGAATGTTGGAGGAAAATATGCAATATGCACTAAAGATCACAGGACGATATACAAATGAGATTTTAGTGGTTTAATATGATAAATTGATTATTTTTTCACATGGATCACTCAAGGATGACATGGTTATCACATTCTTTGACTGAAAAAGAGGATTTACATTGGATTCATGACTCAAACATGGGATTTTCTTGTATTCAACATGATTTCATTCTTCAAGCATACCTATTTTTTTATTTTGAAAAAATAGTCATGGAAAATATTTGAAGGAACACTTGGGATATAATGGAAAGATCAAAATGAGCACTCGACAATAAGTACATTAAGTAAAGAGAGTTATAATCAGTTATACAAAATCATCTTTCTTCAATCAATAGAACAAATGCAACTTTTAAAATTCATCTTTCTTTCACCTTTCATGAAATCCATCTACAATATTTTTAGCATGTTTCAATTCATACAAAATGACATGATAAGATATAAATCCTTGGAGTAACATGCTCTATCTAATAATTTCATAAAAGGAAATGTCTGCTTATAGTTGGAATTATTTTAAGGTTAAAAAAGGAACACAACTCTTTTAAACATTCATCATAGACATAAGATCGTTACAAATATCTACGCAATGAACACCAGATAACTAAGTACTTCCATCAAGTAAGATCCATGCAAACATTGACTTAAGATACATTCAAGTAAACTAATCAATAACAAAGTGATCAATAATCAATCCCATCTATGTAAATAATAGATGTATATCACATTCATGTAGTCCATTACTTATATACGAGATATATGTAACTTATTAAGTAGTCAAGTACAATCCACATGATACTAACTTACTCACATAGCTTTTTTATTATTATTGGAAAATAGTTTTTTGAAAGGGACTATACCCTTGAGTACAACAGAGGGCCTAGGAGCCAGAATAGGAATGAAAATTAGAGAAAAAAGGATCAGAATCCAAGTATGACAATGAAGCCCAAAGTAGCCAAAAATAGCTACCCAAACAAGACAAAACAACAAAAACTCTGCACAAAAGTAGCAAAGAAACCGCAAAAAAACAACAAAAAAACAAACAAGAGCAAATTAAAGCACCTACAACTACTTCTTGGCAGCTTTGTCGATGTTGGTTTTGATGTTCTTCCAGGATCTAAACATTCCCAAAGTTGTCATGTGGGCAGCGTCAGTCTTATCCAGCTGATCAATGGTCCTTTTGCTTTCTTTATCATTGCCCCAAAGTGTTGCCAGAACTCCACTGAGATTGGAGACACTTCTGACATGTTGCTCAATGAATTCCTCAATCGCACTAAAAATGGCCATATTGTAGTCATGACGAGTTTTGGCCTTCCCTAAATGGGAGTCTAAGGAGTTCAGCTTCTTGTAGATATCTTCAATCTGGCTGTTATCAATATCCACCTCCTCCTCCTTCCTCTTTCCTTTCTGTTTTTCCAAGTTCTTAACCTCATCCTTCAACAGCTTCATTTCAGCTTCTAAGGCATCCAACCTTTTTGTAGAGCTCTCCATATGCACATCTCGGGGACTAGCACTGCTAATATTCAGGAGGTCATGTGCAATTTCAATTTCATGAGGGCCCTTCCCCACAACAAGAGTATCGAGGTTAAGCCTTCTAGAAGCCCTGGTGACCGGTCTGGCTGAGGTGGAAGTGAGGTGGGGGGCGGGAGCAGCAATAGGGGGAATGGAAGAAGAATCCTAGATGGCTAGTAGGGGGTAACAATGTGAGCGGTGGCGGGGTAGAGAGTGGATAAAAGGGGCTAACAAAGGCGTAACCCAAGTAAAGGGGGAACAGAGCTAGGAGAGGAAGGGAGACCAGGATACCTAAGAAGACAAAATTTATGCAGCAGCAAAATAAGCCCCTGGTGTAAAGGAACCACCCGGGTATGCTTTTGAAACTCCAAAATGGAGCACTCAAGAGAGTTCAACAAATAATGGGGGAAACAAACCCAGTGATTCCTATGGAAGTGGTTGAGAAAGATAAGGTGCTTAGCAGGTATGGTGACAAACCTCCCTTCCAAAGAGATGAAGTGTATCATCATGCGAGTAACCTCATCATAAGGAAGAGGGATCGAGCTAACAAGCAGGCCGCTCGTAGTGATATAGGTCAGCTTCTCAAATCCTTCCACAAATCTCCTCTCTTCAACATCTCTATCGACCCTTTTGTTAAAAACATGGTATCCCTCCATGCTAAGACCGGTCGCTTCAACAATGAGCTCCTCGTTGACCAAGTAACTTACTCACACAGCTTACTTATATTCAATTTGATAAATACTTATTTAAGGTTAAGTTATTCTTTATAAACCCATTATAACCGTAAAGTATAATCTATGTAAAAATCTATTTTAATAGAGAAATCTTCACTAAGTGATAGTAATTATTATAACCATCAAGATCAATACACACCAACATACTTAGATAAATTAATCAAAACTTAACATAGGTTACTCAAATCTAGTAAATTATTCTATAAAAAGGTAAGACCCCATATACCTTATTACAATCATTAATTTCAGTATCATACAACCAATCAAACAAGATCAATCCACAGACCCTAGTTAAGGCTCTAAGAGAATTCTGAGCATAGATTCAACTAGATCAACAAATTCCTTTCTCTTCTAAGACTCAAGAATCTAAAACGTAAACTTATTACCAAATAGGGATAAACATTAGAAGGATACAAAGGTATTTCATTCAATATGTATCAAGATAAGTTTTAAATCAATGTACCTATCACTTCACTTTAATCCCAAAATTTCAACCCATCACTTAAACACGTTATGCCGGTTTAGAGATTCTAAACTAGTCTTCCCAAAGAAATATAATCACAAAGCAAAAAGGTTACATGTCGACTTGTATGAGCCTAAGGATCAATACAATTTTGTATCTTCTTAGCAATAAGGCCTTGAAAACCAACATTGAGTTATGAAATGAAGGAGTTCAAGTCGGTGATATGGCCTTCTTAGTTAAACAAAATCGTTATAAGAAGGTGACTATAATAGTATAAACTTTAAGCCTTATTTTAATGGTGACTATGGAATAAATCCAAGATACAACACAACTTAAAAAAACTTCAAGTTGTCACCAAAAGGATTTTACTAAAGTTTTAAGAAATTAAGATTTTATCGAGTAGAGATAACACTTTGTGTTATTAAATCTTAACAAAAACTCATATAGATTGCATATAACAGAAGATTCGATGTTATACATGTCTAAGATGTGTCTAGATGAATACCCATTAAGGGTATCTCATTCAACTAAGAGAAACCAAAAACTTCCTCAATAAATACATAAATAATCAGTTGTTATATGGTAAATCAACTTATTAATTTAATCATATAGTAGGTAGATTCATCAAATGATTACTCAAATCCAAACAAATTATAGCATTTAATTTACATTCATTCCATATATTCTAGCTTGTAAATAAATGAAGGAAACGTAAAAAAAAACCAAGATTCGATTCATACAATCGAACACCAAAACCTTCAAATGATTTCCATTTGAAAGAAGAATTATTTTCATGAAAATATTATTTAGAGAAAAATACCTTAAAGAGTTAGAGCCTAAAATTTCTGTTAGAGCTCCTAATATATTCTCTCCAAGCTTTGTGATTTCTTCTCCAAGCTCGAACACCAATCAAATCCATAGAAAGACCGAAATAGTTTCCACAAAAACCTTCCAACTCTTCCGTTCCCAACTTTCTTCTTTTAATATCCAAATCCATTAAGAGTGCCTCAATTTTCTACTCCATACAATACAAGATTCGATGTAATTCAAGAATAGATCAATGAATCAAAAATATACCATCAACATGTAGAGCTCTAAGAGCTCGATGGAAAAATAATCAAAATGAAACCGACTTCTCTATTTTTCCTCC